>CM053771.1:249846427-249858955 GCA_028658325.1 Potorous gilbertii | reverse complement strand
TCTTAGGCAATAGAAATAATAAATCACAGAGATAAACCTTGAACCTTATAATTATGTGTAGTTGCAAAGAACTGGAAACTAAATACTCAACAGTCTGTGAAATGGTTGAGTAAACTTTTGCTTATCGATTCAATAAAATGCTACAACCCTATAATAAATAATAAATATGGAGAAATGAAAATAAATTTAGAAACAATATTTTCTGGTTTGAACTTTCTAGAGACAGGGTTTGGTTTCTTTAAAAACCTTTCTCTTTCAGCTCTTAAAAGAAGCAAAGTTCTTCTTCATATCAATAAAGCAATAAAGTAAAGAAGGTAGCAATAATAATGAAGTTTAAAAGTAAGAGATGCCAATGACTGTCAGTCTATTAGATTAAATGACTTAGAAGGGGTTGTCGTCAAGTTAGAAACTAAACACATTTACTCACATGCTCAGGATATTAGAATAAAAGAAAAAAATATATTTTCTGATTACATTTTACATTACTAAATAGAGGATAACAACATCTACCTGAGTTTCTCATACAGGGTATAAGTTAGCTCAAATGAACTAACATATATAAAATTACTTTGAAAAATTCCACAGAAATGGCAAGGTACAATGATGATGCTGTATCTTACTAGCATTAAAAACCTACTGTATAGTAGTAGTCTTCCATGTGTCTGCAGCAGAAGAATTTTGGTTTTTAGAGGAAAACCTGGATTCCTTTGTGACCACACGGATGCTACCCCCATCATTCTGCACTTTGTTCACAGCAGCTATTGCAACATCTTCTTTAGTTATGTATCTATAACAATGGAAAGTTATTTAAATTTTTTCTCTTTTATAATATCACAATTTAAAACAAAAAGACATCTTCCTGTCACGTTTAGATTATCCTTGCATTATCAGTGGTAGAAAAACATAAGACAAAATAATATCAGGTCTGAAATATAAAAAGGGAATTTATTTTGTTAGCACATCTCTATTACAGCAGTTCATATATAGATATACGCATGTATGTATGTGTATATACATGTATGTGTGTATGCATATATATATGTATATATATATGCATACACACATACATCTTTTCCTTCCAAACTGTGCTTTGTATGACTTCACACCTAAGATATCCAAACACCATTTATATTTATTTCACAAATGTTCATTTAGAAAACCAAGCAGGCAGGGGTATCACTGCAAAATGTGCCATTTAACTTTATTAAGTACACAAAAGTAGCTACCACTCTTGGGTGTCCAATTGCCTGTGCTGTACATAAATCCTCTAACTTCAGTTGACCTGCCTCCTTC
This sequence comes from Potorous gilbertii, assembly GCA_028658325.1. Taxonomy (NCBI): domain Eukaryota; kingdom Metazoa; phylum Chordata; class Mammalia; order Diprotodontia; family Potoroidae; genus Potorous; species Potorous gilbertii. Next base: position 249,857,662 of record CM053771.1, on the reverse strand, counting down.
TTGACCTTCCTTTTTAAGCTTGACCAAATTTATGTAATCAAATATAATGGGGGAATCAATCTGTTATAGTACACTATTTAGTCCCTTTTTTAGTTTACTGACTTGAACCCTGTCTTCTGAAAATTTGAAGGTCATTTCCATAATTACTAGTACATATAGGGCTCACTGTACCTTTCATTAAAATACAGCCACCCTTGAAGTAGGATTCAGAAACTTATTACCCAGCACTTTTGATACTACACAACAGTTTAGAGACTGGAAATGAAGAAGAATATTATTCTCAATTAAAACAACAGGGGAATTTAAGTAGGTGGAATGCAATTACCCAATTAATTCCTTTTAATTAGCATGTCCTAGTTTCTCTGGGTAGTTTACATCTCAGATTTTTTCCTTTCTGAAAAATTAGTCAAAATTTATACATTTTTATGTAATTTGGTCTACTACCATATCTTATGAATTCAACAAGCTGGGAATAATCTCATCAAAATCAAATTAGAATGGGTTTCTCTAAGGTTCCCTAAATTCAACTCTTTCTTGATTCAGTTATTTTATCCCCTAGAGTAGCATTTCTTTGCCATTTTTGCCATACAAATAAATTCAAAATATTTCTTGTTGATAATAGAAAGAATTTCTAATTTTGAGAGGAAGAGGGATGTTACTAAGCTTTGCCTCAGGTTTTATTCAACATTTAAAAAGCTTGAAAACCAAATTCAGTGACTTAAAAAGGTAATAAAGTATCTATTCAGAAGCTTGAGAACCAGAGTAATCTTTTTATTTTTTTCTATAAGAATTCCAGGAATATCTGAAAAGTCATACAAATCAGATGAAATCAGAGCAGCTGATGATCTTCACAGAAGCTAAACAGAGCCCTAGACTCTAGGCAGTGCTCCTTTAACTGTGGGTCGTGACTCCATAGTTTAAGGGCTGCAGGGGTTGTGAGTGGAAAAAATTTAAGAAGCGCTGCCCTTGAACACAGTTGGAAAAAAATTAGGAAAATATAGACAGGAAAGGATTTAAGCTTTCAGAAATGATACAGGGCAAAGTTAAGAACAAGAAAGCAACCAAAATAAACAGCGAATAGAAATAAGTAAGATTTCTGAGCAATATATGAGATAGAAAAACATACACAACATTGAAAATACTGAATCTAAATTATTAAAGATTATATCAACTAAGACCATGTGATTAGAGGACAGAATGCTGGATAAAGACTCAGGAACAGCTGGGTTTAAATTCCTCTTCTGACATTTTCCAGTGACATGAGGATGAGCAAGTCACGCATCCCCTCCGAGCCTTAAGCAACTCTCCAAGACTATAAATTAAAAATTAGTTGCAATCTACACACACAAAATCATAGGTCCTAAAATTATTGACATGTAACCAACAAAATTTATATTTATAAAGGAGTCAGCAATATTTCAGAAGCAAGACATTAAGTCACTGATGCCTGCTTTTTAAAGATGTTGCTAGTGGGGTAGCTATAAGGTAAAGGGCCATCTTGGAACTGTACCAACCCCAACTCCTGTGAAACCCATCACTGCACCTCTACTCCCATATGGCTGACCAGTGCTACAAATCACACAACTGTGCTGCATAGGTCCAGTACCAGCCTTTGTCATCTGCTCTAAAATGAGCCTTCACTGTGGTAAAGAAATCCTTTTATTCCTCTCTATTTCAGTCTTTAAACCACTCTCCCAAGATATATGGGACCATACAAGAGAATAAAGCTGATTAAGAGATATCCACAGCTGACATTTATATGGTGTTTTAAGGAACTCAAACACATTATGTAGACTGTCTCATCTGATCCTCATAGCAGTGGAGACAGTGGGGCAGAGTGGGCTAGACTTGGAGTCAGGGAACATTTCGGTTCAAATCCTAACTGATGCTTATTAGCTGTGTTATCATGGATGAGTAACAACCTTTCTTAGACTATTTTCTCATCTATAAGATGGGGAGAACAAAACACATAGTTTCTAACTCACAGGGTTGTTTTGGGGAAAGCATTATAGAAATGTAAGTTGCTATTATCATTAACCTTTGGACAGAGGTAGTGTTACCTGAATGGATCTCACTGTGATTAAGAACCAGGTAGGTTGCTCTCTTCTATTGTTTCCGAGAAATTTTATAAAGTATACAATTATATAATTATAAAACAAGCTGTTGGGGCAGCTGTGTGGTGCAGTGGATAAAGTGCTGAGCCTGGAGACCAGAAAACTTGTCTTCCTGAATTCAAATCTGACCACAGACACTTACTGACTGTGCGACTGTGGGGAAGTCACTTAACCCTATCTGCCTCAGTTCATCATCTGTAAAATGAGCTGGAGAAAAAAAATGGCAAAGCATTCCAGTATCTTTGTCAAGAAAACCCCAAATAGGGTCACAAAGAGATGGACACAAAAACAAGTTGTTAATGTACAACTTTATATTACATGTCGCTCCTATGGGAATGATAAAAAGGGACATAAAATGGGGGGAGATTCATACCTTTTGGTACTATTTTGTTTAGTCTGTTGCTTTGTTATCTCATTCAAAGCCAGAACAGGGCTACAAAACATAAGGCCACTTCTTCTGATGATTCTTTGCTTCATGGCTGTGAGACTATTCCACTCTCGCACAAACTTCAAAATCTGGCAGAGAATGAGACATTGAAAAGAGCAGAGGAGCAGATCATAAGCTCAATGAATATAAAAGTGATCCTTCTTAAGCGATTCAGCCACATGAAACAGTGGAAAACCAATACTTTAATGTTATCTTCAAAAAGTACTTTGAGTGCAATGATGATTTATTTAATGATAGATTTATTTAATTAGATATATTTAAAAGGAATTTCCCATGGTCAGTTCTGTGACACACAAGTCTCATTTACCATAAGTTTTCTAGAGGTAAATTTACAGTCAGGCCACAGCAGGCTCAGCAAGCCTGACAATCAGTAGGGAAAGTCACTTCTGTTCACAGGACCTTGGTTTTCTTATCAGTAGAATGAGGAAGGGGGATTCCATGACACTTAGGTCTCTTCTAGTTCTAAATTTAAAATTCTGTCATCAGCATCCCAATACAGGATACTTGCTCAAGTCTAATTTGGCTATTTGAACACATCCTTTACAATGGCTAGGTCAGAAAGGGTCAAAGCAGGTGTTGTAATGATGGTAAAGCGAATATTTAACAAAGTATTACATTTACCAGTGAGTGAGAATTTAATAGCTTTTGAATTATTCTTCAAATAAAAAAGTCATCAAACAGGTAAGTGGGAAAATAGTATTTTAGTCAACAACTGCCCGGACAACATTGGCTATTTGCTAAAACTTTGAGAGGCTGGGATAGAAGCCCTCAAAGAGAAGATATCACAGCCATTTTCTCTTTTAAGATAGATGTGTAGCCTGTCAACTATGTCTTCTAGGGGGCAATATGCCATTTTCATTCAAAGAGTAAAAAAACATTGTCCCCATACAGACTGTCATCATGCTTGATACTTTATAACTTACAAAGCACTGTCCTGCATGCTGGGATCAGTTACCAAAGCAAGCTAACCTCTCTTGACAAGAAAGATAAATGTAGCCACAGATCAGACCGAAGCCCTTTCTGGGCTGCACCTGGCCTGAAGCTGCACTTGGATGAGCCTTACAATTAATTGAGAGTCACCCAACATGAAATTTCTCCCACTCTCACAATGTATCACTGTTAGAGCCTAACCTTTTAAGATAAAATGTGATTCTGTCAGAGACAAACACCACAGTTGCTAATCCTGTAAATGAGAAATAAAATGATGTGAAACAGTAACTGTAGGTGTGATCATTTGCCAAAGAAACAGATTTTGTGTTTATTATTAGCACCGGTGGTAATTAATAATGTGCCTGAACTGATAAAAATGCAGCCAACAATTAGAATCTGTAAGAGTGTCACAAATTGCTCGACATTTATTAAACTCAAAAGAATCATTAAAATGATTAAACATAAAGTGTATTTAGGTGACTGTTTAGGACTATCATTCTTACCAGTGAGCGGTTTTGTTTCAGTTGAAAACATGCTGGCAAATCTTCCCAGAGGTCTAATTTTACATCCAAAGGAATGAAATTGAGGTTCATTTGCTCACCGTTCTGATTAAGGATTGAGAGAAAAATATTACTCAGTTTTTGTCCCTGAGCATTGACTAACTCTTTGTTTTGATTTGGTGTTACAATGTGGCATGACATTTCCAGGAGTCACATAAAGAATAAACTAATCTAAGCCTATTTTAGAAAGGGCTCCACGAAGAGAGGTCAAACAGGAGTGCTTCCTGAACCAAGGTGGTTAAACCAGAGTCCGTATCAAACACTACATCTACGCCAGCTCAATCCACACCAATACTTGTGAAAGGGATGCTACTCTGGTAGCCTCAGTATAATTTTATACTCTTCTCTTTGACATGAGAGGCAGCAGGGCACAGTATTAGAGAGCTGACCTTAAAGTCAGGAAGACCTGAGTTCAAATCTCTCTTCCAGCACATAGTAACTGTCCAACTCAGGACAAGTTACTCCACTTTTCATTGTCCCAGGGAGTTCCCTAAAGTAGAGGGAACTTCCTCAACCAGTAGTTCCCTAGGTCAATGGAATCAGTGGTCCAATACCCATCCTTCTTTGCCATTCTAGGGAATATATGTCAAAACAAAGGGTTTCAACAGCATCAAAATATTATCTTTTTGGGTGGGGGTGAGACAATTGGGGTTAAATGATTTGCCCAGGGTCACACATCTAGTAAGAGTCATGTGTCAGGCTGGATTTGAACTCAGGTCTTCCTGACTCTGGGGTCGCTGCTTTATCTATTGTGCTACCTAGGTGCCCTCTCTGAATTAAATGTGGATGAAATCTTGAAATTTTCATAGGCAGACTTCCATCAGACAAGCATTTTGATAATGGAAAGTTAACTAAAAACTGGATTTGGAGTCAGAAAAGCTCTGATGTCTATTTTCAATGGGTTCAAGTACTAGTTTGCAGCTCAGGTACAGCATAGGCCGACCTTCGGCATATTACTGAACTTTTTTTTTTTTTTTAATAAAATACTAATACCTATATTTTTCTCACAGAATGCTGTTAGGATGAAATGAAATCATATACATGAAAGGACTTTGGACTGAATAAAGAGCTATTTGAAAGTGAGTGATTTTTATCATCATTCAAAAGTTTAACACAATGGCCTACTATTGATTCTCCATCCTCAAAAAGAACGAGTGGGGGCAACAGTCTGAAGAATAAAAATAAACGATGGTTATGAAAATTTGACCTTCATCACAGTTGCTCACATAACAATTCTACTAGCATAAAAAATTGCATATAGTATTTTATTGTTAACAAAGCACTTTCCTCACAGTCATGGGAAGGAAGATTTAGAGATGACTTATAGTACATATCTCACACAACACAAATGGGGAGCAGGTTATCTTTGGAGTACTGAAATGTCTAACCAACTAAAGAACAAATGGAATCGGGACATAGTTCTTAATCATCAGATGAAGAGAATTCAAGAATTTAAGTGACTAAAAATATCACATATGGTAAGAAAGTCAGCTGAAAATCAACAGTGGAATTTTTTTTCATAAAGACTGATTGTACAAAGAATAGTAAAAACCAAAACAGTATACATAAATTAATGATTCTTCCTGGTATGTATTTGATAAAAATTATGCCTGTGTAATGCAGTCTGACATCATGGATGAAGTGCTAGAATAAGAGTTAGGGAAACCTGGGTTTGAACTTTACCTTCATACTCTATTAGCTCTGGATCTCTCTGGATCTCTGAAAATGGGAGGCTGAACTCTGTGACCTCTAAAGTCCTTTCTAGATCTAAACCTCTGACTCTATGAACATTTAAATGGTACTTTTAAGTTTTTCAAAATACTTTACATTCATTCATTTATTTGAGTTTCACAACAAACCTATGAGGTGGTACTTTCTTGTTTTTCCGGATCTTAAGAAAAGGAGCTCCCAGTGAGAAAACAAATGCCTTTGAAAAACAATGAACAGAAGCTGTTCTGAAACTTACACTAATTGTATGGAACTATACAGCTGGGGAGTTGTTTGGTGCACTGAGAAAATAAGCCCAGAGTTGTGTAGTCTATCCTGGAGGAGATGTGAACTCAGGATATCCTATGGCAGTTCTGAAACTATACTCTACCAGTCAGAAAAAAAGGGAGCTCTGTGCAACTGATCCCCCCAAACCCCAAACTGGGTTTATTTTGGGGCACAAATCTCTCCATCTAAGTGTTCCTATCTACCCCACTTGCTCTCGGCATCTCCACAGTGAAGTTGTTAAAAAGGGCAAAAATAAATATAATAATAGTTAAGGCCATTTTAATTGAGAAAATGCTTTGTACATTTTTAGGCCAGTCACATAAGTGAGCACATGAAATCAGAGACAAGGATCTGAATTAATAAGATTAACTCAAAATACATGATTTATGAATAAAAACCAAAAATACAATAGCCAGCTCTGGCTAATTTGAAAATGCTTGGTAATAGTAATATTCAACTGGAAGAACAAAAGATCTAGAATCTCATGGAAAACACTAAAAAAAATGAGAAACAATGAAGAGAGAATTAATAGCATTTGTGTACTTCAATTTATCCTACAAAACTGTGATCATCAGAACAACTTTCTGTTAAAAACAAAGAAGAAAAACAGATCTTTGAAACAGAATGATAAGGAAGTCCAATAAAAATTGAACTCAGTTACCCAATATTTGATGACTTCCTGAAGAACACATTACTTGTAGAAGATCTTATTTTACAAGAATTGTTGGAGTAAATGAAAGGCAGTTTGACAGAAATTTGACAGAAATTACTTTTAAACTAACATTTTATAAGGGATAACCCTCTGGGTAGAGGAAGGATATATCAGGAGTCAAAGGTGACATAAAAAAAAAATCTGACATTTTTTTTTTTTAAGGATGCTTATGATGCCAGATAAAGTAGTACTAACATTATTAAAAAAGGGAACAGACATGTGATTTCTATTATATAGGGAACTCCTTGGACTTAGTGAAGTGCCTAGAGCACTAACTAGTTAAATGATTTGCCCTGAGACACACAGCCTTTTAGAGGAAGGACTGCCCCTATATCTACTATGTCCCCACTGCCTCTTGCTATGGTTCCCTAAAAAGTTAGTCAAAGAAATATAGATGTCAAAGCAAACCAAAACAAACCAATCTGTAACCGATTTTCAAATTAGCTACAAGGCCCTATTATAGATTATCAATTTAAAAATTTGAAACTCCAATATGTTGCTAATAAAAGGTAAAAGCAACTCAAATTTTTAGGAAGGTATTACAATTATAATTGTTGGTAATTTGAGATCTAAAACTAAACAGGAAGCATCCATAGTATTAGTGTACTGTTATAGACAAAAGACACCTAAATACACCTGAACAGTAGCAACAGTGGGTAGCTGGAGAACACTTCCCTCATTTCAAGGCAAGAATTTGAGAGTGGGAAAGGGGGACAGAAGAGAATCAGAGGCAACATTATGTAGTGGAAAGAAAGCTGGAATTGAAGTCAAGGGGGGGGTACCCTGAGTCCTCATCACACCTCTCACACTGAGCAGCTGTGTTAACATGGAGGAATAATTTAATTGCTCTGAACCTCAGTTTCCTTATCTGTGCAAAAAGATAGCAAAAACTTCAGTGTTTATCCATAAAAGATTGTCATGGGATTTAAAAGACATTTTAAATTTCAAACCCTTTGTAAACCTTGAATGGTCAAAAAATATAAACCCAGACCTATTAGTGATAGATTAGAAAGCATGTCAGGTATTTTTGCTAAAGTGAAATAAAGACTTAAAAAATTATGACAAATATCCCAGCAAAGCTTACCTTAGTATAGAGATGAATTCTGTCTGTATTCTTACTTGCACAAAACATTAGGACATCATATACAGGCAAAGTGTCTGAATTCTTCAATTGCTCTATAAATAAAAAGTAAATGGTATTTGAAAAGTTGTCTACTAACAGGAGTGAAATGTGGAATAATGGTATAACACTGTGGAGTCTGACAACCTAGGTTCAAATCTAACTCCGGGTATGAAATTGCCTGATAATTAATTACCTTGGTAATTCACTTAAACCTCCTGGGTTCCAGGAGATTTGGATTGTAAAATGAAGAGTTTAGATTAGATGACATATCTGGTCCTTCTTAGCTATAAGGTGGATGACTGCATAGCTTAAATTGTAGCCAGGAAAATGTATACTGGGAACAAAGAGGAACTTGCTGACAGCAATTAGTGTTAAACACTGATATTGAAAGAGACTTTGGGGGCAAAGAAAAGGCAAGAACTCACCAAAGTTATCTCAAATTCCCTCTCAAACAACTTTAATGGTTCAAAACAAATTCTGGAGCAGCAGAACATGCAAAAGGACAATGTGAAACAATTTTCAAGCCCAGGACAACTTAGGAAAGGTCTGTCTCACTTGAGCAAAAGAGGAGCACAGCCCAGTGCAGATGGTATCCAGGCAAGCCAGCAGAAATTTCCTAGCCTTAGTACAACCTTAGGTCAGCAACCTAGGCACCGTAGACCTGACACAGCAGGCCAGCAGTCTAGTAGGACAAATGCGAAGCCTCCAGCCTCTGGTACAGCAAGTGAATGTCCAGGCCCAGCAGATCTGGGGGCTCTGATATGGCAGGAGAATGTCCAGGCCCAGAGACCATGGTGCAGCAGGACAGTGGGTCAGACCCCTGGTCCTCAGGGCAAGAAGTCTGGGACAGTGACCCTTGTACCCAAGGAGTAGAGCTCAAATTTAAAAGTCATGATATAGGCAGGAAAATGAGTAAACCACCCCCCCCCAAACCCAAAACAAAAACCCTGACCATAGAAAGCTACTATGATGACAGGGAAGAACAAAACATAAACTCAGAAGAGGCCAATATATCATGCAAAACCTCAAAGAGGAAAATAAATATGTCTCAGGTCCCAATAGAACTCCTAGAAGAGCTAAAAAAAGGATTTCAAAAATCAAAGAGGTAGAAGAAAAATTGGGAAAAGAAATGAGAGGTATATAAGAGAATCATGAAAAAAGAGTCAACAGCTTAGTAAAGGAAGCCTCTCCAAAATGGAAAAAGATGTACAAAATTTTACTGAAGAAAACAACTCCCTAACAAGCAGAATTGGCCAAGGGAAAAGGAGGTACAAAAATCCACTGAGGAAAAGAACTCCTTAAAAAGCAGAATTATCTATGAAAAGCAAAATTAAAAAACCACATGGAAAAGAGGGTACAAAAGAAAGAAGAAAATAATTCCTTAAAAATCAGAATCAGGTAAGTAGAAGCTAATGATTCATCAATTATCAAGAATCAAACAGACAAAATCAAAAGAATGAAGAAAAAAAGGAAGAAAATATGAAATCTCACTGGTAAAACAACCAACCCAGAAAACAGATGGAGGGGAGATAATTTAAGAATGATTGGACTACCTGAAAACCATGATAAAAAAAGAGCCTGGACAGCATGTTTCAAGAAACTAACAATGAAAACTGCCTTGATATCCTAGAACCAGAGGGTAAAACAGTAACTGAAAGAATCCACTAACTCCTGAGAGAGATCCCAAAATGAAAACACCAAGGAATATTAGTCAAATTCCAGAACTCTCAGATCAAGGAGAAAATATTGCAAGCAGTCAAAAAGAAGGAATTAAAATACCAAGACGCCACAATCAGGATTACATAGCTTCCCCAATAAAGGAGTAGAAGGCTTGGAATATGATAATATGGAAGGCAAAAGAGCTTGGATTATAACCAAGAATTCCTATCCAGCAAAAATGAGCAAACTCTTTCAGGGGAAATAGAGGACTTTCAAACATTCCTAATGAAAAGAGCAGAGCTGAACAGAAAATTAGGTTTTCAAACACAAGCCTCAAGATTAACATAAAAAAGGCAATCAGAAAAGAAAAAATATAGGTTACTCCAAAAGATTAAACTGTTTATATCCATACACCAGAAGATGATACTTAAAACTCTTAAGAACTGAACCACTATTCAGGTTGTTAAATGGAGGATATACATAGACAGTAGGAACAAGAACAAGTTGAATTTGATGAGATGATATAAAAAAATTAAGGGGTGACAAACAGGATTGCAGTGGGAGAAGAGGAAAGGGGGAAGTAGAATTGAGTAAATTATCTCATATGAAGAGGCACAAAAGATCTATTATAGTGGAGGGAAACGAGAGGGAGAGCGCATCACTTAAACCTTACTCTCATCAGATTTGGCTCAAAGAGGGAATAAGATACGCATTCAGTTGGGTATAGAAATCTATCTTACCCAATAGGAAAACAGGAGGGGAGGGAAACAGGAAAAAGAGGAGGGGTCTCATAGAAAGTAGGGCAGAATGAGGGAGGTGATAGTCAGCTAGAAAACACTGGTAAGGAGAGACAAGAAGAAAGGAGACAGAGAAATAGAAAGAGAGAGAGAGAGAGAGAGAGAGAGAGAGAGAGAGAGAAAGTATAAACAGGAAAAACATAGGGTGAAGCGAAATACACAGGAAGTAATCATAACAGTGAATGTAAATGGGATAAACTCATCCATAAAATGGAAGCGAATAGCAGAGTGGAATAAAGAAAAGAATTTTACAAATTTTTTTTACAAGAAATATTTTAAGTTAAAGGTAAAAGGCTAAAGCAGAATCTATTATGCTTCAGCTGAAGTCATGAGAAGCAGGGGTAGAAATAATCCCAGATAAGGCAAAATAGATCTAATCAAAAGAGAAAAAGAAGGAAATTACATCTTGCTAAATTATAATGAAGTAATATCAAAGCAAAACACATATGCACCAAATGGTGGGTATCGCACCCAAATTTTTTAAAATTTATTTATTTAACTTTTAACATTTATTTTTACAAAATTTTGAGTTACAAATTTTCTCCCCATTTGTCCCCTCCGCCACCCCAAAACACCAAGAATTCTAATTGCCCCTATCACCAATTTGCCCTCTTTTCTATCATCCCTCCCTTCCCTTCTCCCCATCTTCTCTTTTGTCCTATAGGGCCAGATAACTTTCTATACCCCATTACCTGTATTTCTTATTTCCTAGTAGCAAGAACAGTACTCAACAGTTGTTTCTAAAACTTTGAGTTTCAACTTCTCTTCATCCCTCCCTCCCCACCCATTCCTTTTAGGAGGGCAAGCAATTCAATACAGGTCACCTGTGTAGTTTTGCAAATGACTTCCATAATAGTCATGTTGTGTAAGACTAACTATATTTCCCTCCATCCTATC
>CM053771.1:249819509-249845927 GCA_028658325.1 Potorous gilbertii | reverse complement strand
TAGAGACTTAACCAAACCAAGATGATGGTAACCAGGGTATGGAGTTAGAAGATTACCTATGAAGGTATACTTCAGTCTAAATTCCTGTGGTGCTGATTAGCATAATAATGGTAACCTATAGTGAAACCGAGGCATGTAAATTTCTCTACACCTGCTCTCCACTGAAATTCTTTTAATACCACAGTGGAGACTTCTAAAGGGGCTATGTTCTACCCTCAGTTTACTCTCCTTTGGGAAGATTCTTGTTTCTTTGGCTCTGTTTCTCTTTTGGGATGAAGTAGCCTTATATTCTGTTCTTGAATTGGACAAAGGGAATCATCCCATTTTAGCTAGTCTAATGCTTCTTCTTCTAATCAAATTCAATCCAATCTAGTCTAGCCTACATTTGTTAATCTCTTAATATCTGAATGTTAGGAGTCAGCATGGCCTAGTGGATATGGTTCCCAATTTGGAGTCAGGAATACCTAGGTTCATGACATGGTTCCTACACTTGCTGGATGACTAGGGATAAACCACCAAACCTTTCTGAACTTTAAGAAATTTTGCATTTGCGGAGGGAGTTCCTAAGCCAGCAAAGTCAGAGGTCTTTGATATTAACATACATGGGTGTCAGTCAACAAACATTTATTAAGCTTTTAGTATGTGCCAGGCACTGTGCTAGGCAGCTAGGTAATTGAGTAGATAAGGCACTGGGCCTGGGGTTGGAGGAACCTGAACTCAAATCTGTCCTCAGACCCTCACTGGTGGGAAGATGGTAATAGCACCTACATTTTTCAGGGTTGTTGTGAGGATCAGATGAGATAATATTTGAAAAGTGCTCAGCACAGTGCCTAGTACATAGTAGGCACTCTATAAATACTTACTCCTTTCCTTTCCTGGGCAAAGAAAGGCAAAAATATGGTCCCTGTTCTCCAAAAGCTCACATTCTAATGAGGAGACAACATATGGGTAACTATGTACAAATTAGATATATCCAGGGTAGATAGAAAATGTAAGTAGATAAGTATATACATGATAATTTAAAGAAGATAGGGGATCTAGAAATTTTTTTAAGGGGATGATGTAATCAAATGTGTGTTTTTGGAATAACAATTTGGAAATTATGGAGGATGGATTGAAAGAAGAGAAACACAGGTATGTAAAACAATTAGGATGTTCTTGAAGTGATCCAAGCAAGAGAATGTGAAAGCTTGAACAAAGATAAGAGCTTTGGAAATAGAAGGGAACAATTGAGGCAGGTGTCAGGTGGGTGAGAGTAATCTTGGCAACTGCTTGGTTTTGGGGGTTGAAGAAGAGAGAAAGCCCTGGGTGACTATAAATTTTAGCCTCAATAGAAATAGGAAAGTTTGGAGGAAGAACAAGTTTTAGGGAAAATATAATCAATTCCTTTTTTGGCATATCCAGGAGAGTTCTACATAAGACAAAGAAAAAGTGTCCATAAGGAGAAAACTTGGTCAGCAGTATGAAAATCTGCACAGAGGTCAAGTAGAATTACAGGAGAGAAAAAGGTATTGGATTTAGTAGTAGAGTTTTCTGGTAACCTTAAAGAAATCAGTTACGTCAGTATTTCAAATTTATAGCTCATCCACTAGAATCCTCTTCTGATGGTCTCTTTCATCTTGGCTCAGAGATGATAGAAAGCTTTAAGTGTAAATCTGTACATATTTATTGGCCATAGCTCAGCCTAATTAAATGGGAAGAAACTCATCTCTAGAATGCAGGCTCTAACATACTGGATGGTTTCGGACACAACTCAAGAAGGCCCACTGAGATCTAGAGGTGTTCTGAACTACATTCAGGAAAAGGTGTCTATACTGATGAAGTTATAGATTGCTGAAGGTAAGGGTGTAGACACTCAGAAAGACCCAAAATAGAGTAGTAGTTAGACTCCAAGCAAAATAGCATGAGAATTTTTCTTTTCATAAGAAATTAAAAAAAAAATCTTGGTGTTGTTTATCTATCATATATAGGAATCATTGAGTAGGTATTTTAATTATTTTGAAAAGTATTGCAGATCATGTTACTAACATTAAAGCACAAAAGAAATCTTTCATGGTCTGCAGTGTCTGATTTAAGTGTAAGATAAAGTTAAGGTTTCATTAATTTTCACAGCTAAAATTAGATGTGAAACTGATAAATTCACCTGTTTCTCAATCCTGCAGGCCATCGTTACTGGTAGCACATTGAATGGTAGGAAGGAGAAGCTAGAGGCAGAAGAAGGTGACAAAGAAAAGTGGGATTTCCTGAAATTTGCTGAAGCTTGGACTCCTAACGAAAATTTTGAAGAAATAAAAAATGAAGTTCTGTTCACCCATGTAAGATTACCTTAACCTTTTTTTTTGACTCTTTCCTCCCATCTGTATTGAAATCACAGCCACTTTCCATTATCTATGTTAATGAAGTTCAGTCATTTTTCAGTCATGCCCAAATCCTTGTGACTCCACTTGAGGTTTTCTTGGCAGATACTGAACTAGTTTTTCATTTCCTTCTCCATTCGTTTTACAAGTGAGGAAACTGAGGTAAACAGGGCAAACTGACTTGCCCAGGGCCACACAGCTGGTAAGTGTCTGAGGTCAGATTTGATCTCAAGAAGATGAGTCTTCCTGACTCCAAGCCCAACACTCTATCCGCTGTGTCACCTAGTTGCTGAAAAGGCTTCAAATATTGATAAGAAGCAAATAATACCAAAAATTCCTGTTGGTATAGAAAGAACTCACTGATTTGCCAAGAAAGACAGCTTTCAAATACCACTAGAATTTACTTTGATCATTTCCCCCAAACTGTGTTCCATGAACTTCTGTGTTCTATTGGCAGCAGATAAAGGTTCTGTGATAAAATTTTAAAGCTAGCAGCCACTTTCCCTCTAATATATTAAAAACAAAATTATATTTGAATTAAAAAAATTCCTACATGCATTAATTTTTCATTATGGAAGTGGTTTTAATTTCCTTCTCTAAAATTTTCTCAGTCCCCTTTTATTTTAGGAATATTTGGTATCCCACCTTAGCATTCTGACCCTAAATTATCACTCTTGATTCTGATGATATATTTCAAATTTAGGTCACTAAAACAGTGTGGAATCTGATTCTCTTTCCAGATTTTACTTAGCAAGGAGCATATTCATTAGATATAAATATTCTAGACTCAGAAGTATGGTAGTCAAGGAAATGGTATAGGAAATAGTTCTGATTCCCACATGGTCATTCTATCACATAAATTATAACGAGATCATCATAGAAAATCGAGATATAGTAGAATGAGACAGCAGTGCAGCTGTTTGGGCAAGCCTGGAAATTAAAGCAGGGGATCTTCAGATCCCATGTTCAGAAAATCGGTATTTGAATCATCATCAAGGGCGGTAGATTCTAATATAAAATAATGCAAAGTTAACTATAAACATTAAAGCTGTTCCTATATAATAGCAAAACGACTGCCAATTCATTTTAAGTAATTAAAAGAATCAAAGCATTTTGTTTGGTTTTATCTCTTTTGATCAGTTGCCACATCTTTTTGATTTCTACCTCAACAATTATCTCTCTCTTCTGTCCTTTTTCTCTACTCACAGCTTAGTATAGGCACTTACCACTTCTCACCTACCACTATTGCAGTGGCATCCTAATTTATCATCTGTTTTTTAGTCTTTCTCTTCTCACTCCTGTACACAGCTACCAAACATATTTCTAGATTGAATTGTTACATTTAACCACTGTGTTTCAGAGTTTTCAGCTATGGGTATTTTTTTTCCTAGAGACCACCTATGCATTTTTAATTGATAGTTCCTTTTCTGTGTTCTGAAGTTTTCTTACAATTTTCTTGTATTATTTTTTGAATTGCATTTTTTAGGTTTTTGACTTTTTTTTCTTCTAGAGCTCTAGAATCATTAGCCTGACTCTGCATGTTCCGTCTACAAGGTCATTATATTTTGCTTGAATTCAGACCATACTTTCTTTTAAAGTTATTGCTTGTTGCTTTTCTTTCTCAAGATTGCCCTTCACTTCTGTGTTTTTGCTTTCTTAATCAGTTGTCCTCTCTTTTGTTCCTTTGTGGAGACTTGGCAAGACAAATCTAAGTTTTTCTATTTTACCAATTATTTCTACTTGTAGCAGCACTCTGGCATACACAGGAGGGCTGCTGTACAGGTTCTTAGATCTGCTTTTCTAAAAGGAAAGCAACTTTTGAGGGGTCAGCAATCACTGTAATCAAACACATACGTAGCATTACATACCTCCATAGTTACCAGAGAGAGAAACACCAACACCTGGGTTCTCAAACCTGGGGGCTCCTTAGCAGCTTCCCAGAATCGCATCTGGCACACAGACCTTCTTCAAACACCTAAGCCCAAGAGTAGAACCTCACCCCGGAGTGTATATACATGCTTCAGTGCTAGAGGCCACAACCCCCTGACCCAGTTCCTTAATAGAAGTTAACAAAAGGTATTGAGGCCTATTAATAGGCAGGCAAGAGCTTGAATTCTTCTTCCCAGCCACTACTAACATTACGCTACTGTTTAGCCCGTTAATTCTGCCTTCATCATTCTTATTTCTCTTTTATTCCGCTCTGAAACAGCTTCTTGTAACTCTGTGTTCTCCTCATATTCCATAGGGTTCTCTGTTCTATCCGGCGCTGAGCCATTTTCCTTTTTCTCTAGTTGTTCATAAACTTATTTACCAATAGAAATGGTATTTCTATCACTATTAGATGGTTATTGTAATTATGTTACTATGTATTATACATAGTTACTATACATGATATATACTGTGTGTTACCATGTATAATTTATATGTTGTATATATCATAATTGTATTACTATTAGATCATATTACTAGGTCATATTCCTTTCTGCTGTTAATGTTTTTCCTATTGATTTATGTCCTTATGATCAAGTCTTTGAGTTTCTTTCTACTGAAATCTTTGATAATTTCAGTCTCTTTTATCCTTATTTTCCTGTTACTCATTTTCTGACTCCCTCCACTCCCATGGTGTTTTCCATGGGAGAGAGATCTCAAAACATCTCAGTCTCCTTCCACTTTGAGTAGTTCTCAGTTCACCAGTCTATTCCAGTTCACTATTGGGGAGACAGAATTGACCTTAGCTGAATGCTAAACCCGTTCCTTCAGGCTTAGAGGAGTACTGTTTCCCCCCCACCCACATACACTATGCCCTATCCCATTCTCCCTGTTCTTCAGTTCTCTTCCCCGGCACCTATTTCCATAGGTGGTACTACTGCAGCTGGCGTTGTTTTTTTTGTAGTTTGGATCTTTCTGGCTTTGGGAGGAAGGGGTCTGGAGTTGACTTGTGGAGTTGAGCAGACATTTTTTATCCCATTCCCTCTCTTCCTCCAGTGTCATAGAGAGATCTTTTTTGTCTAATAGAATGCTGCAGTGGTGCTGGCTTCTGAAGCCCCCAGCAAACTTCTGTAGCCTAGAACCCAGATGTCCACGGCACTGGAAAAAGTTCTCTCTTTCTGTAGGGACTGGGATGTAGGGTTGGGTTTTGTTGCAAGGTCGTAAGTTGGATCAGCTGGAACAGCCTTGCTGCAGGTAACCCAGCAAGTGTTGGGGTAGGGGGTGGTGAGTTAAGCTCAAGGCAAGTAATAGTTCATGGGGGTTTTTTGTTTTCATTTTTAAAATCTTTTCAGGTTTCTGGTGCCCTACACCATGGAGATAGTTGAAATTGCTTTATCTTTGGCACATAATTTGTTTTGGGGAGCTTTGAGAGATCATGATTGAAAGAGAATATGTCTAGTCCTCCATCTTGATGGTCATGTGATTAGAAATTGATCCATCCATCTATCAAGATTCAGATTGATTAAACTCATTCAACCTATCTGATGTGAGTCAGTAATGAATTCATCAATAAAATCCAAAATGCCATTCCTGCATACATTAGGGCCCCGGTAAAATTTTCAAATTGTTGAACCTTTTGAAATACTCTAGTTGATAAATTGATAAAGGTATGAGGTAATCTTACTTTTGTATTGAATATTGATTATAAGAATTCAGATCATTGTGGGAAAGAATGCAAAATATTAGTATTTATTGTCTACAGAATAATTTTTAAATATAATGAAAAATAAGTCATATTTTTAAAATTTAAAAATTTTAATGATTTTTAAATCATATTCTAAATACAATAGAAAATAAACCATGTTTTTACTCTCAGAGAAAATTACCTTTCTATTGTGGAAAAATTGACTATTCATATGAACGCAAGAGACTGTCAAAGATTTGTCTGCATAACACCAAGTATTTGGATATGACTGAAAAGTACATTTAATTACCTGCTTTTGAGGGGAGATCCCAGCTATTTTCATGAATTCAATAACTGAAGATATTCTTCTTTTAGAAATAAATTCTTTTGGACCCTTTTGCATATGTTTCTAAAAAAATTTTTAGTTGCCAGGAGGAAAGGGCTTGTTAGATATTAAAGAATTAAATAAGCATGAACTATTAAATATTCCAATTTTCATGTGACTAATATAAGGATATAGTTTTTTAGGAACTGAAACTCATTCTATTAGAAGTATAGTATTGATGTATCAAGATACTAATGGCTTTTCATCAGAGTTGTCATTTGAAAGGAATCTGTCGTATACTGAGACAAGTCCCTTTTGTTTGTGTACTTTTTGTTCAGCCACAACCACAGTAATCTGTCAAATGCTTGTCTTGCTTTCATTGGTTTTACTAGACTTCCTTTCCCTCTCCTTCAGTTTTCATACCTTATGTTTATCTTCATCATTGCCAAGAGAATCATTTCAGAAGAACAGTAGTTTATGATAGTGTAAAATAGAGCAAAAAGATTAGGTCCTGAACCTTTCAGAAAAAATACAACATCTTAAGCATTTTGCAGCTTTTATTCCTAGGCTTTTAAACAAAAAGCAATATTGAATAAATGAAAAGCAAAGCGATAGCTTAGTTGCCAGCTGTATAAATGAAGGGAGAAAAATGCAGCTTTCTCATGTTCAGTCTGCCACATGGACACATTGTCTTAACCATATTTCATTGTTGCCAAAAAAACCTCATGCTGAAAATTAATATTTAGCCACATTAAGATAACACTTTAAATTTTAAAATAATCTTCATTTGAGTTTTTGACAGTTTAAAAAATCATTTAAAATAGTTACTTCTAAGGAAATAACAGGACTCAATTAGCTAGAGTCTTATATTCATACCATTTGGTGTCCTAGAAAGTTATTTCTGGTTAAAAAGAATGCAGTTAGAGAAGGTAATACAATTTAGGTTAATTTTACCATTTATCTACCAAAACATATTGGCATATAAGATTTATTTGATTAACCTGCATTGCTTCTTTCCCTTCCATATTCCCTATTCATCATGTGCTTAAATGGATCACAAAATAAAGTTAATATTTTAAAATAACTGACCATTTATTGGACATCTACCATGTGCCAAGGATTGTGGTTAGTACTGCGTATATACAGAGATGCAAAACTACAGTTTCTTCCTAAGAAGTTTTTACATCATTTAGAAGTACATATGGCAGTGCAGGTATATGTAAAACTATCATACATAGTAAATTAGGATAAAAGCAAAGTAAAGATCTTTAAAAATGCTATGAGAAACTTGAATGGTATAAACTAACTTTCAGGGGGCCACTCAGAAAAGATGTCATGATGTAGTGGGTTTCTGAAGTAGACCTTGAAGGAAGAATGAATGAGGGGGAAGTGTACTTGTAAGCACCAGGAACTACCTGCATAAATAAATGGAGGCATGTGGAAGTGCAGGATAGGGAGTGTAATGGCTTGGATGGCTAGAACAGTCTTGCTTGGGAAACAAGCATCTTTTTGTTTAAAAAGGTGAACAAAAAAAAAAAACAATCCTTGAAAATGTAGGTTGGAGCTAGACTGTAAAAGGCCTTAATTCCTAGACTAATGAATTTGCATTGTGTCTTCTAGGTAATAAGGAGGCACTGATGGTTTTTAGGTATGGGGAGAGGACAGAGGTAGATAGAGATAAAAAAATATTTTTTAGCAAGACTATTTCGACTTTCATGTGAAATTAGTATTGGAGAGGGTAAAGACTGATGGAGGGTTGTTAGGTTTGGAAGCTATGACAGTAACCCAGGCCAGGATTTATGAGGTACTGAGTCATCATGGTTACCATGTAGGTGAAAAGGAGGAGCTAGATATACTGAGTTTGAAATGGTAATGGGACATCTAGGTAGACCCTTAGAAATCTGAGCCTGGGCCCAGATTCAGTCTAGCTCAGACTCAGTCTTGCTCAGATTACAAGCGTCACAAATGGCAAGGCTTCTTAAGAGTCAACCCAATATGGTGAATTTTTAATAAACTGTTTTTCTTTGACTGAAAGACAACTTGAGTTGAATTCATTCAAGCAGGACCCGGCATGTTGGTGTTTTGGGTCCAGAGCACCCCAGACCACAACATTTTGGTTCCCTGATGGGGAGCAACTGCTAATCTCCTGCCAAAACTAGAAAATGGGGAAACTGAGGCACAGAGAGGTGAAACTACTTGCTTCAGGTCATATACTCACTTGGTGGAGACAGGGCTAACAAGAACTCAAACTTCTATGCTGTGAATGTAAAGAGTTCTGCTTGGAGGACAGACTAATGAGCTCCAAAACCTCCCTACAAGGAGGGCATCTAGGCCAGCCATCTGTATGTCCCACCTAGCTATACTCTTTGAACTTCTCCATCGTGCTCCAGGAAGTTGATTCCTGCATTCAGCAGTGCCTGGGGGAATCGACTTCACCCAGCAGGGCTGCTCAGGAAGCTTAGGCTGTCTATGAGACTACCTAGCAGGCCAGAGCCTGTGCCTACCAGCAGTCCACAGAGCCCTCAGAAAAATGGCACAAAAAGAGAGAATGCTGTGAAGGAATGGAATCAGCCCATGGCAAGGTCCTTAGAATACCAATCCTCCAACTACTCATAGCCCTTTTTAAATAAGTGACAGCAGGTAGGACCCTGGCCTCTAACCCAGGAGACCAGATGGGAACCCTGTTCTGCCTCTCACTAATCTTGAACAAGTCACTTAGCTTTTCTATAAAACAAACAAAAAAAAATGTGAGCCTGAAACTTAGGGTGGAGATAGGGAATGGTTGTGTAGAGTTGAAGGTCATTTCTTTGGAATTAAAGACATTGGAGTGAATGAGGTAGCCAAAGTCAAGAAAAAAGAAAGTGAAAAATGGAGAACCTAGGACAGAGTCTGGAGGGACACCGTTAGTAAGAGACTAAGGGACAGTGTACCAGCAGAGGAGTCTAAGAAAGGGCAGACTACTAGTAAGTGGTATTACCAGGAGCAAGCAGCATCTCAGAAGCCTAATGGAGCAGGGGCAGGGAGAGGGTGAAAGGTCAGTAGTGTCACTTGTTGCAGAACTGTCAATTACAGGGGTTGAAGACTGAGAAAAGCCTTAGAGACCTTGTGGAAAAGTTTTATTAGAGCCCCACATTGGGAAGCAGGATTTCAGATAGATATGGGGAAAGGTTAGGTCAGGGGTTTACAGGGGGAAGCTGGGAACAGGAGTCATCAGCAGTGCTAACTGCTGCTAGAGGAGGGAGAAGAACTGGTCCAAGGAAAGATACAAGGAGAGAAATTAGCTTTAGTGAGGAAAAGGACCAGTGTGTCCTCTGGGACTGGTAGGAATAAAGGCAGAATAGGTGAGCATATACAGAAGTTTTTGAGCTATAGAAGTTAAGAAGTCTGCTCAAACCATTGGAGGTTTTAAGCATAAGTATAAGTGTAAACTAGACTTTCAATTTAGTTATATTTCTGCTGCAGAACTTTTAATTCTGGAAAATTAGGTGACTTGGATAAAGCTGTCTTTTTCTAATGTGTTAGATATTATTGACATACTGCAACATCTCTAAAGTTGATTAATAGGGCTACTTAAGTTTAGTATCTTGATTAGTAATCCAAGATCCTTTCTTTACATTATTTTAATCATCTGATTGCTAGGGTGGGATTATTTTTGATTGTGTTTATCTTAGGTTCCACCAAAATGAATAGATTCTGTATAATTATATGGAATATATATCTATATAGAAATATATATTGAAAAACATTTTAAAATCAGAAATGCTATAAAAACAACTGCATTTAAATTGAATTCATCTTTCAGTAACCTGTACTTTTACTTTTGTTATTTGCAATTCAGTAAGAGTTGGGAAAGCTGATGTTTTAACTTCTTTTACTTTTTTCATTAAACTTGATTGATATGTTTCATTTTTTACATGTTATTTCCTCTTAGACTTATTCCCTTTACTTGAATTTGGAATCAGGGAAAAGTGGATAAGCAAAACTGACCTCCAAAACCACCACAAGTTGTTTGGACACCTTTCATTTCTTATGTTGAAGTCATTTCCTGTTAAACCCACTGCCCCTATTGACCTTTTCCTCATAATAGAGAAAAATCGCAAAGCCAAACTGAGCTACAAAACCCCCACAGGTGACAGCCTGTCCAAGATTAATACTACTGCTAATATCATTCTATAGCAGTTCAAGGCTTGCCTAGGGCTTTTATGTGCAAGTCACCATTTGACCCTCACAATAGCCCTGTGAGGTAAACATTGTTATTATCCCCATTTTGTGATGAAGGAAACTGAGAATCAGAGATTTTAAGTGGTTTACCGAGGTTACAAAACCTGTTATCTGGAGTAGGAATAAAACCCATGTGTTCCTAATTCCAAGTCCCGTGACACCAGTGATGTCAAACTAGCTGCCCGTGGCCTCCATCCTGCAGCACTCCCCAAACCAAATTAACTTCATATGATGTGTCTCACCCCTCCAGAATCTATTCATTACCCTTGTCAAGGCCTTCAGTTCACCGACCCCTTCAGTACTATCTCAGGCTGTTATGCCTGTTCTGTTTTCACTTACTTTCCTACCCAATCTCAACCCTTTAATTAACTTACTCAGCAGCACCCTGTCCTGTTCTTTAGACTATCTAGGGAATATATATCCTCCAGAATGGGCAGCTAGGTGGTGCAGTAGATAGAGCACCAGTGCAGGAGTCAGGAGGACCTGAGTTCAGATCTCTCCTCAGACACTTGACACTCACTAGCTGTGTGACCTTGGGCAAGTCACTTAACCCCAATGGCCTCATCTTGGATCATCTCCAGTCATCCTGATGAATATCTGGTCACTGGATTCAGATGGCTCTGGAGAAGAAGTGAGGCTGGTGACCTGTACAGCCCTCCCTCACTCAAAACAAAGTCAAGTGCAAGTTATGTCATTATTTCTCTGATGGCAAGGTCTTCTTCGGCAATGAAGGACGAACACACAGATCCTCTAGAATATCCCCTGTAATATTACTGCTAGTCTCATACCAAACACCAGTTCTATTTTCTACCTCCATTTTTTCTGCCCCATTCTCTACCTCTTTTTTCTATTCATGTATTGCTAAATGTAAATGACTTAGTATATTACAAATTTATATAATACAACTTCAAGTGGTCCCTCACTGTAAGAAGACAATCCTTTTATTCCTGCCTAATTCATGCGCTGTCTCATTCCCCACAAAAGCAGTTCCAAACCTTCTTTTCAGTCCTCTTATACATCCCCCTCCTCCTACTCCCTTTGCTGAAGACCTGGACTCATATTTCACTGATAAAATGACATCATCTTAAATTAATTAATAAATAGAAAATTGCATTATTCACTATTAGAGCCTTCTTTCCTCTATCTTACAACCCCTTGACACCATTGCCCTTATTTACTCCTTAACTACAGTCTGAGAAAATGGCACTTCTTTTTCCCTCCTTCCTTCTTCATCAGATTGTCTCCACTATTATCCTCCTATCTCTCTAATTTTTCATCTCTTCCTACCTCTAGGTTCTTTCCCTTCTGCTTATGAATGTGCTCAAGTCTCCCCCATCCCTAAAAATCCCTTCACTAGGAACTACCATCCCTGCTTGGCACATACTTCATGCTCAATAAATGCCTGTTGCCTATTGGCCTTTGAGCTCTCATCCTCTGTCTCTTCCATTTCTTAGCCAAACTCCTTGAAAAAAATAATTTATCAGCATCTCCACTTCCTCTTCTTTCAGGCTTTTCTTAACCATCTGTAGTTTAACTTGCAACCATATTACTCCTGATTTACCAATGATCGCCTAATTGTCAAATCTAATGACCTTTTTCAGTCTTCATCCTTTTAGATACTTAAGTGTTGGACAGAGTTGACTATTCTCTGCTCTTTGATATTTTTTTTTTACTTGAGAGTGCCTTTTCATTCTCTTACTGGCCACCACCATAATTCACGCCCTCATCACCTTTCTCTTGGACAATTACAATAGCCTCCTAAATGGTCTCTGTTTCAAATTTCTCCCCATTCCCATCCATGGAGGGGCAAGAGAGGAGAAAACCTTCCTTCCATTGTTTTACCTTTATACTGACTGTTCCTGGACTGAGATGTTCTCTTTCTTCACATCTGCTTTTTCTCATCTGGTGCCTAGGAAGTGTCCAATAAAATGCTCACTTGACTGCTTATTTTCCTTGATATCTCAACTAAATTGCCACTTTCCACAGCAACGCCTTTCCTATTCCATTTGTCTGCCCATCCTTCCCATCCAAGGTTACTTTCATATGTTTTTTGTGTGTCCTATATGAGTTTCTACAAGTGTACCTGTCAACTTCCTCAGTAGAACATGAGCTCCCTGAGGGTAGGGACAGTGTCTTGTTTGTCTTCGTATCCCCAGAATTTGTCTCAGTACCTGGCAGTTTAGTAGATCCTTACTAAGTGCTTCTTGACCCATTGATGTTGTATGTACACATTGTGAGTTATCTACACTTCCCTCTTCTGTATATATCTTTAAAATGTATGGTTTTCTTATCTCCCCATCCACCTAATAGAGAGGCAACAGACTCAGAGTACACATTAGTGTGGGGAGAGGCAGTTCTTCATGCATGCTCATTTGTATAAATATATGGCTGTGTCCATATACTTAAATAACTTAATATGTGTTTTTGGACATGGCTATTACAGGAGTTTGTTTTGCTTGACTTTGCATGTTTGTAACAGGGTTTGTTTTGTTTGTTTTTTTATTTTATCATTTGGGTCAAGGGAAGGGGAAAATGGGAGAGAGAATGCAGAACTGAAAATAAATAAAATATAATTTAAAAATACAAGTTCACTATGTATGAATATTAAATTAGTTGGGTAACACCTTCATCTCAGTCATGTCTTTTTTTGCCTTCATATTTTTCATTCCTGAGAACTTCCTATCCATCTTGGGTCAAATACCCTGTAGAATTTTAGGCCATATAAAGGGAATAAACTTACCCTCTTATGAACTCTGAATTCTTTGAATCTAAAGTTCATGTCAGACTACTCTTTACTTGTCCCTAATTAATATGTTTGATCACTCCCTTACAATATTACCATCATTTTTATTTTGACATCTTCAGTGGTTAAATATGAGATTCAGAAAAACAGTTTTTGTTGCTTCCTCACATAAGATCATAGAATTATACACTTAGAGCTGAAAGGACCTTGGAGACCATCAAAACCAACCTTCCTAATTTACAGATGAGGAAATTGAGGCATAAGAACAGTTAAATTACCTATTTAGGATTACATTACTATTAAGTATCTGAAACAACATTTAAATCCAACTTTTCTAAGTGCTTTACTTTAATCCCTATGATAGAAGTATTTTCAAATCAAGTTAAAAGAACTTCTCTGACTTGGCAGAGAGAGGATCATAGATTTGTGGAAGTGGAGATCATGAAGCGCAATTCCTGCATGTTATACTTGAGAAAATTGATGCAGAGGTGAAGTGACTTGCCCAAGGTCATCTAACTAGTCTTGAAGCAGAATTTGAACTCCATGTCCAATAATCTAACACCTCCAGCTGCCTTCTACAGGAGAGATAAGAGACGGAGAGAGATTGAGCGCTCAAGAAGACAAGTAGTGGAAATTCCCATCATGCTTTCATACTGCCTTTGTGATCTCTTTCATGGACTTCCTAGTGGTCTCTAATATAATCTTCATGATTCTATTGCTTCTCTTTCTCTTTCCTTAGATCCTTTTCCAAGAGTTTCCCCCTTCTGTTTCCTAGATGGCTTCATAGGAATATATCATCTTAACATAAAATGTGAATACATCATTCTGTTTGCTTATTCTGTTCCATTTGTATAAGGTTCACCCAGCTGTAGCGAAATTCTAGTCACTAATTCCATACCAAATATCAGTAATGCCTGTGCAGCTGCATCTTCTTCCTTGTATTATGTATGTTTGTTACTCATATCTTGTACATCTGTGTATAAATCTGAGATTACAGATTGGATTGTCTTCTTGAATACTGTCTCTTGGGAATTATCCTTTCTAGTAATAGGTTATATTTGCAACTCGGTATGATTGTGTGACTTGGTAAAAAATGTAGGGAGTTTTCTCCTTCTCCCTTCATTTTCAGTTTAAAAGTGCTCTTGATCTAGTAGGGAAATAAGATGCAAACACTTGTATTTATTTCCCTTATGTTTAAATGTCTAGAAATGACTGATGTTACTTTGTTATTTTTTCATTTGGTTGACAGCGTAAGTTGTTGCCATAGGATTATTTTCCATATTAGCATCTTTCTTTAAGAATCTTAGATAATATACTTGGACTCAAACTGATTTACTATCCCTTTGTGTCAAGCTGGTACAGTTTGTCTTCTGTCATCCCTAGCTATCAGAATTGAGGTAATCGACTTCATTTCTTCTGTTTACCTCATGAATGGTTGCCTTTTCTTTGATTTGTCATGAAAAAATTCTTTTCACATTCTGACTCTCTGTGGAATAAAAACTAAGTCAATTTGGAATAAATACAATCTTCCCATGCAGATTAATCTATGATATCATTATTTGCCCTGTTTTAAAAGTATTCTAATTCTAGGACAAACCTGAGGGGGGGGGGCAGGGAAACAGATCATTAATTAGAGATGTTTTTGCCTTTCTCTTCATAACAATGAGGCTAATAGTACACACACTAGCCTTTCTTCTATCAACACAATATTTTCCTTTTTGTCCAGACCTGTGACTTCAGTACTGTCAGAAACTCCTAGTATGGAATATCCTTCCACTGCTATTAATGGGCAGTTTTCCTGCAATTTATCCTTAGATCATTTCCAAAGACACCAAGAAAAGTTATTTCATGGTCACAGAACAAGTTTGTGTCCAACAATTGAGGTAAAAAATTTAGATGTTGTGACCATATCCATTGTTTTTTTTTAAAAGGAATTTCTCTAAAGTCAGCTATTTTGTTCCATGTAAGAATGTGAGATCATGTCTTGAAATATTTTCGAGCATTTTTTCCTTGTCAGTTGTAGCACAGGATTGTCAAGATTGACAATCAGTAGGCTTAGAAGTGAACTCTTGCTAAGAGGCCAGGTTCCAAAAGCCTGACCTATCATAAATGTCCAGTTATTGATACCTTGCAGCTTCAGATGACATCTAGATCAGGATATTATCTCTTTAAAGCTCACTCTCTGCCACATTATTCACTGTTGTCCATCATCATATGAATTTGGAGGCAGCAGTACATTGAAAACCCCCTGGGTCTGGAGGACCTCACTTCAGATTGTGACTATGCCTTTTACTGTCTGGCTCAACATAGGCAAGTCACTTAAACTTGCTGCTTCTCAGTCCCTGATCTATAAAATGATGGCTTTGGAATAGATGGGCTCTGAGGGCCCTTCTTACTCTTAATCTAGAATCCCATGAATTATTGACATTGCTGCTAATTAATCTCTGCCTCCCCTTCCTAGTATGTAATGGCTCTTTACTATATTCTATTAGTTTCTGCACATCCTGTCCCATATGTCTTACATAGCAGTATAGGTCCAAAATATCCCCAGTATTCTGATGGCACAGTAGACTGCAGATAGAATCCCCATGGTGGCAGATGTAAGCATCAGTATCTGATTACTGTCAGTCATTGCTCCCCTTCACTCTAAACTGCCCTCCAGCATATAAAGTAGAGCGTCTCAAGTGGAAACTTCCTAAATTAGATGTTGTTTAAATAGGAAAGGAAGTTCTTCTAAAAATGATTTGATAGCTTACTGAGATTGACTGGAAATGCTTGCATTTTTTTTTAAGACAGTAAGAATCCTATAGAGAAAGTGTACTTTGTTGTTATTTTAATAAATCCTGAGCAAGCATTTGGTAGAGAACAGGAGAATTTTTTAAAACTTCAAACTTTGTCAAAGAAAAAAAACTTCCTAAGTGTGGAATAAGGTAAGAGAATCTCATACTCAGCTTATATGACAGTGGGTTTTTTTTTTCCCTTAGCAGAGATTCCATTTATCATTTTACCAGGAATAGAAATTTCAACAACAACCTGTTCTTTTAGTTCTTCTGGAAGATATCATGAAATATGTATGCAATAAACCCTCATTAATTTGGAATAATTGGAGGGAAGACCAGTCTGAGGTTGCTGAAAATCCGAATTTAGAATGTTTTTTAAGGAATGTGGTTTTTTAAATTTTTTCAAGGCAAATCAGCAAGCATTAATTAAACAACTATTGCACTGTGCTAAATGCTGAAGATATATAGAAAGGGAAAAACAAAGGTTTTATTGCATACATATTTCATGATATCTTCCTGAAGAGGTAAAAGACCAGATTGGAATTAAAGTTTCTATTGCTGTTAAAATGATAAATGGAATCTCTGCTTTAAAAAGAAAAAAACACTGTCATACAAACTGTGTATGAGATTCTGTTGTCCTATTCCACATTCAGGAAGTATTTTTTCTTTGATCTTAAGGAGCTTACAATCTAATGGAGGAAACAGGTAGACAACTATGTACAAACAAGATATATAGGAGATGCATTAAGGGGAGTGGGAACAGCTTCTTGCAGAAGGTAGGATTTTCACTGGGATTTAAAGGAATCTGGAGAAAACTTGGGTGGAGAAAGGAGAGAATTCCAAAAACTGAGACAAATGAAAAGGCATGAAGTTAAGGGGAGAATGTCTCGTGCAAGGAACAGGAAGGCAACCAGTGTGATGGAATTTGAGAGTACGTATATATGTGGAAGGAAGTCAAGTATAAAAATACTAGAAAGATAGGCAGAAATCTGTGAAGGACTT
Organism: Potorous gilbertii; assembly: GCA_028658325.1. NCBI lineage: Eukaryota > Metazoa > Chordata > Mammalia > Diprotodontia > Potoroidae > Potorous > Potorous gilbertii. The sequence continues at coordinate 249,828,886 of CM053771.1, read as the reverse complement.
TAAAAGTCCAGCACAGGATTTTATATGTGATCCATGAGGTAATAGGGAACCACTTGATTTTATGAGAGAGTGATATGGTCAGATCTGCTCCTTTTTATTGTTGAGTGAAGGATAAACTAGAATAGGGAGAGACATGTAGAAAATGAAGACTGGAGGGGCTAAATAATTTTATGTGAAAGAAAACTTCAGAAGTGATAATATTTTTTAAAAATAGATTAAACATTCCCCTTTTAATCTTATTTACAGTCAACTTGCTTAGTGAATATTTTTACACAGACCAGGAATAAATAAATTGTAAATAAACTATTGTCATTAACCCCCAGTGTGTTTTTGTATATCCAGAGAGCCAAGGCTGGTTTTTACATTTTTAAATACAATGGCTATACAAAAACAGGCTATTGGGTCAGATTTGGCCCTGGAGAGTAGTTTGCTGAGAAAACCAGAAAGGGTTCATCTTGAGGAAAAAATGGTATGCAAGTATTTTCTGGCCCTGTGTTCTATTAATTACTTATCAAAATGTCTTTACTGTAACAGCCCATGTAATTACATTGAAGCGTTTAAGTCTGTCAAAACTGGCCATAGAGTTTCACCACAATTTATAATATATAATGATACAATGAATAGCAATCTTTACTATAGTATGCAGAAACAAATTTGTGATCTCAGTGATATAAGGTATTGCCTCCAGGGATGCAAATCACAGCCATTTGGTGCCTGACCCACGTCTTGTGACTGTTCCCTCTCCTATAAGTTAACCTTATTTGGTCCATCTGCCATGCTGGGTAGACTGTTTTTCCTGACATCACTAGGATACCAATGGAGCATGCAATCTCTCCATTTGTTTTCTCCTCACTCTTGCTAGCTATCTTCTTTTTCGTTCACACATTTCTTTGCTAACAGAATTTATACCACTTCCTCCTTTGTAATGCATTACACCTTGCTAATGCCCTTTAGGGAGAGTTAACTTTAGTTTTCTAAGATTAGTGTTCTATGACTCTCAGCCATACAGCATCAGTGAAAGAATATTGGTATACAAATAATAGACCTTTGTTTCAGAGAGAAACTGGAGTTTATTATAAGAAGTTTGCAATCTGCTCTCTTAACCATGTTGCTTAAACGAAGTCATTGGCAAATTGGCCTACCAAATAACTTACTGTAATTTAACTAAAAACGGCGAATACTAAATATGCACTCAAAATGGCTATAGATTTTCAGGTAGCTTCATCTTTTCCCTACATTTCTCTTAAGTATAATACATTAGCTTTGATTATCTGTTGTCTTTTCTTTTAGAACCAAACTAGTTCAGTCTATTTACTACTGCCTTTCTTTTCTCTTTTCACCTAGAAATGTGTATGTTACGTCCTTTTCTAAAATTTATTATTCAATTAAAGAACCCACATTTAAATACGTCTTCTGTATCCCTCTTCTAGCATTCTTTCTTTTGTTAGAATTCAGTTGAAGTTATCTTTCCTAACTTATTCATTTCCTTTGATTATATTCCATTGTTTTATATTTTCACATAAATTTTGAAACTTTTCCAGCAGATTTGAAATGTGTTTGAATAGCATATGAAAAAGAACTACACAAAGTAAAGGTTCTGTATTATTTTGGGAGAGCCTGTGGTAATATGTCATAATTTTACCAGTATAGAAACATCCTGAATCTCTTTGCCTAGCAACACTGCAAAGGCAGATTAAGTTCATTATGGAAATTTTCTTCATATTCTTTGCTTTGAAAGCCAGTGTGGCAGAATGAATTGAAAGCTAACTTTAAGGCCAGGAAGACCTGAATTCAGGTCCTGCCCTTGACACAAAGTGACTGTGTAACATCAGTCAAATCTCTTAACTTCTCAGTGCTCAAGGGCACGTGGTGGCAAATTCAGACAAAAAAGGGGACCACTAAACCATTTGGAAGGATCCTTGGTACTACATATTGACTTAGAAAATCACGTATTTAACATTATCTATGTGCTGTTGTAGTTTTAAAATTAATTTTGTTAATTATTCCCAATTACATGTTATTAGTTCCAGCAGCATTGGGAATTTTGTGGCAGCCTGCATGCACCATGTTTGATACTTCTGGGCAACTCTCTAAGGAAGGTGACTTTATGCCTCTGAGAGTTCCAGTGAACTAATGAAATCAGAGGTGCAGTCCCTGTCTCTGTGCTATGCACACACATTGCCAAACTGGAATGTATCCAAAGGAGGGGGGTGACCAAGTTGGTGAAGTACTTAGAGACTATTCCTCGAGGATCAGCAGAAGGAACTGGGGACATTTAGCCCGGAGAAAAAGATTTCATGAGGTCATTGTATCTCTCTTTAAATACTTGAGGGAGTATCCACTAGGAGAAAGACTATATGTGTTCTGCTTGGTCTCGAAAGGTCTACCTAGGAACAGGAACAGTGAGCAGTAGTTGCCCAGAGGCAGTTTTCAACTTGATGTAAAGAAAAACTCCTAACAATTAGACCTTTCCAAAATAATGACAATAACAGTCCAATTACAGTGACAGCAACAGTAACAGTAATAGGTAGTGTGTTGTCTTCTTTGGACCTTTCCAAAAGCCTGAGGTAGGTTCTTTTGTTATCTCCATTAAAGAGTGGGTAACCATCTTAGGAAAATAGTGGGTTCCTCCACTCCGTCCAGGTCTTCAGTCAGAGAATCTTGATCTGATGTTGTTGGATTACATGCTCTGTGGGCTCTCTCCCTCCTCCAACGACCTTTCAGAACAACTTGAACTTACACAACTTCACCTCAGTTTTAGTTCAGTAAATTAACCACCATTGGTGAGACAGTGTGGCGTGGTAGAGAGAACACTAGAATTGTTGCTGATGGATCTTGACTCCTATCCTGGCTTTGCCACCTACTACTTGTGTAACTGTGGTGATGTCATTTGGTTTCTCATTCTTTAAAATAAAGTTGCTGCACTGAAGTCCAGTTCTGAATTCTATGACCTTTTGAATAATGTCTCTTAATTAATTGTGCTAATGAGTATCCATCACCTTCCAAATGTGAAGTTCATTCTTATGTTTGCGAAGGGGAAAGAATGGTTGAGACATACTACTATAGCCATTTACAGGAACATAGCATTTAATTTTTCAAAAGAAGAAAATAAATTTTCCTACTCCTGAATTGCTTTTACAAAAACAAATGGTCTTCAAGTAAAAAACATATTAATATGACTGCCTCAAATCTTTGGACATAGTGTTTCTTCTGAGTTTGAACATGAAAACATTTTTCCTATTGACTCAAAGTGATAGAAGTCGACAATTCCTGAACATTTATTAAGGCTTTTCTCTGACAAAAACCCAGCAGAGATAATTTCTAAGCAAGACATTTTGAAGTTTCATAACATAGATTTTCATATAGTGTTCCACTATGTTAAAAAAGATACTAAGACTTTTTAAATTGCCTCTTTCATCAAGGAATCATAAAATTACATGAATTCAAAGGATAATGGTTTAAGTCTTGCTAATAAGAAAAATGTATTTATTAAACCCTTTTATTTAACCAAAGATTGTTACAACCTTGAATTATCTATCTGCTTTTCCCTAGTGTGAAAAAGAAAAACAGCATGATATTCGAGCCTTCTTTTTACCAAAACATAAGAAAAGACACACAATGGCTACCTGTGATGAATCAGACGTACCACAGGAAAAAGATACTGAGAAGGCCTTGGATTGTAGAAGATTAGCTACGAGGGATGCCATTGACTATGGAAGTGATTGTGAACCTGAAGCTAAAAGATGGAAATCAGTGGTCACTCAGAACAATTCCTGTCAAAAACAGAAAACACCATCATGGTCTAGTCTAACAAATGCTGAATTTATAAAAGAAACAATTCAGGAGACAAAGATTAATTCAACCAACATAGCCCTCCCTGGAAAAAATTGGCAGTGTGGTCTTTGCACTTATGTTAATAGTTCATTATTACCTTATTGTGAAATGTGTGAGACCCCTCAAGGCAGTGCTGGTGAGTAGAGATGCCAGGAGAGTTGTGCTTGCTCCTAACTAGAACAGAAACCCTATTGCTTTTAGAGAATACAGCTTATCAAAGCTTAGTGAAACTGCTCAGTGACTTGAGCCTGGAATACTAGAAATCCGATCTTCACATGGTGAAGACTCGGTGAATTTATCCTCTTTGGGAATTTGAAAAGCTACCATTTTTGTCAAGAATGTATATCCCCAAGTGTCTGTGACACGGCATTAATTTGGCACAAATGGACATTTCTGATTAATGTCAGCAGGATGCGAATTCAATGGGCAGAAATAGAAGCTCTGTTGCCATAGCAGCAAATATGCCTTATAGTCAGAGATCTGCTGTTTTCTTCTCTTTTGTAGATACTATGAATTTAAAGGGAAATTATAGATTTTTATGTCCTAAATAGCTAAGTAATTCTCTGGAGTTTCTTTGCTTCCTAAATCTGAGGTACAGTATTTTTTGTGTGATAAATAATAAAAAATTCCCCCAGGTTTCATTTCTTTAAAGAAGCTAACTGGACTGCCTGTTTTGGTAATTTATTATATTTTTAAAAACAGGATGTGATTTTAGAGCAAAAATAAAGATGTCCTAAACTGCTGACTTTGTATATTTTTATACCAGGGTCAGTCATTTTCTGCTGTGTAGTTTGGGGAATGGTTACACAGTTGTCTTATGAAGAATGCCATTGATGTTCCTTTTGTTTCATAATTTGGAAGCATATTTTTATGACTGTGGAAACCGCCAATTGACAGCATTGGAAAATGAAATACAAATTTTATTTATGAGTTCTAATAATCATACAGCTGATTTATCTGCCACTTATTGGCCTCAGAGCTCCTGACATTAACCAATGAGTCAGCTACTTGGGTTGTAATAGTCTGAGTTGCTCTCTGTCCTTCCCTCCAGGGTCTCTTAGTTCTGATCCAAAGCTAAATGCAATCTGTAGCGAAAGCTTTACTCTTTCAGTTCTTGGTGTTCCTGCCAAAATTGACAAAGTCTGCCATCTGGGTAGTTGTATTTGTAATGTGGACACCTGTTGTCTGCAAACTAAATTGGAACCACAAGCTCATTTCACAGACCATCCCTATAGCAATTAGCATGATTTCATTCAACTCCCAACTGTTTTAAACATAAAAATAAAGTACTCTTTGCCTGTAAAATAATTTCTAAGCACATGAAGTATATAAGATAAATGACTCAGCAGCATAATTTGGAATTTAATATTGGTTAATAGTTTCTTATTTTTTCTCTTGTGCTATCAATCCTAAAATTGCCTCTTGAATGATAAGGTCATAGGCAGATTGTCTCACTTATATTTGAACAGCGTTTTTAATGACTTTTCACTAACTTTATCAGCATCATTAAAGATGAGAAAAAAGAATGTTCTTATTAGTAGTGATCATGTCATTATATAAAAATTATAATAATTAATTTAATGATGGTTAAGTTACTGTTTAGTGAAGTGATTCCCACTGCCTGCCGGTTTTTTGACACCCCAGGATATTTCCAATTAACTCAAGGGGTATCATGGAAAAAATAATTTAAAAAACAAAATTAATTTTAATTTACTTTCAGTTAAAAAATACATGCCATATGGCACATTTGGAAGGGGACAGCTGTTAGCAAATCAAACAGTAGAAAGGTGTCACGATTCTAGAAAGGTTGGGAATCACTTGTTCAGTGCATTATAAGTAATTTGGCATAATTTGCATTCAGTTCCAATGTTTAAGTCATTATTGCTTTAACTTCCATCTGTGCCAAGGTCTCTCTGAAGTTACAAATAAATGAAGTTATAAATACATTTTTTTCACTTTCAAGAAACTGCTGATAACTTTTATTTTGTTTTTAGTTCTTTTAGAAGCAGTGATGTTTATGGCAGCACAAGCATTAGATTAAGACTAGGTTTAAGTCTCTGCCCAGATACCAGACAGCTGTGTGATGATCCTGAATAAGTCACATCACCCTCTGAGCCTCAGTTTTTCTCTTCTATGAAATGAATATGCTGCTTTGTATTACCTATTTAGAGTACTTTGAGGAATAAATGTATAAAATATGTAATTTATTGTGAATATTGTAAATACATTACATAAATGTAATTTTTTTGTCATTGGTAGTACCAAGAGGGATAGTGAGCTTAGAAAATGGAAAACTTGGTGGGTCATCAAATCATCCTTCCATTATTTGAAAGACCTCTTATGTGAAATAGATTTATTATATGTCATATTTGAGGCCAGATCAAAGCTCACTGGTAAAAGTTATACAGTGGCACATTTTTACTCTTTGCGAAAGCTTTACAACACTCAAGAACTCTGCAGCAGTGGAATAGACTGCCCAATGCTATTATCTATTAGTTTTCTGTTGAGCAGAGGATAGATTAACACCCATCAGGAATGTTGAAGGAGAGATTTTATAGTAGGTAGAATTTTGAGTTTGATGACAGTGAGGTCCTTTCTGACTATAAGATGCTATGATTTTATGGCTTAGAATAAAATAACTAACAGGGTTTTTTTTCTTACATTTTGAATATCCCATTCTAGCACAATGGCTGGATATGGAAAGCATTTAGTAAATGCCTGTTAATGTATTTTCAATTGATTTCTCATTTTTTAAATTTTAGTATGTCTGAACAAGCAACAAATAGATGATCGCAACTGTATTCAGGATGAAAAAGGAAATCAGGTGAACGAGTTCCAGAAAAGCAACGTTTTACAAGCTGAAACCAACTCTTCCTGTATGCACCAAGTCCTTGAACAATCAGCAACAGAGCAGTTTGTGGAAAGCAAAGGAGAAAAAGCTAACAGGGAAAGTGAAGGTGCAGAAGATAGACTAAAACCCCAAAAAGGTAAATGTTTCCATTCATATTTAGTCTGTATGAAAACAAATGTGAGATCTGGGTTTGAATCCCAGCTCTGCCATGCCTGTGTACACTGGGCGGGTCTCAGAGCTTCCCTGAGACTTAGTTTTCTTGTCTTTAAAGGAAGATGGTTAGTTGGACTAGATGGTCTCCAAAATTACTGGTATTTAAATGTTTTCTTTCTTTTAATGCACTTTATCAGTTGAATCTTGTTTGCCTTCAAAGCAGATTTGAAGAGGCATAAGATGCAAAAATATATCATTAAAGTAGATATTGTTGCAGCATCTTCTAATTTTTTAAACCAACTTTTTATAACTCAGTTTTTAAAAGAACAGCAACAGATGTGTAAGAGTCTGGACGTGAAGTTTTAAAACCTGGTTTCAAATCCCACTTCCAGCAGTTGTGAGCTTGTGACTGTAGACAAGTCAGCTTATCAGTCTCATTTCCTCATCTATAGAACATGGTTAAGAATACCTGCATTCTCTGCCTTCTAGGGCTGCTTTGAGGAAAGAGCTAAATCTTAAAGGGCTAGATAAGTGATCATTGCTGTTGGTGATGGTGGTGATGGAATCCAATTAATGGCATTTAATCCTTCCACATAAAATGAATTGTTAAAGAATCTACAACCAATTATTTTCCTAATTCTACCCAAACCCAATCTGTTCTGACAATTGGAGTTTTCTTATTGATATTTGGCATATTTTTTGGAAGTTGGTAGGTATTATACACTATTATATGTGGCATATTTTTGAAGTTGACTGTGCTCTGTAAAGATATACAACAAATGACAGTGTCTCAAGGTACTGCAGGGGAGACTATAAAATATTTTAAGTTTATTCTTTTTTTGGATGACTCCTTCCAATATCTGTAGTTATACTTAGATGTCTGTATAAACGTACATACGTAGACATACATATGTATATGATGGTTAGCTAGCAACAAACTAGCAAATATCAATGTCATGTATGGGCCAGCTGGCAAGAACTGGCAGTATTATGGGAATCGCTGTTTTTAAGATATGTTACTATATGTAGTACATATGTTACTTTGGTAACTTTTTCAGCATGTAATTCTTGATAGTTAACTAAAAATTGTTACAATGAGTTTATAATGTGTTGCCTAAATGTTGCTTGCATTGTTTCTGCAGTAGTAGTTTAATGATCATAGCATGTATTGTTCATTTAAAGCTGAAATTTCTGTGCTAGTGAACTGAAGTGAAGATAGATACCACTTTCAAAATTTTAATCAAAGACTTTCTCTAGCTAGTATCTTCCCTTTCCTTCTACTTCATCTTGACCCTAAGGTTTCTTTAAAACAATGAACTTGAGAATATTTATTCCAACTCTGTACACTCCACCCATATTGCTGTCATCCTGTAGACCCCAGTTCCTTTGGTAACAAACTCCTCCTCATTCTGAACGTTTTCTGTTTAGAGATGTTCCATTTTCTTATATTAACAGAAGTCTAGCTTTTCTTTTATGTTATTCTCTAAACCTTTCCCTGCCTCTGATTTCTGTCTCTTCATTGTGATCACTGTATTTCAAGTCACACATGCTCATAACTTTGGAGTCACACTTGACTCTACCCTATCCCTCATCCTCCAGTCTAATCAGTCAGCAAGCCTTTAAAGGCAGCTCTTTTCTTTATCCCTCCCCTCCTGTCCACTCCTCCTCTAACCATCTCAGTCCCTTTTTTTATTTTTTTCCCATTTGTACTCCTTTGAACCAGACTCCATTATGCCTCTGGGATGGGCCCCTTTTTCAGTTTCCATTTGTTATGTCGTCTTTCCTCATTAAATTGTGAGCTCCTTGAGGTTAGGAACTCTCTATTTTTTTGTATTTGTGTCCCTACCACTTAGTACAGTGCCTGGCATGAATAGGCACTTTTACTGATTGATTTTTGTTCCTTCTGATCTGTTTTGTTAACCTTTGAGGTGTTCTTTTTGCCTGCAGTTTTTCAGCTTTCTAATCTATCCTCCCAAATGTTCCCACATAAATCTTCTTAAGGCACTACTATGAACATGTCCATCAGAGGCTTTTCCCATCCATCCCCTTCTCTGTTAAAATACTTCCCTGTAGGTCTTAATTCAGATGCTAGCTCCTTAGAAAGCTGTCTCTGGGTTTTCTTTCCCACCTCACCACTGGGAAAGTTATGTCCAGCCTTCTTTGCTCCTATCTCTTTGACCTCATAGCTATTTTTTCATATGTATTTCATACACCAGATTAGAACATAAACTCCTTAGAAACAGTTATATAGATCAAAACTGAGAGCTGGAAGGGATCTTGAAGCTTATCTAACCCAACTTTCTCATTTTGCAGATGAGGAAACTGAGTCCAGAGGGTTCTAATGACAAAATTATACAAGTAGTAAATGGAAGAGATGGAATTCTAACTTATATCCTATGACTACAGATTCAGCCCCTTTTCCATTATATCCCAACTTGAGGGCAGGAAGGGGCTGTCATTATCATATTTCCATCCGTAGCTCCTAGGAGAGCCTTGCATGTTGCAAATACTTATTGCATGTTTAATTGGATTGAACTGA
>CM053771.1:249771330-249819009 GCA_028658325.1 Potorous gilbertii | reverse complement strand
AAGACATATTAATGGTTTAAAAAAAAATTGAGACTAACGGACAAGTGACTCAATGATAATAAATCCATTTATGACACAGGTTCTACATATTCATAACAAACTCAGATTCTAGTTCTCTTTATTTTCAATACATTTTGAAATGTACAAGTGCAAAGCATCACTATTGTTCTTAATGGAGCAATCAAAAGCATCCATCAGGTTTTTCAGTAAAATTTAGAATCCAATCTCGAATTAGAAAATAAAGAATTTACATTTCTAAGAGACATGTAAAAAGGATAATAACTTCTCATAACAGTTCCAAAAATGCCAGGTTTACTTGCAAAATCCATCTAAAAAGAGGTATCACATTAATTTAGCAAGCTGTTTATGGACTGTAAAAATATCTACAATATCAGACAGAGAGGTGAATTGTAAGAAAACATGACATTCTTGATGGCATTTCACTATTTCTTATATATGAGAAACAATTTAAAATGACCTTTCAAGTAAAGCTCAAAGTTCAACTTCTGAGAAATATTTTAATATATATGAAAAATTTTTTCATGTTTTTTATTTTAGTCTTCTAAAACCATGTATAAATATTTTAATTAAATGTTTCTCTAGCTTGTCTACTGAATACTTTTGGCCTTGAAATATTTTGACACTGTCCAAAAAATATGGAGAGAAAAGCATGGGGTTAAATAATTGGGGAGCAGAATAGAAGAAATTAAGTCCATTTTCATTCTGGAAAAATTTATATGATAAATAAGTATTTTTGATTACTTTGTATGAGAGATTCTTAATCTCTTTTTTCTTCAGGAACCTTTTGGCACTCTAGGGAAGCCTATACTCCTTTACACAATAAAATTCATGGGATTCCAGGAAAAAAAAACCAATTATGTTGAAGTAGAACTATCAAAATATATAAAAAAGAAACAATTTTGCTGAGCCAACATTAAGAAGCCCTGCTTTATTTGAAGAACTGAGAGGCACCTGAGAATTTATCTGGTACAACTTGATTTTAGAGATGAAGAAACCAAGATCTAGATCGAGTGGTGAAATGGTTTGTCCAAAGTCCTAAAAATATAAATAGCAGAGTTGAGATTTGAACCTAGGTCCTGATATGGGTCCATACATGGGTTGACATATATAATTTTACAGTTAACATTTTAGAGAGGAAATGATAGTATCAAATTTTTTTTTCTTAGTACTCCTATTTAAATCATGTTGAACAGTAAGATTCCACGAAACAGTATGAAAAATACTATAATTCATCAGTTACTACATAACATAAAATTTTCAATCACTGATGTTGACATAAGACACTGAAACAAAAAAAAATCACTTACTTCATCAGCAATCATACACCTAGAAAAAATAAAAACAAATTATTTTTAATTTTTAGAAGCTATTATACTTTAAAATTATGATTTTTCTGAATTTCTCAAATTAAGACAGTTTCAGAAAGCATTCTTGACTGAGTGCAAGTTGGAAGACGTTTGGGTATTTGCAAAAGAATACAGGGAAATTTTGATACTGTGTGTCTTTCTAAATGCCAAATGCACGTGGTTATGCTGGAGTATTGATGAGTCATACCTGATGCTTCATGCAGCCCTCTCACAAGAGTGGCATCAATGACTTACCTACAAGGTACGGGAAACTTTCAAAAGCTATGTACAAACAGTTAGCTAATTTATAACTTTAAAGGATTCTAGACTGGTTCTTCAATGAATATTAAAAACTATATAAGTGCCACAAATGTCTAAATCCAAGATATACATATTACTAAATATGCTAAATCATCTGTACCAAAGCAGTTAGTTTTCTTAGATTTTTTTCCCCTCTCTTCTCTATTCCTTCTCATTCACTTATTTATCTGTAAGTAAAGCAGAGTGTGTATATGTGTGTGTGTGTGTGTGTGTGTGTGTGTGTGTGTGTGTGTGTGTGTGTGTGTGTGTGTGTGATATAGTGGAAACTGCACTGGTCCAAGAAGTAGAAGACCTAGGTCAAACTATGGCCTCAATATTTACTGGCTCTGTGAGTCTCATAAAATCTTTAGATTCCCCTTACCTTCAGTTCTTTCCCATGTAAAATGTGAACAACAGTCCTACTGTGACCTATCCTACAGGGCTATTCTGTATGTGTACTTTTAACCGTTTTGTAAAGCTCAAAGCCATGATATTTTTAGTAACAACAGATTTGGAGGCAGGAAAGCAAAGTAAAAGGAGTGCTGGGTTGAGAGTCAAGAAGATACGTATTCAATTCCTCCCTCTTTATCTTTGGGAGGGTAAAGTAATATTTATTTGCTATATGACTATGGCTAAGTAAGTTACTTAACTTCTCAGGTTCAGACAACTCAATGGATGTAATCTGTGTTACTGAGAGCTCTCCCACCAGTGAAACACAGATTTTAGTGGTACTGTTGCTATTAACGTTACACCAAAAACATAAAGATGAGTTATTCTAATCCATCAATCAAAAAGCATTTATTAAGTACTTATGATATACCAAGCACTGTGCTAAGGACTGGGGATACAAAGAAAAGGAGAAAGGAAAGGCAAGTCATAAATTCATTAACTGCTATGTATACAATAAGGATGAAGAGTAAAATAAACAAATAAAAAATAAATTCTGGCACAAAGAATGAAAAAGAAAAATAGGATTATATATGGTAATCTAAACAAATAATTCATCACTAGGAAAATGTGTCCTCTCCTGTGAGAGTATTCAGAAATCTACTAAAGAAATAAAGGCATATTATAATATATACCAAAGGAAATAGATGCTCCCTCCACTTTGGCACATACAGTCTCATATTTCCTTGTTAAAGTTCCTTCTAACCCAAAGTACAGGTGAGGAATTTATTCACTTGTTTAGTCATTATAATAGTAATAGCTGATACTTATATAACATTTTAAGTTTTGCAAAGGAGTTTACATTAGACTACTGCCTTTGAGGTCAAGTATTGCAAATACTCTTATTCTCATTTTACAGATGAGGAAACTAAGGAACAACAGGACTAAAAGGCTCACCTCTGGGCATTAAGTATCAAAGGGAGAATCTGAACACCTAGCTCTAAGTTCAGTCTTCTTTTTATGTAATACTGCCTCAATGGATTAAGTCCAATAATAAATAGAAAGGCCAACAGGAAAGATCTATCCCACAGGACACTGAGGGGAGCGGGGCCCACCCCCTAAGCACAGGAAGGAACAGGATCTGAACAGACCTCTGGGGCAGAATATCCAGCAGGGAGGGTCCCAGATCCCTCAAACCACAAGCAAGAAAGAAAGCTTCGAAGGCCAGTATGGGAGGGCTTTCCCAGTTGGGCGAGAGGGGAGCAGGGATCCCCACAAGCGCTGACCCCAGGTGGTGACAGAGGCAGCAGCAGCAACAGATGGCTATGGTGGCTGTGGAAGCAGCCTGAGTCCATTGTCCAGGCAAGCTCAGTTTAAACCTCCTAGGGGAATTGAGCAGCTAATCTGAACCTTAGCCCTGAGCATGGTCCTGGGGGGAAGAGAAGCACTAGGAGCCTCCTCTTGACAAAGGATTCAGAAATCAAGTAACTGGCTGGGAAAATGCCCCAAAAAAGGGGAAAAACATAAGATCATAGAAGGTTACTTTCTTGGTGAACATATATCTCCTTCCATCTCCTTGGATGAGGAAGAACAATGCATACTGTCACAGGAAGTCAAGGCTTCTGCCTCCAGTACCTCCAAAATGAATATGAAATGGGTTCAAGTCATAGGACAGCTTGAAAAGTGAGTCAGCAAGCTTGCTAAAGGAGAACCAAAAATATGCTGAGGAAAATAACACCTTTAAAAATAGGCTAACTCAACTGGAAAAAAGAGGTCCAAAAAGCCAAGGTTTCCAGGCTTTAAAAAGCAGAATTAGCCAAATGGAAAAGAAGGTTCAAAAACTCACTGAAGAAAATAGTTCTTTAAAAATGAGAGTGGAGTTCAGGGAAGCGAATGACTATACAATAAACCAAGAAGTTACAAAACAAAACCAAAAGATTGAAAAAATAGAAGATAATGTGAAATATCTCATTGGAAAAGCAATTGACCTGGAAAATAGATCCAGGACAGACAATTTAAAAATTATGAGACTACCTGAAAGCCATCATCAAAAAAAGAGCCTAGACATTCTCTTTCATAAAATTATCAAGGAAAACTGCCCTGATATTCTAGAACCAGAGGGCAAAATAAATATTGAAAGAATCCACTGATCACCTCCTGAAAAAGACCCCAAAAAAGAAACTCCTAGGAATATTGTGGCCAAATTTCAAAGTTCCCAGGTCAAGGAGAAAATATTGCAAGTAGCTCGAAACAAACATTCAAGTATTGTGGAAATACAATCAGGATAACCCATGATCCAGCATCTTCAACTTGAAGAATCAAAGGGCTTGGAATAGGATATTCTAGAAGCCAAAGGAACTGAGATTAAAACCAAGAATCACCTTCCCAAGAAAACTGAGTATACTCCTTCCAGGGAATAAGTGGTCATTCAATGATAGAGAAGACTTTCAAGCATTCATGATGAAAAGACCAGAACCGAAGAGAAAATTTGACTTTCAAACACAAGAATCAAGAGAAGCATGAAAAAGTAAACAAGAAAAGTCCTTTATGATTTCTACATAAAGGACTTTCTAAAGCTGAACTGTTTACATTCCTACATGGAAAGATAATATTTGTAACACTTGAGACTTTTCTCAGTATTTGGGTAGGTGGCAAGATTATACGCACTGCGTGCACGCGTACACACACACACACACACATATAGACAGAGAGTACAGGTTGAGTTGAATCAGAAGACATGATATCCATAAAAAATAAAACTAAGGGGGGAGTGAGGGAGAATGGGGCAGACTATCACACATAAAAGATGTAAGAAAAATGGAGAAGAAAAGGGCGGAAGTGAGAGGGGAAAAGTGAAGCTCACTCTCTTCACATATGGCTTAAGGAGGGAATAACATGCTCACTAAATTTGGTATGAAATGAAAATCTATCTCATACTACAGGTAAGTAGGGGAGAAGGGGACAAATGGGGTGAGGGGAATGATAGAAGGGAGGGCATATGGGAGAAGGGAGTAACTAGAAGTAAACACTTTTGGGAAGGGACAAGGTCAAATGAGGGAACACGGAAAAAAAAGCGGGGCACTGGGTAGGATGGAGGGCAATATAGTTGGTCTTATACAACATGACTATTATGGAAGCCTCTTGCAAAATGACACATATATAGCCTGTATTGAATTGTTTGCCTTCTCAGTGGGGATGGGTGGGAGGGAGGAAGGGAGAGAAGTTGGAATTCAAAGTATTAGAAACGAATGTTGAGAATTGTTATTGCATGTAACTGGGAAATAAGAAATACAGGTAATAGGGTATAGAAATTTATCTTGCCCTACAAGAAAATAGAGAAGATGGGGATAAAAGAAGGGTGGAGTGTGATAGAAGGGAGGGCACATTGAAGGAAGGGGCAATCAGAATGCAAGGTGTTACGGGGTGGGGTAGGGGAGAAATAGGGAGAAAAATTGGAACTCAAAATTTTGTGGAAATGAATGTTGAAATCTAAAAATAAACAAATAAAACTATTAAAAAAATTAGTCTAGATCCTCAAAGGTCTTACAATCTATTGAAACAGGCAACAGATACATACAAAGAGAGATACAAAATGTTTATTAGTTAATACGCATTTAGTAAGTACCTATCAGATACAAGTACAAAATAGGAAACAATCCCTATTCATGAGTAGCTTACATTCTAATCAGGAAAGAAAAATACAAATACAAAAATATAAAAGACAAATATAAAGTGAATGAATACAAGTATATATCAAGTTATTAAATAAAAGACAACATGGAAGGGAAGTCACTAGAAGTTGTGAGGATTGAGAAAGGCTTGATGCAAATGATAGTGACTCATCTTTCTCGTAAAGGAAGGGGAAGATTTCTGAGATGCAGATATGAAAGAAATGCAGTCTAGGCATGTGGATCAGCCAGTGAAGACACAGAGACAGATGGAGGATCATGTGTAAGCAAGAGAGAGAAGACAAGTTTGGCTGGATTGCAGAGTTGGGATGGAGGTAGGGGTGGAAATGGTGCTGGGGGCAGGGGAGAAGGGGCAGGGGAGAAGAGCTCTTAATGGAAAGAGCTTTGGAGCTAGGTTGACAAGGGTTTTAAAATCTTTTGTCCTAGACTGTACAGCAAGCAACTAGAGCTGATTTACTAGGGAAGTCACACAGTCCTATCTGTCATCCTACAGGACACTCAATTGAGAGAAGTTGGAGGCAAAGTCCAAAGCAGTCCACACTGATTTATGTATGTGATGTCTCCTCCTAGAGAATGTAAGCTGTTTGAGGGAAGGAAAGGTTTCATTTTTGTCTTTGTATCTTCAGGGCCACGTATATAGAGGGAAATCCAGATCAAAGTCAAAAATGAGAGAGATTCACTCTAATGAGCTTGGACAATTTAGTCATAAAAGAAAACTAACCAAAAATTTTCCTAGTAGCTTGGGAAGATAAAATAAGTGTTTCTTAAGCATCTACTATGTGCTAAGCACTCTGCTAAGCACTTTACAAATATTTCCTTATTTGAGTCTCACAACTGTTATTGTTACCCCCCATTTTATAGTTGAGGAGACTGGGGCAAACAGGTTAAATTACTTACCCAAGGTCACCCAGCTACTAAATATCTAAGGCTGGATTTGAACTTAGATATTCCTGACTCCAGGTCCCACAGTCCAGCCACTGTGCTCTCTCTGGGTTACACATGTATGCTCATTTCTCTTGTAGGTAAGTTTTGTGAAGTTATGATTGCCTGTTGACAACCTGTTAAGAGGCAGCAAAAGATGAGGGCCTGAATCTGTGAAAGAAAATGTTGGATGCAAAAGCGGTTGTGCAGGCATTTTTTGAGTGAAATCTAACAAAAAGGTAAAGTGAGACATTTTTCTCCAAGCAAGAAAACATTTACTAACACTAACATGCTGCCTGACAATAAATGGGTCAGTAGATTGCCTCTATTTATGCCAAAGACCTTGAGCAAAAGGACAGTAGTCTTTTTTATAGATTTTGGGGAGCACAGAACAAAGAATAGAACAGGATGGATCACATCATGGGATTGTGGACAACAAGACTGGATACAGAGTTGAGGCACAGGGAACAATATGATTGGTTGGAAGTTTGAAGGACTAACAACTATCCCTTCCTTCTCTCCTGAGAATTTGGACAGCCAACCCAAACATCCTTGAAGAGATAGCTTAATAGTATGAAGTTACTAGACCGGACTCCCTTTTGTTCATATGAATCCCTGAAGGTCAACTAAATTCTTCAAGGCAAGAACAGATCAGTGATGAGCAAGAGGGCAAGGATTTTCAACTAAACCCATTACGGATATGTAGGGGAAAGGGAGAGTGAGGAATCAAGGATATTCCAGAAGTCATCAAAATGACTGAGAGTCCTGGTGATACCCTTGATTGAAATCAGTAAGTCGAGAAGAAGATCCCTTAAAATTTAACTAAAAGAAAGGTATATGATAGCTCCTCTTTTTCCTGTTCTTTGCCTCTAAGAATGTCCTGGCTACTATTTTGTGAGCAATTTTACTATTGGAAACAAGTCCTAGCGTAACTAATGAAATTAGTGGGAATTACAGTGTAATAATGTAAGTAAATATAAAAGTGAATCAATTTACAAACATCTGCTATATGTGCAAGTTTAATAAACCCATAACACTGAGACTTAGTACCAAAAATTAATTCATGGGAGATGAAAAACAATCAGTTATACGAATACTGATAATTAAATATACACATGTATACTAATTCAAGATTTCATTTCATATTTGCTGATCCTACTATACCAGTTGATATACAATTCTACCTGAATTTTACAAGTCCTTTCAGTTTTTACTGAATTACAAGAAATGATTAATGTTCTTTGTTTCATGTTCATTGTTAATTACTTCAATTGTAATTTATCTAGCTTGACTGTAGAAATTATAAAGAAGTTCTTTATTTCTGTAAGTTGTTTTAAAAAGTCTTTGAGTTCGTTACATTAATCATCCATTTACAAGAAGACATTTACATTTCAGTGTTTTAAGCAGCCATATTTTTGATGCACAAGTTTAACACGTTTGCTACTTTTATTCCAGAGACTAATAAATTATGGAAAATAAAACTGAAGAGTTACCAAAATTTTCTAGAAAACATTTTGCATGACTTGATTAAAAACATATTCTAAATTTAAAAGAATTTACTGAATTACATTTATAGGAAAACCTTTCCCATAACCAATACTCAATTACCTTTTGTATAACTCATATCTATCAAAGGAACACAGTAATATTCTCCAACAATACATTTAGATCATTCTTCCTTGTCCTCACGTTCACAGATTTAACATGGAGAGATGTTATGTTGTTCTAAATCATGGTGCACAATGATAAACTTCTCTCTGATGTCTAAAATCAGAGAAGCATGTGAAATATATACCACATGCACATGAACGGCATTCTGAGTTAGACCCTATCACTAAAGGAGAATTAAATCTAAAAGTCTTAATAAGGGAAGATCACAGTTATACAAGATAATCTGGTCTGAACTCATCCATTATTTCTCTTCTTTGAATAATGCTCTTGTTATGACACACTAAGTAGTAAGATCTTTAGAACCAGAATGTCCTGTGTAAGTTTTTCCTCTTTTATTCCTACTGCTGGGAAAATTCTACAAGACTAAATTGAGTTAAAAGTGGTACTAACAAAAAAACTCACAGCACGGAACTGTTACATTTAATTTTTGTCCTTATACCCCAGACAACTTTGAATATAGAGAAAGACAGACTTAATTAATAGAGGATTGCACCTGGAAGTCGTAAAACCAAAGTTTAAAGCCTACTTCCAAAATGTGCTAGATAAATGATGACCAAGAAGTAACTTAGTGCTTTTAAGCCGCAAGGAACTTTTTTAAAAATTAATTTTGTTTTTACATTGCCTAAATTTTCCGTCTCCTCCTAGAAAGTTATATTATGTAAAAATTAAATTGAAAAACTGTCTAAAAGAAAAAACCTGAGGAAAACCAATGAATAAATCTAAAAAAAAAAATCTGACAATATACACAATGTTCCCCATCCTTTACTCCCCACCTTTACCAAGGAATTGGGGAAAATGTCTCCTTATTCCTCTTCTTTTGGACCAAACTTATTCTTTGTACTTTTGCAACAATCATTTTTTATTATTTTGTATTATTTGTATAGTCGTGCTTTCCATTTATATTGTTATAGTCATTTTGTGGATTATTTTATTGGCTCTGATGACTTTACTTTGCATTACTTCATGTCTTTTCATGCTTCCCTGTATTCATTGTATTCCTTATTTCTCAAAGCAGATTAATATTCTATTACAATGACATATAAGTTTGTTCAATTATTCTCCAATCAATCACATCTACTTTGTTTTCAGTTCACTGCTACCACAAGAATTTATACTTTAAATATTTTGATGTATATATGTGTGTGTGTATATATATATATATATATATGTGTGTGTGCATGTGTGTATGTATGCATGTATATATATATATGTGTGTGTGTGTGTGTGTGTGTGTGTGTGACTGAGGACCATCTTGGGGCATAGGCCTAACCATGGAATCTCTGAGTCAAAGAATATATTTTGGCCATTTTATTTTCATAATTTTAAATTGCTTTCTGAAATGAATGTACTAATTCATAGCGCCAGCAACATGGCTTCTGTTTCCCCTTCCCCTTCTATCTTCCAGTGTGCTATTATTCTACAACTCCTTTAATATTGACTATTCTTCAGTAAATTTTCTAAGATTACAAAATATAGATTGGTTGCATGGAAGGAAGTCTGACAATGACAAGTCCCTGGCCCCAGTCAAAAAAAAAGTAACTTGTATTATTGTAGGACAATAAATATTTAGAGAATTAAATTATAATCTAATAAACATTTGAAAGATGATGATAAAAATGTCTGGGACATAGTTCTAGCAGTTCTTAGAGGGACAAAAATCCTCTCAAAAGACAGTACGACAAATGACAAAATGACAGGATTCAATTTAATTAAATATGTATTTAAAAATAAAAAAAACAAAAACAAAAAAGCAAAAAAAAGAGGAAATCTTGGAAATTACAGAAATAAATTAGAAATCTAAGAACTGACTTTATAAAAAAACCTAAATGCCTAATAAATCTTCAGCCAACCATATTAAAAAAGGAGAAACTAAGAAAAACAAAAAAGTAAAATCACAACAATAAAATAATTATACAATCTACTATTCCTTTTACATTCTCAACTTTAGTTACAATCTTTTTTTAAAAAACTATACAAATTAATAAAATGGTAATTGGATATCTTAAATAATCCAATTTTAGAAAAGGAAATTAAGTTAGCTGCAAAGAAATTACTAGAAGAAAAAAGTGAGTGGCTCAGATAATTACTTTTAAAAAATTAATTTATTTTTAGTTTTCAACATTCACTTCCAGAGGATTTTAAGTTCCAAAATTTCTCCCCATTTCTCCCCTCCCCTAACCCCAAGATGGCATGCATTCTGATTACCCCTTCCTCCAGTCAGCCTTCCTTTCTATCACCTCTGCTTTCCCCTTCTGTCTCCCTTTCCCCTTCTATTTTCCTGTAGGACAAGCTAGATTTCTATACCCCACTGCCTGTATCAGAAAATTAACTTAAAGAAGAATTCTATCAAACTTTTAAAGAAAAATTAACACCTATGTAGCTTAGCTTATATAGACTCCTGAGGTCCTTATCCCACTCCCGCTGGAAAATCATATCACTAGGTTGCGGCTTGTTACATCTCTCCCTCAGAGTCCTAGGAAATATCCCTGAGGGGCACTAAGGTTCTTCACTTTCTTTGGCTCAAGCCCCAACACAGTTATTTTCCCAAGAATAGCAGTTGCCTTGAGCTAGTTGATGCAACACCACCCTCCCAGTCTCTTAGGTTCACAACCTAGAAGGTATCTTGGACTGCACTATCTCTTACTCCCCAGGTCCTATATGTTACCAAGACCAGTTGATTATACCTTTGCAACATCTCTTGAATATGGCCCCTTCCCTCCTCAAATACTGTCATCTTTCTACTATAGGCCCTCATCACCTTCCATAGGAACTAGTACAACAGCCTGCTGGCAGGTCTTCCTGCCTCAATCCAACCTTCTTTCAGTCACTAAAGTGATTTTATCAAATCTCAGGTCCAACCATATCATTCTCCTATTCAATAAACTCTAGTGCCTCCCTATCACCTGCAGGATCAAATACAAAATCCAGTTAGGCTTTCAAAGCTTTTCATAATCTAGCCCCTTCCTACTTTTCCAGTCTTCTTATACCTACTTTCTGTCAGTAGTGGTGACACTGACATTCTTGCTATTCCATGAACAAGATACTCCTTCTCCAGACTCTGAGCATTTAACTCTCCATGCTTAGAATGTTCTTTTTTCATCTTCACCTCCTGGCTTTTCTGGCTTCCTTTAAATCTCAATTAAATCCCATCTTCAAGAAACCTTTCTCAGCCTCTCAATTCTAGTGCCTTCCCTCTGTTAATTGTTTCTTACTTATCCTCTATATAGCATCCCTGTATACATTTGTTGTCTCCTCCATTAGATTTTAAGTCCTTAAGCGCAAAAACTCTTTTGCTATCTCTTTTTGTATACCCAGCACATAGCATAGTGCCTGGCACATAGTAAGTATTTAATGAATGTTTATGTGGATATTGATATCTCCCAGTGCCATCATTATTAGTGATTAGCAGCCAAGTATTAATTTAACTAATAAGTACCTCCTTAGTATTAGTACCAGCACAATAACATCAACTAAAACTTTAAAAAGGGCTATTTATTGAAAAGATATAACAAGACTCTAAGTATAAAAACATGCCATCCAAACCAGGACACACTATCCCTTCAATCAACCTGGGGAGAATGGACACAAACTTAGTTGCTACAAAGCATTAATTCTACCAAGTCAGCTTCACCATGTAGTATAACTATTGGATGTAGTGGTGCCCTTCCTCACAGGAGATGATGATGTCTTCGCTGACAGGTTAATCCATTGCTATTTGGATCAAGCAGCACTCCTCCAGGATGTATTGGCTCATTGGATTTAGTTGCTGCCAAACTCCAGTTCTTGAACCAACAGAAGCTTTATTGACTCATTATAGCTTAGTCTATTCTATTTTCTACACTCACCTAAGAGGCAGAAAAAATGATACACAACAAAAAGAGAAAACTAATAACACCATATATTTAAGGTCACTTAGCCACCCAGGTGAGGAGATAAGTGCCAAGTCTTATCTCCCCACTCAGAGGTTTTGAATGTGTCTTTTCTTGATAACTGGGCAAGAAAGTCTTTTGGTTTTTTCCTGTCCTTTTGTATGCACACTCTGTTCTGTTTCAGCAGTCATTTAAAAGGTATATCTTTACCTGCAGTAAGCAGAAATAAAACAATCATAGAATAGTTGTGTATGCTCTGAAACAGAGGGTAGAGCGCTCCATTATACATGCCTAGAATAGGTTCCCTAGCCTCTAAATGAGTTGACACCAGGCACAGCAGACTGTGCATGCTTCAAGGACTGGGCATTCATTGGCCAGGTTCCTATCATACTTATATACTGAAGAAATCCTTGTCAAAAACTGAGAAAGAAAATTCTCTCCCAAACTTAGTCCAAATATCCTAAACCAAAGCAAAAAGAAACATGGATTCATCATTAACAAATACTGATTCAAAAATTTTAAATAAAATCTTGCCCTAAAAAAGCTACAGCATTTTAAGGAAAATCACTATGATTAAATTGGAGCTATATCAGGGATTCAAGAATGGCTCAACATTTAAAAAGTAGCAAAGAATCACAATAAAAACAAAAACATGTAAAATGATTATTGTAACAGAAAAAGCCTTTGAAATTCATATACATTAATAATCCTTCAAACTACTAGAAAAAGAGGACCTTTCTAAAGATAGCAGAAAGCCATCTAAAGCCACATATCTAAAGCAGAAACCTAGAATTAAATTCAGTAGTGAAAGACTAGAAGCCTTTCAATAAAAACTGAGGTAAAGAAAGGAGGTCCCTTTTTCCACAATTACTTGACATAGAACTAGAAATGCTTGCAATATGAATAACACTAGACAAAGAAATGAAAAGCATAAAGAAAGAAAGAGAGGAGACAAAACTGAGGCAACTCAGTCTTTGGGGTGCTGGAAAGAAAGCTGAACCTACTGTCAGAATGATCTGAGTTCAGATAATTTCCCGCTTTAGACAATTATTAGCTGTTCAACACTAGGCAAGTCACTTAACCTCTCATTGTAAAATGAAGTTAATAACAGCACTTCCCTCCCTGTGTTGGTGTAAGGATAAAATGAGATGATATGAAAGTGCTATATAAATGCTAACTGTAATTACTTCTTGATGAAACAATGATTTACATAGAAAATCTAAGAGAATCAACTGATAAATTTAGACAATTGATAAATTCAGCAAATTAGAAAGATTAAAAAAAAAACCTCTAAAGATCAACATTTCTATGCAGAAATAACAAAAATAAAGAAGGAATGACAGAAAGAGAAGCCATAATCAAAATAACTAAAAATTTCACAAAATATCTGGCAGTCAATCTACTGAAACACACGCAAAATCAGCACAGATAAAATAACAAAATGTCTCTTAAAGAAATAAGGAATAACTTAGATAATAGATATTCGTTGCTCACAGCTATAAGGTAAATATAATAAAAATTATAAAACTATCTAAATTAGCTTACAAAATAACCAATAGGAATAAAACTACCACAGGGATAAAATAATGACCAAATTGATTTAAAATAACAAAAGACTTAGAACACTCAGGGTAAAAATTTTAAGGGTAAGAAACAGCACTTCCAGACCTCAAATAATACTACGAAGCATCAAAACTATTTGGTACTGAGTGGTAGATCCACCATGAAAGAGTAGTAGGAAGCACCACATGACTTACTCCCCTAATCCCCAAAACTCCTCCAAATATATCTAGAAAATACACAAGCCAGCATCCTGATAGCAAAATCCAAGGTATAAGGCACCATTAGGCACCTTTGTCATTTACTACTTCGTTGTCTGTCATAGATCCAGGGAAGGATGCAGAAGGGGACCTGCACCCAAGTATTCTGAGGCAGGGTAGCTGGAGGAGAAAATTCAGAAGCACACACAATAGTGTGACTGACCACAAGAGCAAAGTGAGATATTTGTTCTAGGTTCCAGCCCTGTCTGAAACCGGCAAAGGAATCAAGAGGGCAGACCAAAAAGGCAGCCTGCCCTCCTATCACTGTGAACCCACAGAGCTTTCAAGTTATCTGGTGGGGACTGAGTCCAGCACAATCTTCTTTAGCATAAAATAAAACCCAGATCAGGAACTTACAGAGCTCAGAACAGCAAAGAGAGGGAAGGGCACCCAACAACCAGACTGTGCCCTAGATTAGACCATTTGGGGAGCACTGAAACCTTGCAGGTATCCAGAATGTCCCTGAGAAAAGAGCAGTCCACACCCTGAGAAAAGAGCAACAGGACTGGCTCAGACCTTTGTTTCAGAAGTATGCATAGCCCAAACCTAGTATCAAGTCTGAAGTCAGGAAGTAGACTGAAAGAATGAGCTAACAAGAAAGAATTCAACATTAAAAGCTATTGTGGTGACAGGGACACAACAAACATAAACCCAGAAGAAAAAAATTACTTCCAAACATATATAAGCAAAGACTCAAAGAAAAATACAACTTCAGTACAAATTCAATTAGAATTCTGAGAAGAAATGAGTTGGAAAAAATTTAATTTTCATAAGTGGAAAGAGAGCACATGAAAAAAAACAGAAAAGAAATAAGAGCCATGAGAGAAAAGGAATTAATAGCCTAGCACTTCATCCATGCAAGCATGACCTGAAAATGAAAATGAACTAAACAGAAGCCAATGACTCCGACTTGAGCTGAAATCCTGCCACAGATACTTTCTAATTGCATGCACCTGTGCAGTCACCAAACTGGTGTCTGCTTTAGGTTTTTCAACTGTCAAATAAGGACAATAACAGCACCCACCCCTAGGACTGCTGTGGGGACCAAACGAGATAATATCTGTAAATTACTTAGAATGGAGTTTTCTTCCCTTCCCCTCCATGAGACAAGAAATAATAAAACAAAGGCAAAACACTGAAGAAAATGGAAGAAAATGGAAGGTATCTCCACAGCAATAACTATTAATTTGGAAAACAGTTCAAAGAGAAAAAACAATAATGAAAAAATAACTTATACCTCATATTTCAAGGAATCTGAAAAGAAAATTGCCTAGGTCTTTTAAGACAGAAAGGGAAGGTAGATATAGAAAGATCAATTGATCACCCCTTTCAAATTTTAAAAAAACTTCTGATAGTTATGACGAGTACCATTCAAAACATTTGAAAGTTCTTTTGTCTAAAGGTTTCTGGATTGCGCAGACAATCAGGATATAAATTAGGGAGTTTACCTCTGAAAAAAATACCATAGCCTGGCACCCCAAATGGATGTTGTCAATGTCCTGAGAGCAATGAGCAGCACATTTTTCTTACATCAGCATTTTTGTAACTTAATTTGTCATTCTTAGACCTTTTTAAAAAAAATGGTTCTACTGATGATGACAAATGAGTACAAATAGAAGGTAGTAGAGTATAGTAGAATGGGCACAGGGTTAAGAGTCAAAAAGTTTGGGTTCAATTCTAGCTTTGCTATTAAGCAGCTATATGACTTTGAGCAAGTCACTTAACCCAAGTACCTCTAACTTTTCTTATCTGTAAAATAAGAGCTAAAATGACGGTTTTCCCAAAACCAAAAACATGAATCTAACAGTAAACAACTCAAGGGCTTAAGTTTAGGTTTAATTACCAGATTGGTAATTAAATATTAAGACTTATTACAATTATCTACAGTGAAAATAGAAAATGAAAAATGCTCTTTAGGAAAAGGAATACCTTTCACAACTATAGATAAGGGAAAAGTTCTTGACAAAAAAAAATCACAGGAGACAATAAGAAAATTTTGATTACATAAAATTAACAAGTCCTTAGAAAAACAAAAGCAATATAATGAAAATTAGAAAGGAAGCAGTTAACTGCGGGTGGAGACCATTATAGAAGAATTCTCCCCTAAAAATCTGATGGCAGTTCTTAAAGAAATACAAGCTATCAACCAAAGTATAAAAGAATGCTCCAAACTGCCAATTAGAGATACACAATTTAAAACAACTCTGAGGTTCTTATACCCCTGCGAATGTCAAAGATTTAAAAAAAAAATAGAGGAAAATGGAGACTGTTGGAGGGGCTGTAAGAGGACAGGCCAACTAAAGAACTATTATTAATAGTGCTCTAGGGTAAGTCCAACTATTTTAGAAAGCAATGTACAATTAATTATACCCAACAAGTTACTATACTGTGCATACTGTTTGATTCAGCAATATCATTGCGTAACATATATATGGGGAAGCTCAGTGGAGCAGTGGGTAGAGTAATGGGCCTGGAATCAGGAAGACTCATCTTTCTGAGTTCAAATCCAGCCTTAGATACTTACTAATTATGCCACCTTGGGCCAATCACTGAACTCTGCTTGCCACAGTTGCCACAGTAAAATGAACTGGAGAAGGAAATGGCAAACCACTCTACTGTCTCTGCCAAGAAAACCCCAAACAGGGTCACAAAGAGTCAGACACAACTGAAACAACTCAACAACAATAAGCAGTATATATACCCCAAAAATCCAATAAAAAGGGAATGGAGCCATATGCATAAAAATTTTAAGAGCAGCAATTTTTACCATAATAGAATTGAAAATAAAGTAGGAACCTATAAAATGGTGAATGGATGAACAAATTATGCCATATGAATATAATAATCTATTATCATACTGAAGAAAGGGCATCAGAGAAATCTGTGAAGCCTTATATGAACTTGATGCTAAGTGAAGTTACAAGGACAATTTTTTTATTTTTATAAATGACAATCATTTTAAAGGAAAAAAAACTCCTGGATCTATGCATTCTAATCAATGAAAAGGCCAATTATGACTCCAGAAGACTGATGAAGAATTATGCTTCCCATCACTTAGCAGAGAGGTGATGAACTAGAGGTACAGAATGTGGCATGTACTTTCAACACAGCCAAAGTGTGGATTTGTTTTATTTGCATATAGTAGTTACAAGGGAGGGCTTTAAATTTTTAGTAGGGGATAGTTGGTGGGGTATGGGGTGGAACAAGGAGATGAATGATAATCAGGCCAAAAAAACCCACCAATGAAACATTTTTAAAATATACGGAAGAAAGAAGTTCAAAAGGAACTCCAGAAAAAAGCAAGGCAGTGTTTTTATGACTGAAGCAAATTTATATACTTACAACCAATCTGTATATTTTAAAAATAAATATTTTATTGAAAGAACAGAGATGACAAACTGGATAGAACAATAGACCCAGATTCAGGAAGAATCAAGTTCAAAAGGGCAAACCTATGCAGATCACTTAATCTTTATCTGCCTGTTTCCTCACCTGTAAAATATAATAAATAATAAAAGTACCTATCTCCTAAGGATGTTATGAGGATAAAATGAGATAACGTTGGTGTGAGGAGATGATGGTTAAGGTACCAAGAAGGAATTCAGGTATGCAAAGGTTCACAGGTTGGGCAGTTTATGACTCAGATATGCAAGCCTTCATCTTGACAGCTGTTCAGTCCCACAGGCAAGGACATTCATGGTGAGGCTGCATACCAGGATCAAGAACCCAGAGTTCTGGGTCTCAGCTATCAGGTCAGAATGTTGTTGCTTAGCAGATTCACAATGACTGCATGGGATGGAAATTTTAGGAAGGTCAATCTTAGGAGGGTCAATCAGTAAGTGTCGCTGCTGACTGGGATCTGAGAGTGCAATCTCATCATACCTTATCAATCACAAGGACATTATTTTCAAAAAAGTTAGTGAACTTTGAGCACTTTGCTCACTGGGTGAGGTTTGTTAAACTGGTTATTATTGGAAAAGCCTTGTGTTCCTTGCCTAAATGAAGCTGACAAACAGTAAGGGCATAATAGGAACTTCCCAGTACATAGGGAGATTAATCTGTGGTCAAATATGAAGTTCACATCTGTCAGCTAAAGCCTAGCAACCAGTCAAAACTTGCAGTTTGTAAAGCATTTTGAAGACCATGAAGTATCTTTGCCAATAAAACTCCACAGGCAGCTATGTTCCCTGAAGTCACAAAGAGTTAGTCACAAGTGATTAGTTAGTCACTAAACAACAAGAGAGTTTTTGGACCCGAGTTCAAATTCTACGTCTGATGTATATCTGTATGACCTTGAGGGAATCTAACTTCATCACCCTAAGTTTCAGTTTTCCTCATCTGCAAAAAGGGAGGGTTGGACTAGACAGTTTCCGAGATCTCAGTCACATATGAACCTTCTCAGAAGTGAGACAAGGAATATCTGGGGCCGGACTAGCATGTGGGCATATTCCATTTGGGTGTTTCCCAAACTGCCTTAGCAATATGCAATCCCTCTGGGCTTGAGGTATACTGACAAAACTAATAAAACCCAGAGCTGTGTAATAACAAAGTCATGCCATTTGTGTCACCTGTTCTGAAATTCTTTTTTACTTTTTTTCACAATTTCACATAAAATCTTATTTTTGGGTTTTTTTTTTTTGGTATACTGAAATATTAGTGCTTGTTAAACTGCTAAGTAAACTAGAGTAAAATGGAGTTCTGAGATTATTTTAATATCCTCAAATTGCTGCATGTGTTGAGTATTGTCTATGTGCATATGAAATTTCACATTTAACATTTTCAAAGGAAATATTTCTAGGATTAAAATTTTCTGCTGAAGGTGTAGAAGTCAAAATTGGATTGATTAGTGGCTAGTGGTGTCTTCTTAATAGTCTGAACCAACCATTATTGTTTCTAAAAATTTGTTATTTTCCTCCTTTCAGATAAGCTTATAAATGAATTTCTCAATGACTCTAAACCTGATCCAGCTGCTCTGATCACATCTTCTTGGTACTATTTTAACTCTCTTATCTAACATAAAAATGAATGAAATTTTAGATTCCAAATATGGTATTTTTCAAGTGATTTACAATTAAAATTAGATTTTCAAAGAAATTCCAATTGACTGGTTCTATTTTAAAAATCTATTTTATTTATTTTCATAACTCACATGGAAGCCTTCTATATACTCATTTCCCCTTTTACCACTCTTCACTCTACACTGCTTGTAACCTTCAGCCATCTTCCTCTATAACCTTTTGCAAATGAGGTTAAATCCTAAAACCAGTTATTTCCCTTAACTGTCACCTTCTGTTTGGCAAGGAGAAAAGGTATTTGCTAACTCTAATTGATTCTAGGCTCTTATGGCTTACTTATTGTGAAAATCACTTTGAACTTTAAAAAAAAAATCATCTATTGTTTACCATCAATGCATTTTTGCTTTATCTATTTCCTATGTTTTCATAACTAATAACTCATATTTAACATTTTGAAAGGAAAATATTTCTAGGATTAAAAACAGAATCCTATTTTTAGGATTAAGTTACTTTGAACTCCCGAACTCCATTAAAATTGTACACAGCATCTTCTCTGTATTTTTTTCATATCTTTGCTATAACAATTTAATATCTGAGTGGAATAGATTCAGTGAAGACTTCTCAGGAATGTAAATTCTTCTCCCAGGGGGTAAAGGGGACCGAGAGACTCAGGTTACAATGCCTTCAGAGTTGAGTAATTCCCATATAAGGATATAGGCTATGTAGTGGATTAGGATCTCAATGATTCGACAGAATTCACTAACCCTCAATGCTTAATTTGCATGTGTCTGGGCAGTCAGTAGTCCTCAAACAGGTCCGCCAAATTTGCATATACTTTCAATGCTTTATTTGCATATACTGACATACTTTTCAGCAGAAAGTGGGAAATTCGAACCAAACTTAAGATGAGACTGGTTAGATTTTGCGCCTAGAATGTAAGACCACGTTTCTCAGCCAATGAGAACAATGGTCAGTGGTGGGAGGGGGTTTCTGTGTTAGGGTCTATATATATATCACTGCTCTGCTTTGGCTTCCCTGCTCCAGACTAGCTGGTGAAGGGATTGCCCTGCTTCTCGCGAGAATCGAATAAAGGAACTTTCTGTTAACACTTTGAGATGCTTCTGAGTAGTCAATTTGAGTAGGGGGGTCTTGCCCCATACAATATCTGACTGATAAATTATTTTAACATAACTCCAAAATCAGTAATGAGTTACTTTGAAACTCCAAAAAGTCAATTTTTTTCCTTTTTACTTTTTTTCAAGTGTTTTGGTATTTGCCATGTCTAGCACCTTCTGCTTCTTTTACAAAAATAAATGATTCAAGATAAATAGATATGAAGCTTCTAAGGAATAAAACTTTGGTTTCCTTTGCCTCTTAGTCATAAGACATTTTCCAATAACCCCGCCCCCCCCCATTCTCCCCTAATCCTGCATTTTTATTTAAGTTACCAATTTATTAACTTTGTCTGGAGAATCATGACCAAGTTCTTCATAGAAATTTTCTAATTCTTAATGCTCTATTAAGAGATGCTGGTTCATGAGTTAAAAACATCATCATGGTGGTCTTCTTGCTTACGTTCAGCATAAGAAGCACAAGTTCAGATGACCAAGTATGACATGAAATAACATCCTCTATTACTTTTGGGTATGCAATGAAACCAATTCTACAAACTTTGTTAAGGAAGAAGCACAAAAAAACATGAAAGTTCTGAAAGCAATGGCTGCTAATATGTAATATATATATATATATATATATATATATATATATATATATATATCATGAAAAGCAATCAGTATGGAATGAGAACCCAAGATTTCACAAATAATCCTCTTTTATGATCTATTTGTACACAAAAATGCTTATTTCTTTTAGCATTTGTTAAGGCCTTGAAATATTAAAGTAATAATTACTATATAAGTAACTTTAAATAAGGATGCTGTTTCTAATTCATTGTTGGTGGAGCTGTGAGCTCATCCAACCATTCTGGAGAGTGGTTTGGAACTATGCCCAAAGGGCTACAAAAATGTGCATACCCTTTGACCCAGCAATATCGCTACTAGGACTGTATCTCCAAGAGATCATAAAAATGGGAAAGGCTCCCACATGTACAAAAATATTTATAGCAGCATATTTGTGGTTGCCAAAAACTGGAAATCAAGGGGATGCCCATCAATTGGGAAATGGCTGAATAAGTTGTGGTATATGAATGCAATGGGGTACTATTGCACCATAAGAAATGATGAACAAGAAGACTTCAGACAGGCCTGGAAGGACTTACATGATCTGATGCTGAGCGAAAGGAGCAGAACCAGGAAAACTTTGTGCACAACAATGACCACAGTGTGCGAGAGTTTTTTCTGATAGACTCGAAACTTCATAATAATACAAGAACTTGAAAAAAAATAATTCCCAATGGTTTTCTAGAAAAAACTATGGAATTCATTGCAGAATGTTGCAGATCATGTTTGTATGTGTGTGTGTGTGTGTGTGTGTGTGTATTATGTTTTGGTTTGTTATATGATTTCTTCCATTTATTTTAGTTCATCTACACAGCATGACTATGGTGAAAACGTATTCAATAGGAAAGTATATGTAGATCCTATATAGAATTGTATGGCGTCTTGGGGAGGGAGGCGTGGGGGGTAAAAATCTAAGTTTTTTGGTAGTGATTGCAGAACACCAAATAAATAAATGAATGAATGAATGAATGAATGAATTAGAAATACTGAGAAAAAAATAAGGATGCTGTTTAGCCACTTTGGGACATTGTTTCTTCACATGCACACACAAAAGTGTTTGAACGGATGACTACTATGATTCATTTCCACTCAAAATCCTATAACAGTCATCCTTTGAAATTAGAACAAAGGAGGAGAGGATGGCTAAAGATGTTGTATTAATGAAATTATCAAGGCAATCAGGGTTTTAGGGCTGGGAAAGACATTAGAAATCCCTGAGTTCAATTCCTTCATTGTACAAATGAGGAGACAAGAAAGTGTAGGGAGGAGGATTTCTTCATGACCACATAGGCTCTAAATGACAGTGGAAGAATATGTATCAAGATTTTCCTAATTCCAAACCGAGTGCTCTATCCATGCTGTGCTAATAAGGAACAGACACCATCTTAATCACTTCAGTAAAGAAGTCAAACTAAGTCACCTGCTGAGAGAGAGAAAAGAGGTATGGGAGTAGAGTTGAGGGCTTGAGGAGAGAGGAAGTTTACAATAGTCATGGTGTGCAGCATAACAGCATTCATCAGAAATGATAAGATATCATGAATTTCTAATAACTCTACTCAGTACAATTTTCTAACTTTCTACAGCAGTGATCAATACCTCAAGAATAAGAGTGAACAAAGCAGATGACACGGAGTGATCCAGAATTGAAAATTAGCTGTATGTAAATATCAGGAGGTCAATAAAGAGATTCCAGGGAGGGCAGTACCTTGTTAAACTGATTAACAAAATATTGAAAATTTGAAAAGAGAAAACAAAGCATAACAAAGGATTAGATCAAGGAATATAAGATGAGAGAATGGCTATTAAGTTTTATCTAAGAAAAAAAATTTGAAGGTCTTTAGCAGACTGCAAGTTCCCCAACCTACCTTTCCAGTCCTGTTAGACATTATTCCCATTGACAGACCCCATGACATAATAATAGTAACAGTAACAGCTAATATTTACAAAGTACTTTTAAGCCTTTTGTTCAAAGTGTTCCTCCCACATGACACTCAAATGCCTGTATTTATGTCTTTAACCCAGATGTTCTGACGCCCAGCCTTTTTTTAAATCTTATTTTTAATTTATAGAATAAAACAAGCCTTTTTTCAAAACACAGTATGATAAAAAAAGATAATTGTACAGGAAACTGCAAATCTATTATGTACAACTTGCTATTCCTTTCAAATATAAAACAAAATTGTCAGGTAAATTTTTTATCTTTTTTTCTCCCTCCCCCCAGCCTAGAGATGGCTAGCATTGTGCATGTGTGTGTATGTAAAATTATTCCATACATACTTCTATTTATCAGTTTTCTCTCTCTCTCTCTGGGTGGTGATGGCGTCTTTCTTTATATGGTCCTTTATAGTCAATTTGGATATTTATAATAGACAAAATAACTTATTCCCTCAAAACTGTTCTTAAAACAATATTGCTGCTACTATATATAGTATTCTCTGGGTTCTGCTCATTTTGCTCTGCATTATTTCATGCAAGAGTATCTGTATTTCTCTAAACTCATTGAGTTCGTCATTTCTTCACATTGTATCCCATCACAACGATATACCACAACTTGATTAGTCATTCTCCAGTTGATGGGCATTCCTGAAATTTCCAATTCTTTGCCACCACAGAGAGCTGTATACACATTTTAGAATAGACTCTTTTCCTTTTTCCCTAATCATCTTTGGAAATAGACCAAATAGTGGTATTCCTGGATCAAAGATAAAGATAGTTTAGTAACTCTTTGGGCATAATGCCACACTCCTCTCTCCAAAACGTTTGGGTCATTTTACAATTCCGCAAATAATGAGCTGCTATCCCAATTTTTGCACATCATTTCCAACATCTGTCACTTTCCCCTTCTATCACTTTAGCCAATCTGGTAGGTGTGAGATGACGTCTTAAGGGTTTTTTTAACCTGAATTCTCTAATCAGTAATGATTTAGAGTATTTTTTATTTATTAATTTTAAATTGTTTACTTTCTTCATTGGAAAACTGCCTGTTCATATCCTTTGACCATTTATCAACTAGGAATCCTGACAAATTTGACAAAGTTGTAATTACTATTTGTGAATTTCCCTTCATCTTATTTTTACTCACTACTTTCCTTCACAGCCTCTCTTCTTGCCCTAACTCTGTTACCTTATCTTTTCCCATTACCTTCTTATTCCTTATTTTACCCACTCCTCTAAAACTTCTCCCCTTATATTCTTCCTCCACCCTCCTACTCTTATTTTGTACACCCTTTTAGCAGTCCCTCCTCCATTCTATCCTCCAATTTTCTCATCTCTAGAAGTTCAGAAAACTTCTAAACCTCTTCAGGTATAGACTTTCTTTTCTCTTCAACCCAGATGAGAGTAAGGTTCCAACATCACCAACTCTCCACTCTCCCTCTTTCCTCTGTATTAGTTCTTCCCTTCAGGCTCATTTTTATGAAATAACTGCTCCTTTTTACCTTTTCCTACCCAAACGTCTTGCCTAGGATGAATTCTTTCCTCACCTCTGACTCTTAGAATACCTTGTTTCCCTCGACTCCCTTTATGTGCCACTTTCCATATGAATCCTTAAAAAAGGCTTGGCTACTAGTAGTTTTCTCCCTCTATGCCTCCCAAAATAAGACATCATCTCTAACTAGTTTGTACAGAATTGGTTTATGCCTTATATACACACACACACACACATACATATATATATATGTATATATATATACACATATATATATGTATATGTGTATATATATATACATATATATATATATGTATGTGTGTGTGTGTGTGTGTGTGTATGCACAACCTCTTCCCAGATAAGTGCCTTGTAAGCTTCAGTTTTCTTTTTATTTATAAAAGGAGTGGCCTGGGCTAGTTGGCCTCTAAAGTCCCTTGTAATGCTTCAATCATCTCTTCCATCCTTCAAGACCTCTGTTTTTCAACATTTTGTTCATTATCAGAGTCTCGAAAGGCAGAGATCATGAGATTAGGAGCAGAAAGGGACCTTATTTATTAGTCAGATGGCCTAATCCTCTCCTCTTAAAATGAGGAGCTATTTCACTGTGTGTCCTCAGGACTTAGCACAGTATCTGACAGGTACTTCATAAATACTGTTTAGCTGACTGCAATGTGCAAAGTCAGAAAAAGAGAACTAATAGAAGCTTGGGTTACATTAACATAGCACTGGGAGGTGGTTCCACTATGTTTGGCCTTCGTCAGAACACATCTGAAGTATTGTGTTTGGCTAAGGGTGTCATTTTTGGGGAATGTCATTGATAAGCTGTGGAGTGTCTACTGGAGGGACAACCACTATGTTAAATAACCCTGAGATCATGACTAGGAGGATTAGTTAAAGGAACCAGGATGTCTCACCTGAAAAAGAGGAGACATGCCAGGACATGATAATAGTCTTGGAAAGGTTCACATGTGGAAGAGGGAATATATTTGTTCTCATTGGCTCTAGAGAGGAATTATAATACAAGGAGCACTGAATGAAAATGGCAAAGAGGAAATGTAGACCTGTTATACTAAATAATTTAACAATTAAAGCTATCCAAAAGTGAACTGAGTTGTCTTAGTGGTAATGGGTATCTCACTAGATGCCTTCAAGGAAAGGCTAATAGTAACTTGTCAGCTTGTAGAAGACAGTTTTTTTTTCAGGTACAAGTTGAAATAAATTTGTCCTGTGTTATCTTTCAACTCTGACCTTCTGTGATTCTGTGAAAACGGGGAATAAAGTAACGGTGATCACACAGTAATGGCAAAGTCTGGTCTTAAGCAAAGAGAGGCAGTAGATACATGTTTTGAAGGTGAAAAACTCCAGGGAATGATTCAGGCAATAGTGATTTGGTGCTTGAGATAGAATAGAGAGGTGTTATAGAAATTAAAAATATTAATAAATGGTAGTCTTCAGTTTTTTAGTTTAGGAGGATTAGAATATTGTTGTAAAGACCAAATGAGAAGAAATGTAAATCATTTTCCAAAACTCAAAGAGCTATATAATATTTTCATCTGTGTTGCTGTAAAGACAACACTACACTGGACAGGAAGTCAAGAAGGCAGATCAAAGAAAGCCACAAAACTGAACCCTTCCAACATTCTCCTACAAGCAGCTTCAAAATAATGCCTAAAATCCAATTTTGGAGCAGCAAAGCCAACAAAAAAGTTGAGGTGAAACATTTTTCTGGCCTAAGAAAACTTAACAGGTCAGCAGGAGAAGGCTCTAACACTGGGGTGGAAGTCCATCCAGAGTCCAAACACACGTATCACCTATTTCATCAGCAGAAGCTTTGGAGCTCTCAGCACAGAGATGATAACAGTGTCAGACAACTAAGCAGAAAGAGATTACAGGAGACCCTTTACTGGCACTGACTAACAACTCCATTGTGCATATGCAGTTCTGGGTTGCATTTCCAGGCTGGAGAGGAGTGCTGAGGGTCAGTCACAAGGACAGAGGGTCACTATGATGACCTAGTCTCACTGACAACAATCATTCTAGTTCACAACATTCATTTCTAAATTTAAAAGGTTTTCCACAAAAGAATCAGATATGTCAGTAATGCTCAAGGCCAGAAGCCATTATTACACCACATTTTAATGGAAGGTGTAAAGCATCAGTTGAGACTCTCAGAGTGAATGAGTCATCAGATTAATGAGATCCTGTTTCTACAGAAACATGTATGTGTGAATGTGTAAGGCCCAGTTTTTGTATAAACATGTGCATCTGGAGGAAGGATTGGTTCTACAGAAGAAATGGTAGCAGGTTTCATGCCAGGAAGACCTGCATTCAAATCCAGCCTCTGATGTTTTTAATTGTATTATTATGGGCAAGTTAATTCACCTTTGGCCTGTTTCCTCATTTGTAAAATAATAATTTACACCTGTATCACTGAACTCAAAGAATTGCAATGAAGATCAAATGAGATAATATAACGGCTTAAAGCACTATTTTTAGATCAATTATTATTTTAAAGAAACCTTATTTTAGAGATGCTGATATTTGGATAAATACATCATATGTTTTGGGCAATGCGCAAGTAATAAAACATACATTCTGTGGCCAAAATAGAGGATGAATATTCTAAATCAAGACGTCTAGCAGCTTGCCTGAGATTTGTAAAATTCTCAGTATTAGAAGCACAGTTAGTTGTTCATTGCTTTAGCTCTTTCCACATTCTGTTTTTCAGGCAGTTAAATCCCTCTCTTGCTATTAAAAACCTGACCTCATATTTTAAAGAGCTTCCAAAGAAATTAATTCTCTAAGTTTTTCCCTTGAAAATATGTTCTTAAGAAAACCAGAGAGTATTAAGTAAATTAAGGAACTTTATTCTAAGATATTAAGAAAAATGAAGTATATTTAAAGTTATGATTAACATATTTTAAGAACATCTGGGAAAAAAGGTCAAATATAAAATGTACAGTTAATAAAAACATATGGCCAATAATTTTTTTTTTAATTCATTAAGAAGCCAAGATAGTGGAGTGAAGGCAAGGACTCACCTGAGCTCTCCCCCAAACCCCTTCAAATACTTTTAAATAGTGACTCTGAAAAAACCCACTAAAAGATTCACCAAAAATACACTAAAGTAAGGTTTAAATAATAAAGTCCAGGATGTATCAATAAATCAATTAATCAGTATGCATTAAGCATTTACTATGTGCCAAACGCTATATTAGATTCAGAAGAGACAAAAGTAAAGCAAATTGTCCATGTCTGGAAGGAAATTATATTCCAGTGAGGAAGACAATCTGTAA
Source organism: Potorous gilbertii (assembly GCA_028658325.1). NCBI lineage: Eukaryota > Metazoa > Chordata > Mammalia > Diprotodontia > Potoroidae > Potorous > Potorous gilbertii. Next base: position 249,791,508 of record CM053771.1, on the reverse strand, counting down.
ATAAATAAGCATATACAAGGTACATAAAGAGTTATATGAGGGTAAAAATAAAGAGATATTTCCCTTCCATTTGGAAGGGAAGGCACTAGTAATTGAGAAGACCAGAAAAAGGATATTACTATTACAGATGGTGGGATCTGAGGGGAGAAGAAGCCCAGAGATTCTAAGAAGCAGGATTGAGAAGGGAGACAGCATTCAAGGCACGGGATACAGATAGTTTAACAGTACAAAGATGTGGGCACCCAAACAATGGGCAGGGAACAGCATGTAGGCCTCTATCACTGCATTGTAAAACACATGAAGGAGAATGATATATAAGACTGGTTAGATAGAGGCCAGTTTGTAAGAAGTTTTAAATGGCAAACAGAGTCATCTGTATCAGAAGGTGGAGTTAAAGGGGAGCCCCTGGGATGCAGAATGGAGGAAGAAAATGAAGAAGGAAATTACATAAAAAGGGATGTACTTTGGGAAGATAACTTTTGCAATGGTGTGGAAAATGGATGAGATTGGACACTCACAAAAGTCTAAACTTCTTCAACTACTGGCTTTATGTTTTATCTGAATACATGCTCTCTCATGAATACATGGTATCTTGTTGTTTTCCCATGACTTTCAATTCCAACTATATCCCTCTCTCCTCAAGAGATGCAGAGAGCCATCCCTTATAACAATTTTTTTAAATGGCAATTTTACAAAAAGAACATTTGCTCTCTTAAAAGACTTTTAAATGATTTCTAGAAAATTATTTGAAAAAAACATTTAATTTAATTTAATGACCTGAGATAAAAGATATTGATGTAATAGCTAATATTGAGCTATGTGGTCCACTCAAAATACCTCATTACTATAGAAAATTTTCAAGGATGAACTGACATTTTTAGTGAAAATTTTAACTAAGGGACCATTGAAAAATGCTAAAATGCAATGAAACTGTCAGAGATACAAAAACATTTATTAATAGTATGATTGGAACTTAAATTAGAAAAATATTTCTAAAAAATTAAATTCAATGTATAAGTGCAAGTTTTTATACAAGAATTTTTAAAAATGAATTAGAGTTAACTACTCTATATGAAACATATTAAGGACAAGGATAATGTGTTGCTTTCAGAAAGTTACATAAATGAAGAATTGCCCTTTGTCATTCTCATAAAGGCTTTCAACATCTACTTCTTTTTATTTTTAGTTAAGATAAATCTGAATTTAACAGGTGGCAGCTAAAATAAAAGAGATCTTATAGGAAGCTATTTATGTACTGAAAAATCTAACCAAGAGGATATTAAGAAAGCATGAAATGGAAATTATAGAAAGCATCTGGATAAAGAATTTGGTGAGATTACTCAAGGGTATCTCTAAAACAACATGGACTTGCAATTACAGCAGTACAGTTGAGTAAGATGGTATGTCTAAGTCCAGCTCTCCCAATTATTACAGAAAGAAAGAGAAAGGGGAGGAAGGGAAGGGGGTAGGGAAGGAAAAATAGAAAAAAGAGAGATCAAAATCAATAAATATAAAAGAATGAAACTGAAAGGCAAACATGAGGTAGGAAATAACAGATCACTAAGAAAAAGTCAGAGGAAAAACAGCAGTGTAAAAGTAAGTACAGAATCCTAAGGAGGCCTCAACACAATGCATAAATACTATGAAGTAAAAGAAGCAGATATGAGCAACGCAAGAGAGGGGAAAAAACCAAAACATTAATAACAATTGATATCATAACGAGACTACAAAAAACTTCAGACGGTCTTAGAGAATCAATAAAAGAAATAATAGAAGAAATGATCATTAAAATTTGAAAAAATCATTTTCAATAAGAATTCAAAGTGCTAAAAAGATTAGACACTATAATGATTGAAAACTTAAAAAAAAGAATTCTCTGAAAACATGATCAGAAGATTGAGAATTCAAAAATGCAGAGATAAACAGTATCATAACAAAAATCAAAAGACATTAACAATGAAAGACTATCTAAGATTTCCACAAGTTGAAGCAAGAAAATTTGAAGAAAAAATGGAAAGAGAATCTAAGGATTCTTGATCTCAGTAAAACATGGTTTAATAAAAGGCTAGAAAAACATATTAGAAAATAATACAATGAAACTTCCCAGAAGTCTTGAAAACAAAGGATGAAGAAAATATAGATAGAAATAATCAAGTTCATTTAACCTAGAAATGTTGTGGCTAACCTCCAGATATTCAACATTAGAAAACAGTTCTTAAAAGAGGGTAGGAAGAAACACTTTACATATTAAGGGAAACATTCTGAGTTACTGAAAACCATATTGTTCATTCATTTTCCTGATGGGAAGATAATTGTCCAGAGTGAAGAACTGGTGGGTTATAAAGGCAATGATTTAACCTAGGTGTTCCCAACCAAATCTGATGCCCCATCCTTCACATCATACTCCTCTTACAAATATTTTGGGGAATGGGACTCCAGAGGTCAAATTCTTTCAAACAATAAATTGGGGGAAAGTGTGGAGGAAGGGAAGAAAGGGAGGCCTTGAAGGAGACAAAGAAGACTGTAATTATATGGTCTTATGCCTGCAGTTTGTGAATGAGGAACCTGAGATGCAATGGGTAGTATGGATGGTGATGCAAGACACAAGTAGCACAGCTTAAATTTCATCCCTCGTCTTCTGATTCTGAATACAATGCCATATATCTCACTTTTCAAAAAAAGTTACAGGAGTGAGAAGAAGCTGAAGATTTTCAATTCCAGATGCAGTTCTTTTTCTACATTCCTACTGTATATGGAGATAGTCCTGTTTGAGTCTGTCAAGTTCAGACTAACAAAAAATTAAAAAAAGAAAAGAATGTATTTGCCCAGAGGCTTGCAAATCTAATCAAACGCTCTTTAAACCGAAACGCGATCTATATGTAGCAAGCAATCAAGACACCAGAGTAGAAAGTACAATTGAGATGCCCAGAAGTACATAAAAGACACAATCCAAGAAAGAAATCAGTATTAAAACTGATGTCCTTGAATGTTAATATAAAAATGTCTAAAGATTTAGACAACAAGAAAGATGAACAAGAGGTTCTAATATGAGAGTACAACTTTACTTTCACAGGCATCATCAAGACTTTGCGGGATGAAACAAGATTAGAAAATGGCTTCAGCAAAATTTTTCTTATTCATAAGGAAGAGAACAGGTAAAAAGGGCACTGATGTGGAAAACACGGAATATTAAGATATAATTCATCTGAAGAAATCTAGGAACTAGAAGGGAAGAGTAATGTTGAGCTATAATGGGGTAGACAGGATGATACAGTTATGATGGAGACAAGCCCAGAATAAGCTATCACAGGAACAGTGGGAGACAAATCCATCTTACCAATCTCTGAATGGTTGGTCACATACCTGAAGAGGTAGGGCCATGGCCCTTGCTTCTATGACTAATACTACAGACTCCCTAGAGAGAAAGAGGAAATAGATAAAGAATTTGGGGGTAGAAAAGGGGGAGACTGGAAAGACTGACAGCTTGCCACAGGTATAATTTAGAAATGGAGGACGTCAATTATTTAGACACCAGCTGGAACTTTCTCAAACAAATTAATAAGCATGCATGTTTAAAGTATTAACTTTGTGTCAAGCATTGGGGGTACAAAGACAAAAAACAAAAGTCCCTGACTTCAAGGTACTTCTAAAAGGGAAGAAAATATGCACACATAGAGGTATTTACAAAACAAATACAAGGGGGCAATACAAGCAACTGGGAGGATCTGGGAAAATCTGGAGCAAAAAGGGAGCTCGATCTTGAAGGAAAACAAGGATGAGATACAGGTGAAAAGGAAAGGAATTTCACCATGGAGAACAAACTGCAAAAATGGGAGATGGAATGTTATGCACATGGCAAGAAGGCTATATATGGACATGGAAGAGAATTATATATAAAGCTGAAAGAGATACACTGGAATCAGAGTGAAAAAAATCTCCAAGTGCCAAAAGCAGAATAATGGTTTTTACTATTACATAGTACTTTTTTCTTTATTATTACTCTGTTGTAGTCATTTAGTTTATTATTTTCTTCATTGTTTATTTAACATTTCATCATTTAATTCTATATATTTATATAAATTCTTCATATTCATAACGTCAAACAGCACAGTAAAATCCTATTCATGTACTAACATTCCATGACTGAGGGAGGGAGCATTCCCCAACTAATGGACACCTACTTTGTTTCCAGGTCTTAGCTAACAAAAAGTATTGCTATGTATATTTTAGCATACATCAGATCCCTCATCCCGATTTGGACATTATTGGCATGTAAATCTAGTAGAAGCATCTTCAGGTCAAAGAGTATGGTGAAAATTTTCCATAGTCATATTAAAAAATGCTCTAAATCACTAATGAATAGAGAAATGCAAATTTGAAACAACTCTGAGGTACCACCTCACACTTATCAGAGTGACTAATATGACAAAAGAGGAAAACAATAGATTTTGGAGGGGATGTGGGAAAACTGGGACACTGATGCACTGTTGGTGGAGTTATAAACTGATCCAATCATTCTGGAGAGAAATTTAGAACTATGCCCAAAGGGCTATAAAAGTGGATAGAGTACCTTTGAGTCAGCAATACCACTGCTAGGTGTATATCCCAGACATTCAAAAACAAAGGTAAAAGGACCTATATGTACAAAAATATTTATAGCAACTGTTTTTGTAGTATCTAAGAATTGGAAATCAAAAGGTTGCCTATCAATTGGGGAATGGATAAACAAGCTGTGGCATATGGCTGTAATGGAATATTACTGTCCCATAAGAAGCAACAAACAGGACTATTTTAGAAACACCTGGACTTACGTGAACTGATTGATGCATAGCGAAGTGAACATAACCAGGAGAATGTTGTACACAGCAACAATAATATTGTATGATGAAGAATTGCGAATGGCTTAGCTATTCTCAGCAATACAATGATCCAAGACAATCTCAAAGGACTAATGATGAAGCATACTACCCACCTCCAGAGAGAAGGCATACTGTTTGAATATAGGAGGAAGCTGCTACTTTTCACTTTCAATTTTTTACAATCTTATTCGAATCTTCTTGTACAAAATGACTAACGTGAAAATGTTATAAATGATTGCACATGTATAACCTATATCTGACCGATTATTGTCTGGGGGGAGGAGAGTGGAAGGGAAGGGAGGAAGGAGAGGATAGAATTTGGAACTCAAAACTTTAAAATGTAAAAAAAAAAAAAAAGCCTGAAAAGTAGATCTAGGTTGTGAAGGATTTTAAATAGCAAACAGTAAAGTCTGTATTTGCTATTTAGATGTGGTAGGACAACAACGGAGAGACATGATCTGAGCTTCAAGATTTGCTTAAATCCCACCTTCTACAGGGGGCCTTTCTTAGTCCTCTTGTTTCAGGTGCCTTTCCTCGAAGATTACATTCCATCTACTCTAAGTGCATATAGTACTGAATTATATTATATAATGTTCTGTTCCCCACTTGATACCCTCAGCACTTACCACAGTACACAGGAGTTAGCACTAAATAAATGCTTGTTGCAACTGGGGGAAAAAACAAAGTTCAGTATAATGTTATTTACTTTGGGCATGTATAATCTCCACCATCAAGGAGGCTGGGGCTCTTGGATCTACTGAATTCAGGAATTCTGAGCTGAAGGGAGTTAAACCAATTAATTGGCTGCATTAAGTTTGGTGTCAACTTCAGGTAGCCTAAGGAGGGGACAACCAACCCAGGTTGGAAACAGTAGATCAAAGCTCCCATGCTGATGGACCAGGACCATGAGAAGCCCATGTATTTCCAGTCTGGGTGAGATAGGGAAAACTAATATGTAAAAAAAAGAATAAAATAAAAAGGAACCAATTCAGAAAACATAAGTTTTAAAAAGAAGCAGAATCAAGTGAGTAGAACCAAGAAAACCATTTATATAATAACTATACAGTATAAAAAAACAACTTTGAAACTTTTAAAAATTCTAATCAATGCAGCAACCTAACACAATTCTAGGAGATATATGACAAAACACAGTTCCCACCTCTTGACAGGATGATAGAGAAGCGCGGAATGCAGCATACTTTTTTGGTCAAGGTTAATGTGTGGATTTGTTTTTCTCAACTAGGTTTATTTATTACAAGGGAAAATTTTTTAAATTTTGTCAGAGGGAAAACTGTAAATGGAGGGGGGAGGAATATAAATGCAACAAAGAAAGAAAAGTTATAATGAAATATTTTTGAAAATTCATAGAAGAGAACACAAGAAGTTAAAAGAAAACAGATAAGCAGTACAGTTTTGGGACTAATGTCCTTAATTTATTATATATACAGGCAACTAGGTGGCCCAGTGGATAGAGTACCATGCCTTAAGACAGGAAGACTCATCTTTCAGAGTTCAAATTGGGCCTCAGACACATACTAGCTGAGTGATCCTGGACAAATAATTTAATTCTGTTAGCCTCAGTTTCCTCATCTGTAAAATGAGATGGGGAAGGAAATGGCAGACTGGATTCCAGTATCTTCACCATGAAAACCCCACATGGGGTCATGACCAGACACAATATACTATTCTTATAAATAAAAATAAGCAATACACAATGGAGATTCATCATTTCATATACAATCTTTTTCTGTTCTTTGTAAATGAAAATGTTCTTGGTAATTGGCATTTACCAAATTCATTGTAACTCCCAATTTTTTTCTTTAAAGGACTCAATATATACTTTACTGAAAAAAGAGTACAAATATGGCTTCAAATAAAACTCAACTATCATTAAGTGTCAATGAGTAAGGTTCACAGGATACAGAGATGACAAGATATAAAAATGACACAGAGTCCCTTCCCTAAAGGGGTTTTCAATATAACCACTATACAAATGAGAATATGGTAAGTGCAAAGCAAAAGTACAAAATGCTATTAGATTTGAGAAAGTAAGATCGATTCCAGGTGGGGTAGGGATTAAGGAAAGGTTACTGTGTAAGGGAAGGAGTAGGTGGCATCTGGATTGAATCATGAAATATAGGGTAAGTCTTTACAGTAGAAGTATTTGGCTTGAATGAAAATTCAAATCTAAAAAATAAAAGGAAGAATTTCAACAAATATAGAGGGAAAGGAAAGTCCATTCTAGGCAGTCAGTAAGCAAACATTTATTAAACACATATATACCAAACACTGCACTAAATGATGGAGATACAAAGAAAGACAAAAATATGGCTCTTGCTTTCCAGGAGCTCACATTCAAATGTGGGAGACAAAATTTAAACAATCATGTACACATGTGTATGTGTATAAATGGGAGGTATTCTCAAAGCGAAGACATAAGCAGTGGGAGAAGGAACAAGCATTTATTAAGTACCTACCATATGCCAGGCACTATGTTAAGCACTTTACAAATATGTTGCTTGATAGATATGAGGGATGCTGTGAACAAAGGCCACAGTAACAGAGGAGAACAGAACAAAAAACAGTCATTGGATAAATATTCAATTTGGCTGGAACAGAGTGTATTAAGTAGTAAGAAATAAAACTTGAAAGGCAGGCTGGAATCAGATTGTGCAGAGGCTAGGCTGAGCAGACTGGCTATTAGCGTATAACAAAGAGCTAAGGAAGATCTCTAAGGATAAGCTAAAGAGAAAAATGAGACAAGAACTGTGTATGAAAAAAGACTGTGGGTGACTGGAAGAGTAAAATCCTGGATAATAATATGAGAGTTGAACAAAGTAGATTCTCTCAATCTTATCTACAGTCAGTGATTTCAATGACTACATTCATGCTGATGACTGTCAGTTTCAATCAGTCTCTTTACTGAGGGTTAGTCGTGCCTTTCCAACTTTGCGCTGATCTCCCCTTTCAAAAATTTTCATCATCATTACACATTCATCATACTCCAAACTGAATTCATCATTTCCCCCCAAGTACCTGTCCCACATCTCAATTTCCCATTAAAATGTAAACTCCTTATGGACAGAGATAGTTCCATTTTCATCTCAAGATTCCCAGTAACACACATAGTGCCTTATACATGGGAGGCGCTTAATGTTAGTTGAATCAAACTGTACTTCTGTTGATAGCATCACTATTTTTCTAGTCACAGCTCAGAAATCACCATCTTTGACTCCTATCTTCACCATTTCTCAGATCCAGTCCTTTGCCACAGCATCTCTCACATCCACATCTCCTCTCTACTCACACTGTCACTACCTTAGTTCAGATTGAAGTTATTACTGCTCCTGGACAATAGCTTCCAAATCTGTCTATTTGTGCAAGGCTTCAGTTTTCTCTTCTGCAAGCCAATGCTCGTTCTGCTAAAATAATCCTAACAGGGAGAAAGAGGTGTCTAAAGATATCTATGAGGCTTTGAGCCTGTGTGACTCATGGCATCAATATTAATCAGGAAGTTAGGAAGGACAAATTTTGAGGAAATAAAATGATTTCAGTTTCAAATACACTGAATGTAAGGTACTAGGAAGAAATCTAGCCTAGGATGTCGAGAAAAATCATTGAAAATACAAGTCTTAAAATCCTGCCTAAAGGACATAACGTAACTCAGGAAAGGAAATAATACTACAAAGCTTAAAATGTAACAACAAATAAAAAACAGGACTGAAAAACAGGAAAGGAAATAATACTACAAAGCTTAAAATGTAACAACAAATAAAAAACAGGACAACAACAACTACGGGGCAGGAATAAGTCAATAAACCAAGATTAAGCAGGAAAAGTCAGACAAGAAGGGAAAATAAGAGAAAGCAGTATGAAAGAAGCCAAGGAAAGATAGCATTTGCTGGCCAAGACATAGAAGTCACATTTTTAAATGATCCTAAATTTCTGCATCAATAAAACAGACATCATAACATCTTTTATATCACCTACCTCAGAGTGTTACAAAGATAAAATGAGATCATGAACATAAAATGCTTTGTAATCTATAAAATATCATAAATCTGGTCTTAATGTTATAACTAATAATATATAAAAGTATAATAGTAATTTAAAATGGGATTCTATTTGTATCTACACACACTATATAATTTGAAAAAATTAAAAAATGCACTCTAGATATGAAAGACAGGTAAGAAGAAGGAAGAATAGGTGAAGGGAGTAAGGAAGATTTCACTGATTGATAAAGAAGATAAGTACTAAAGCTATGAAAGGAATTACAGAGTTTTCTTTAATGAACACAGTTCCATTAAGCAGCTCGCTAGAACATACTGTATAGAGAAACAGCACATATTGCTTCTTCTAGCGTGGGTGTCCTGGTATTCTTGGGATTTTCACCCACTCATGTGAGTCAGTTTTATATAACACTGCAACATATAATTTCCTCCTACTCACAAGCCAACACTTTAGATATAACATCTTCCCATGAGTTATTTAAAGAACATGTGAACTTGGTACATTTATACATTTTATAAAATGCGCAAACAACCGAATTACTGTTGTTTCAGTAACAAATTACCACCCAATTAATCTTGCCAACATTTTACTTCAGCATTTCTTAAGACAGTTAAAATATAATCTTTATATTTCAATAAAATATTCTTTGTAAAAAAAAGAACTTGAACTTTTATTATAATATAGCCAAATTTTGCTAACTGAAAAACTGATCAACTGGATAGTAACTTAACAACTGAGTTATGTTAAGTCTGCTTTCCGACGACATAGTTTTATTCTCAGGATTTCCTGGGTCTGTTAAAGGCTAAGGATCCACAAAGAAACACCACACCATATCAAACATGTCACTTCTAAGCAACTATAAGAGGAATTCTCTGTTCAGGTAGTTTCTGTTCTGTTTATATATTATAAACTAAGGATCTCTCTAAAGTACGAAATGTTACTTGCAACTACTAAAACAATGTTTTATATCAAGATTGTTTTCTGTAATGCCATTTATTGTAACGCTATTTTTGAAACTCTACTGATTTCTGGTTTTCCACCACATTTGTTTTCTAGTATATCCCTTCTTTTTCCCTTATCCAGATATTATGGAAGGCAGGGAATGAAGGAAAGAGGGAAAAAATTTAAATGAGCCAACACAAAAAACGAAGTCCTCTGTTATAGACTGTATTCAATACCAATAGTCCCTGACAAGTGCAAACAAAAGGGATTATATTCTGATATCTTTCTTTTTTTTCTGGCCCAGGTTGGATATTATAATCAAATAGTATTCATTTTTTATATTTTTCCATTTACATTGTCATTGCATACATTGCTTTCCTTCCTTCTTATTCGTTGATTAAACCTCTGTAGTCATATTGATAGGGGATTTCATGTGCTTTAAACTCCAAGAAGGGAGCCGTGAGAAGGACAAACTGGAATGGGGAAAGAGATGCAGTAGAGTGACCAATTAGGACACTCCCAAAATAGACCAGGAGAGAGCTAATGAGGAAGTGAGGATTAAGTGAGAATAAAACAAGGGCTGTATTTTGACAGAGGTTGTGAAGGTAGAAACGACGACATGGTAACTGATGGGAGGCTGGGGGAGGGACAAGGAGAAGTCAAAGACAGTGCCAGGACTGTGAACCTGGATAATAAGAGGTATGACGCTACCCTCAAAAAAAAGGAAAGTTTGGAAGAAGTGTAGATTTGGGGGAAAGATTTGGACATGATGACTGAGATGCCAACAGCTTCAATTTGACATGGTCAAAAAGCAGAAGACAAACATACCTTTCTTTGATGATATTCTTAAATTCAGTTCATAATTATTCACTTTCTTATCTTGTTATACTTTGTAGCCAGTTCACCCCCATCATAGACAAAGGAACATTATCCTTTGTGAGGTACTGATTTTCAGTTATTTGGAAACTAGTGTTCCATGTCTTTGCAGTCATGTAATACTGGTAGAATGTTGATAGTAAAAAAATGGATTTGGGAGCATTTTGAAGGAGTTTTGCAATTTCCTGAAGACAATTCAGTCTCCTTGCACAAGATATTCTACCTCCTGATTTCAGGCATTTTTGCTGGCTATCCTTCAACCCTGGAATTCTCTCCCTTCCCATCTCTGCCTCCTGACCTCCCTGAATTACTCAGGTCTCAGTCAATATCTCACCTGTTACAAGAAGCATTTCCTGCTCTACTTTAGTGCTAAAATCTTACCTTGTTGGGGAAGTTATCTCCTACTTAGCATGTGTGCATGAGTATGGATATATATATGTGTATATATGTATATGTATCTAAACATGTGTATGTATATATGTATCTATACACATAAATATATATACATATACACACATACATATTTTTAATTGTTCATACATATATATTTATACATAACTATATGTTAGTCCATGTGTATGCTTATCTCCACCTGTCATTTTTCTCTGAAGGTGGACTGCATCCTCCTTCCCAGGTTCAAATCTTCCATGCTTTTCCAATTCAGTCAGATCATAATTTCCTGCACCACAGCAACATTCCAACCCAATCACATTTTATATGACAGATTCTCTTGACAATGCTCTCTCACCTTATAACATGGTTTTAAGATCTGGTACTATTGAATCTGTTTCTTTATATCTTTCTTCCCCTAGTCTCTTTGAAGTTTCTGATCCTTTGTTTTACCAAATAAACTTTGTTATTTGTCTTTAACGCAGTAAGATAATTTTTTAGTCATTTAACTAGGATGGCATTACATGAATAGATTAGTTAGATAAAATTGTCTTTTTTTTATATTGACTTTATCTACACACTAATTGCAAATACTACTTCAATTGTTTAGATTTTTTATTTGTACAAAAAGTGTTTTTTATGTTTGCGTTCGTATAGTTCCTGAGTCTGTTTTAGCAGGTATACTCTCAGGAATTTTATACTGCTTAATTATTTTAAATGGTTGAAAGCAATATTGAATAGTATGGCTAACATACAGTGTAGTTTCTGTTTTTCTTTTTTGATTAAATCTACTTTAGCTTTAACTTTGTCTAAAATCATGATTAATAACCCTGCTTTTTTAATGTTATAAATTCTACTCCTGAACTTTTAAAAAAAATGTTTGTATGTCTCATTTTTATGGCATTTCCTGAGAGAACATATTATCAAGTTAAAATTTTTAAATCTGTTATCAGTTTCTGTCCCATAGGTAAATTCATTCCATCCAACTGAACTATAATTACTTGTTATATATTTCCTTCCTTCCTAATTTCCCTCACTATCCTTCTTGCCCTATTCCTACCCTTACTCTTTCCTCTGCTTTTCTTCTACCTGCCCTTCTATTCTTTAATCTACCCACCGCTCCAAGAAATCCTCCCTTATTCTCTCCCTCTACCCTTTCCCCTTACCCTTTTGTTTCTTTTTGATTTTTATACCCTCCTAGATATATATGTTGTTTCCTCTTTAACCCATGAGACTACTGTTTCAGCAATACCCACCCTCCCCCTTACTAGATTCTTCTGTATCTTTCTCCTTTTTTTGGCCTCATTTTTATGAGATAATTGCTCCTTTTTATCTCTCCCTATATCATTTTTTTTAAACTTGTCCCATCATACTAAGCTCAGCCCAAGTCTTTCTTTCAGACTACCCAAATAAAAATGACAGTTATATTGTTAATATAACTTATATTTTCATATATACAAAGTAAACAATTTGACCTTATTGTGTCCTTTATGTTTACTTTATATTTCTCCTGAATGCTGTTGGTCAAATTTTCCCTTAAGCTCTGCTATTTTTCTCATAAATACCTGTATGTCTTTCAGTTGGTTAAATGTCCACTTTTTTCATTCAGGATTATATTTTATTTTACTGGGTAAGTTAGTCTTAGTCAAAACCTCAGCTCTTTTATATATGTTCTATATATATGCATACACACACACATACACACATATAGATTTGTACAGTTGTTTGAATGTTTTCTCACCATTAGCCTGTAAGCTCCTTGACAACATACCTGCTTAAACATTCACACTGAAAGCATTTTCAATTTGGTAGGATAAAATGTAACTTGTGTTTCATTGTCTTAGCCTGAAAGAACCTCCAAATACCTCTACTCAACTACAAGAGGCACACAGCCTGTAATGGAAAGAGCCTGGCATTCTAAGTGAGGAAAAACCAGGGTTCAGATCCCACATCTGAAATTGTTTATCGAATATGTGTAAACATGGGATTGTCAATCAGCCTCTCTGATCCCTGGTTCACATCTATAATGGAAACTAAAAAAAACCCCACCTAATTCACAGGTATAAAACAATGTAATTACAGTGCTCTGCAAACTTTAAAGCACCATAAGAATGTCAGTATTACTATGAAGTATCAAAGGACTGAGATAAAATATTAAGAGAAAAACATTAAGTTTTTAAAAATCATTGTAAAGGAGTTTTAAGTTCAAATCTCTATATCATAAAATTATAGGATTGGAAAGATCTCAAAAAGCTCTCTACTTGTACAGAAAAGTTACTTTTATGAAAAGTGTGGCCTGCAGGCTAATGGTGGACAGTCCACCTAATAGAAAGATGCACTGTTGTAAAATATTGTTCTTTAGTCATTTCAGTCCTGACTCTTCATGACCCCATTTTGGGGAATGATTTGCCATTTCCTTCTCCAGTTCATTTACAGATGAGAAAACTGAGGCAAACAGGGTTAAGTGACTTGCCCAGGATCTGACAGCTAGTTTCTGAAACTGGATTTGAACTCAGGTCTTCCAGACTCCAGGCCCAGCACTCTATACACTGTGCCATCTAGCTGCCATGTGCGTGTGCGTGTGTGTGTGTATACATACACACAATAACTAGAATAATCTAAATGAAAAGAATTAACACTGAACGCTATATAATTATATTCACCAATATTGGCTCCAGAAAAAGTTTAAAGTGTACCTCTACTTTTCATCTAAGTAGCTAACAATGACTGTGAAATGTTGGACCTATTAGATATTATCAATGTTAGTTGATTTTGCTAATCTACTTTTCTTTCTTTCTTCTTTAATTTTTGTTATAATGGATGTCTTACACTGGTAAAGGGAGGGGAGGGAGAAATTTGGAAATGAAGGTAATATAAAAACAAAAGATATCAGGGCAGCTAGGCGGTGTAATGAATAGAGCACCAGTCCTGGAGTCAGGAGGACCTGAGTTCAAATCCTGCCTTATATACTTACTAGCTGTTAAGCAAATCACTTAACCTGTGTGCCTCAGTCTCCTCATCTGTAAAACAGGACTAACACTTAACTTCTACAGCTGCTGTGAGCATCAAAGGAGATAACTCAAAAACAATCCGCATCGCAGCTGGCACACAGCAGGGCTATGTAGATGTTAGGTATTACTGTTACCACCATATGTAACAGTTTGGGAATAAAAAACTGAAATAAACTAGTCCTTAACTGGGGAAAAAAAACACATATACAGCTATGAAAATATAAAAGAATATAAAAAGTAAGTACAACATAGCTAGGGAGAAAGGCACCAAGAAGTGGGAGAATTAGGAAAAGTCTCATGGAGGAGATAGATCTTGAGCTGAACCTGGAAAGAAGCAAGCAATCATAAGAGACTGAGAGGAGGCAGGGAGTGGTGCCCCCTCACACTGAGAACGATCTGAAAAGCCCCCTACCAAGAAAGAGAGATGAGCAGGAAGGAAGTCAGTCTAGCTGGATGGAACATAGAATGCATGAGGGGCAATAATGTGAAATCAGTCTGAAAAGAAAAGTTGGAAGGGTTTTAAATGAGAGAGGCATTTAAACATGATTTCAGGCATGGAAGATGTAAAAATGACCTAAAAGTGACATAATGAGACACTATTAGTAGTTTCAGGGAGCATGTTTATATTGAATGTCTGTATTAATAGGAAGATTAAATTTTGGTAGAGGGATGCATGTCATTACCTAAGTAATGTCTGTTCCTTGTAACCGTCTCATTTCTTTCCATTGGCAAGTTAGAGTGGAATAAAATAGCCACATTGGGCTTTCTCTCCAAGGACAAATGCAATCGTCAATCCAACAAGTTCTACTCCAAAACAGTAGGAGAAAATCATAGCTCTATCTAATCTAATTTTCAAAATTAGGTGGACTAACGAAACACTGAAAAGGAAATGTAGAAATTCAGATCTTAAAATTTATTAAAACCACAACTTTTGGAAAAAATTATATATATCAAAAGTTAACACATTTTTACCCTCTAAAAGGACACAACAGTATTCAATGGAGCTTTCAACAGAGGTCTAAAATGTAAAGCCATTAACATAAGAACATGAGGCCCAGGAAGGCAGCATGGTACACTGGAAAGAGTCAGAGAATAGAGAGCTCAGTGTCCTTATCTGTACAAGGAGAGGGCTGGACTTGAACTGTACTGTCCATTATACTCTATGATCCTATGATTGCTCTAAATCTACTCAAATGGATTTGTGATCTCATATCAATGCCAAAGTTGAGTGAAATGATACACATCACAATCCCTTTATTCCTGCTCATTATTTAAGATTCTTTCTTATTCATGGTCTTCTAAAAGTTGGCAAGGGGCCCAAGAAATGCACAGGAGACCCACAGTCTCCCCTGACATCAAGAAAGTAACAACAGAATCCTCTAGTTGACCATGCCTACTAGGCAGGGCCTGGAATCAGGGTAGGACAGAGTGCAGGGTCTGGGGTCAGGAAGTCTCATCTTTCTGAGTTCAAATCTGTGTGACCCTGGGCAACTCACTTAATGCTGTTTGTCTCCATCTCCTCATCTGTAAAATGACCTAGAGAAGGAAACGGCAAACCACTCCAGTATCTTTGCCAAGAAAACCCCAAATGGGGTCACAAAGAGTCGAATATGAATGAAAATGACTAACACTTCTTGACTCTAGCCAAATGACCAGCCCATCTTCTCTTTTCTGCATTCAACGCTGTTAAGATCCTTTACTGTTGTTCCTCAGAATTTCTCATTGGTTACTTCTGATATGTAAACTAAATATGAGTCACATAGAACTGAAATTTTTGAAGAAAGCTACTAACAGTCTAAAGATTGTAAATGAAATGTAAATCAACTCTAAGGTTTCACTTCACACCCAAATAATTAGGAAAGGACAAAAATATATATAGTCAAAGTTGAAAGAGTTATGTAAAGGCAAGAACACTAATAGGTTTTGTATTTTTTTTTAAAGACAGCAACCACTATGTGCTAGGTACTGTGCTAAGTGCTTTAAAATGATTATTTCATTCGATCCTACTCTGGGAGGTACATGCTTTTATTTTCATAATAGTTGTTTTGTCCTGTGACCATGAGAGGTGACATGGGAAGGTGATGTCATGATTTCAAAGTGAACTGGACTTAAGTGAGGCAAGGCTGTGCAAAATCACTACTCTCACTCTTTCCTCTGGAGCCATATGGGTCCAGTTGCAAGATATACATCAGGGTGACTGAAGACAAATGAAAATGGGAGACCTTGGCTTTTTTAAGCTAAGGCTTTCCCAGGTCTCAGTGTGTCTGCGGCAATGCCATCAGTGATCAAGGCTATGTAAGAAGAAATGAGGCAAAGAATGACCTATTCTACCTAGTCAAAAAAATAAAGTCAATCTGGGAGTGGAAGATCCTCAGGGTTTCTGGCCAAAACATAAACAATTGCTATTTACACTCACTCTGAGACAGCAGAACTATTACTATCTAATAATGGGCAAACTGAAGTAAACAACATTTAAGTGATTTGCCAGGGTCCCACAGCTATTAAGTATCTGAGGTGGGAGATGAACTCAGGTCCGACTACAGGCCCAGCACTCATCTACTGTGCCACCAGCTGCCTCTGATAGTCATACATTTTCAAAGCAACATGAAATTATGCTAAGAAAGTGGTTTAAATGTTCAAGTTCTTTCATAATATGCACCCCAAATTACCTTCTAGTATTCTTATACTTTACACCTGCACCCCCCCCCCCACCACATATTCTTTAATCACTGACAATGGCCCCCTGGCTGTTTTAAAAAACAGACACTCCACCTCTTAGCTTCACCCATTTTGTTTAGTTGTACTCCATACCTGGAATGCTCTCTGCTCCACTTACTGCTTTCTCTGACTTCTTTCAAGTCCCCACTAAAATCCCACCTTCTTCAAGAAGCCTTTTCCTATTCCTCTTAATTTTTATGCCTTTCCTCTGTTGACTATTTTCTGTTCATTGACTATTGTCCTGTTCATATCTTGTTTGTAAAATAGTTTGTCTGTATGTTGTTTCTCCCATTAGATTGTAAGCTCCTTGAGGGCAGGAGTTGTCTTTTGCCTTTTTTGTATCCCCAGCACTCAGTATACTGCCTAGAACATTGTAGGAGATAAAAAAATCTTGCTGACTAAATGACTGTCCACACCAGAAACCAGAAATCCCACTGCAAGGCATATTTCTTGAAGAGGGGAAAAAACAGTAGGTTGCATGGATACCAAAATATTAATACCAACATTTTTGGTTGTAGCAAAGAACTAGAAAAAAAATTAGATAGCTACTATGAACAGTCAAGCAAACTGTGATATATAAAAGAAAGTAAAGAAATATTACTATGCTACAAAATGAAGAATTCAGTTGTTAAAGGCTATTAGGGGTCCCTTGTCTTGTCTCTGAACTTGTCTTTTCAAATTGCCATGTTTTCCTGAAACACTGGACACTGAGCATGCAGGAGACCCTGAGTGTGTCAAGGAAAAAGCTCCTCCTGGGCTGACATAATTTGTTATTTCCCCCCGCGCTGCAATCCCTGTGTGTCCTTGGGAGGCAAAAGAGGTAACAGCCAGTCTGTGCCAGGCTTGTGCAGTTGGGATCCTTTGCAGATAAGCAGATCCTCCCACCTTCATAGTCTAGCAGTCCTCCCAAGGGAAAAAAATGCAGCTTCTGCCATCACCTTGCTCCTTCCCTTCAACAGCCCTTCCCCTCCCATGCCGTGTCCCTTCCTAATTTCTCCTCTTCCTTTTGTTGCACTGTCATAAACATATAAACTTCTGTAAGAACTGTTAACCCTTTGGGTTCCACATACAAGTTCATTTCTTTCATAATAAACCTGGTTTTCACATAAGTCTTGTGACATTGTGATTGCCTGTTGACAAGAGGAACAAGAAAGATTTGTGTGAACTTATGTAAAATAAAATCAGAAGAACTAGGAAAACAATACTGACAATAACTCCAACACAGATAGAAAAAGCAAAAATTGACCAAAACTGAATGTCATATAATTCCAATTACCAAACTTGGCCAAGAAGAGGTAAGAAAATGATTTCTCACTCTTCTTTGCACAGAGACAAGACAAGGTAAATATAACTACTACAAGACAATCTATATCCGGTTATGTGAGGGAATAATTATTTATACCTAAAATTTACGTAGAGCTTACTGTGTTAGGTGCTATGTTATGTCTTATAATTCTCATTTGAGTCTCACAAAGACCTAGAAGATGGGTGCTCTTATTATCCCCATTTTACAGATAAAGAAACAGAGGTTAAGTGATTTAACAACAGTCTGAGGTCAGATTTGAATTCAGGTTTTCCAAGAATCCAAGACCAGTGCTTTAACCACTATACAACTGAGGTGCTCCAATTTAGGAAAGCTAATTACCTAGTGATAAAAAATATGACATCAAATAATAACCATGAAACTTGATTCTTGCACAGTAAAAGTACTATGACAATTCATTTCCATGAAGTTTATTATACAGTGGACTTTCACAACATTCTACCAAAGTGAATCATTGTTTTGAGAAAGTCAATAGTATTCTTCAGTCAAGGAAATCTTCAGTGGAATTGGGATCTTTTCTTAAATGAATTATGATGATTTTTAAAAGTTTAAAAATTTAACAAAATCTTAAGAACTGAAAAAGCCACCATATTCTAACTTCAGCAAGTACTTCATACTTTTCAGTTTAATAAATTTTCTTAAATAGAAGGATTATTAAGTATTTAGGTTAATTAAGACAAATGTTATCAGTTTTTCATGGAATATATGTATATAAATAAAAATATGTATGGACACAGACATATATATATGAGTGTATGTACATATACATGTATATAGATATATATGAGCATATGTATATATGGGTGTGTATGTATATATGTATATATGGGTGTGCGTATATACATGTACACATACATACATACATACTTCTTTCTTTCCAAAGGTTCAAAAACTATCAAAACACATAAGTCTTATAAGTGACTTCTTTGGAGATTTTTATTATATATACATAAATACTAGAGAAAATTGCAAACTTAGACCTATCTAAAAATGATTATCACTAATAATATACTGGAATTCTTCTCCTTCTGGAATTCCTCACTTCTACTTCTTGGCTTCCGTGGTTTTCTTGTATATTGTAAGGGAAAAAAAGTTATACAGAAATTATAAGGGTACGTAACACAGGACAACTTTTAGAGGATTCCTAGTTACCCTCATAAATATCAGATAATCGTATTAATGTATTTTTTTTCTTAATTTGAAGCATCCATTAATAGGCCCGTATGACCTGCTTAAATCACATGGAAGTCGAAGTCACATGTGGCGGGAAGACCTTGTTGAACAGTTACAATAGGAAAGGGTGGAGCAGGAAGGGTAGAATAGGAAAAGGCGGAGCTGGAGCAGTGCTGAGAGAAACTTGGTCAGACCAGTCAAAGCTGGGAAGGCCAGAGAAAGGAGAGAGCTAGGCCTGGAAGTGTTTGTTTGTGGGAAGACCTGATAATGTGTATAGATTTCTTGGTTACCATGATGGATTTCTTTGTTGCTATGACGGATTTGGCTCTCTGGTGTTTCAATGTTTTTCTTCTGCCTTCTATATGAAGAGTCTGTTATACTTTGCAATTCAGAACCATGCCAACATACTCAGTGACCGTTGCTGTTGTGAATATTGCTGTGGCAACACATGGGGCATTATGAACAGGATCGCAGGGTATAAAATCTCTATTTGGAGATAGAAAGGATTTATAAGAAGAAACAGATATCCCAGGATAGGAGGATTTACCTCATTTCTCCCTAGCAAGGGAATGGGGCAAAACCACTGGACCCTGTGAAAGCTGGGAACTAAGGTTACAGAAGGGGGACCCTAGAGATTTGGAAAGGTATTTGCAAGGAATACCAATAAAACCAGAGAAAGAACTGATAAGGGTGTTTAGGAGAGACTGGATTTTATTAACAGGTTATTGTATTATGTGTAAAAGCAGAGACAAGCTGCTGAAGAAAAAATTTCAGATGGAAAAAGAACCAGTTTGCATGGGAATTCTCAGCTTTTGGGCTCTCCTTTCAAAAAGCAAGCTGGAGAACACTCTTGGGGAGGGACAGGATCAAA
>CM053771.1:249741425-249770830 GCA_028658325.1 Potorous gilbertii | reverse complement strand
CCTATACAGAATTATATGCTGTCATGGGGAGGGAGGGGGTAGGGGGGGAAGGTGTGGGGTATAAAATCTTAATTTTAAGGAAGTGATTGTAGAACATTTATAAATAAATAAAATAAAAAATGAAAAAAAAAATTAACACCACGGAAAAAACAGCAAGTCAGTTTTCAGGTGTGCCTAGAATTCATAAAAACTGGCTGTAGTTACCTTGACTCAAGCTAATGCCCAATTTGGTGTTTTGACAGGCTTACACAAGTTAAAAAGCACTGGCTAAATACTTTGTGATCCTTATACTTCAGACAACTGCCATCAGGACCTAGGTGTGATCAGCTGGCCTCAAGTGGCTTTTACTGAGAATTTTAATAAACTCGTATAAATTTAAATATAGCCTTTTGAATATTAAGTATTCCCTTGTTTATGATCCTGACTACAAATCACCTGGGAGCCAGATGGTGTGATGGAGAGAGCACTGGGCTTGGAATCAGCACGACTTACCTTCCTGAGTTCAAATCCTACCCTAGACATTCACTAGCTGTGTGACCTTAGGTAAGTCACCTAACTTTGATTGCTTCCATTTCCTCATCTGTAAAATGAGCTGGAGAAGAAAATGACAAACCACTTTAGTACCTTTGGCAGGAAAGCCTCAAATGGGTTCATGAAGAGTTGGGCACAATTGCAATGACTGAACAACAATAAATCACCCAGACCATTGACTGAATTTTTTGTTTATTATTTGATTGTTTTTGTACATCTATAGCTAGTGACAGCTATCTCATTACAATTGAAAACAAATTTCTCTAACATTCTTTCCTTAGTGTAAGAGGATGATAACCATTCCATAGAGTAATCCACTCTTTATACTCAGACTTTATTACTATAACAGCAGTAATCTTTTACTCTTCCCATCTAAATCATTTACAGGCAAACTTTGTTTACTGAACTTGGCAGATACTGCGTTTTTTACAAAATGAAGGTTCACAGCAACCCTGTGTCAAGGAAGTCACTTGGTGCCAGTTTTCCCCAATAGTATGTGCTCACATCGTGTCTCTGTGTCACATTTTGGTAATTCTCACAATACTTTAAAACTTTTCATTATTACTATATTTATGGTGATCTGTGTGATCATTGATCTTTGATTATACTATTCTACTTGCTTTGAGGCATTCACAGATGAAGGTGAACTAAACTGATAAATTAATTGATATAGGTGTATTTTAACTGTTCCACAAAGTTTCCTTCTCTCTCTCTTCCCACCCCCAGCCCCACCCTCAGGTCTCCCTATTCTGAGATAAAACAGTATTGAAACTAGACCAACTGATAACTTCTTATATTAAGAGACTGCCAGAGCTATCCCAACCTTCAGCAACCACGTTCCTGATCAGTTAGTAGCTAACCAATATCGAGGCAAGATCCACCACCAACAAAAAGATTATAAATTGCTGAAAGCTCAGATGAGACTGGCATTTCTTTCTTGATTTTTTTTTTAGTAATAAGTATTTTTAAATTAAGACATAATATTGCATACTTAATAGACTACAACACAGCGTAAACTTAATTTTTATATGCATTGGTAAAACAAAAAATTCATTACTTGCTTTCTTGAGATATTCACTTTATTGAGGTGATCTAGAACTGAACCCACAATTTCTCCAGGGTATACCTGTAGTTTCTTTAGTCTTTCTTCACAATAATTTGAACTTTCTGAATTCTCTCCAGTTTTTCCATGTTCCTTTTAAGCTGTGAACCTGACAACAACATAAAATACTCTAAGGTTGCCTGATAATATAGCAGTACCAAACTTATTGAGAGCAGGTATTCCACATCTTTGTAAATTGATTTAAATTCAGAAATATTCCCTACAGAAAAATGTTATTATAGTAGCAGTAATATTAACCAAAGTAGGCTTGGCTATTTTTTCTTTAAAAGATATCAAACATACACTCAAATATGAATTAAGGGGTCTAAAAACTTCAATAAGTATTTGAAATAGCTTCCTGATAGCCCAAGTTCAAAAGCCAGATCACGAAGTGGTAGAAGTTGCTAGAGAGGCTGGAGGAATATGCTACCATAGACAAAACAGAAACAAAGAAACCATGATCATCTGTATCAATGTTATATCGTTGCTGAATATATTTTCTATACTAGTTAAGTAAATCTCCATTTGTTAACTATTAAAATATTCCATGACCATCAAATTTCAATCTGATTCTGAACAGGAAACAATAGACTGACCAGTACTGGATCTACCTTACAACAACTGGCAATAATTACCAGCGTTGCACAGAGTGGCCTCAGGGAAGTGTGAGAAGAGAAATGTAGAGGAAGGTGAGTGGATGCTTATGCTATCCTTTGAATAGCATAAGGAGTGCCCCATAGTCCCGGGGAGGGTGGGGGTGGGGGTGGGAATGGGATTAAAAAGTAAACTGTCTTTACCCCAAAGAGATCAATGAAAGAGGAAAAGGTCATATATAAAAAAACATCTATAGCATATCGTTTTGTGATGGTAAAGGACTGGAAACTTAGAGGATATTCATCAAATGAGGAATGGCTGAACAAATTAGGGTATATAGATATAATAGAATACCATCATGTTAAGAAATGATGAAGGGGACAGTTTCAGAATCCTGGGAAGGCTTATCTAAAATAATACAGAACCAAGTGGGGAGGACCTTTAAGAACAGTTTATATAGTAACAACACTGCAAGGTAACAAACTTTGGAAGACTTAACAATTCTGATCAACACAATGAATACTCATGATTTCAGAGGATTCATCTTGAAACATGCTATCTACATCCCCAGTGTGGTAGTGAACTCAGGAATGCAAACTAAAACAAATTTATGTTTTGGGCATGGCCAATGCAGAAATTTGTTTTGCTTACCCTATGCATATTTGTTAAATGGGTTCTGTTTTTCTTTCTTTTTCAGCTGGGAGGACAGTAAGTAGGAGAGAAAGTAAACAGACTTTTATGGAGAAAAATTAAATTTTAAAAAAGAAAAAGTGAGGTCATTCAGCAAGGAGAATTAGATAGGAATGTTCTCTGTCTCAAAGAATTATGACTTGCTAAAGATGAAGTGTACTATTTATCTCTTAACTGAGAGGTGATGCACTCAAAATGTATAATGAAGCATACATTTGTGTAAATAACCAAAGTGAGAATTTTCTTTGCTTGATTATGCATATTTATTACAAGAGTTATCTTTTTAAAAAATTGTTCAATGGAGATGAGGGGAGAGAAAATAAATGCTTGCAACTGAAACAAGAAAATAAAATCTAAAGATTGGTGATGTAAAAACAAAAGGGATTAAAAATTGATTTAAAAAATAAACAGTGGTTACTGATTTCTAAGTAAACTACAAAGACATATATGTGTGTGTACACACACACACATACACATATGCACAAATATGCCCTGAGGATAAATGCTATAAACATTAATTTGTTGATTTTTAATAGTTTTTATATGTCAGAATGACAGTGATCACTAGGTCTACTAAGGCTATCCCTAAAGACTGGAAGGTTGGTTGTCTGCGAACTACATTGAGAGAATTGCTTGGCTCTTTTTAATATATGAGGTCACTGAGAATCAGGTCACAATGATTTTGTTGGGATTCTGATGTAAGATAACTAGAGGAAGCTCGATCCTCTCAAGAAGCCCCAAGGCCTTTCTAGAATTGGGATAATGGACAAATGTGTCAAAAGAACCTTGTCTGATTTGCTAGGGAGAGGGAAAATAAATGCATGTTTAAAAAGTTGGGGGAAAGCTTCCATGGTTGTTCTAGTGACTTGTAGATCTCTTTTTCTCCAGAATTTCCAGTGAAAAGTAGGTGTGGAGCCACGGTGGAACAGGCCCAGCCTCACCCAAGGGGGTAGGGTAGCCCCTGCAGAATACTTGACTTGGCATAGTGAGGTAGGTGAAAGAACATGGGTCTGTGAAGCACAAGTGCCATTTATGGTGCTTGACTTGGTACAGGGTGGTAAGTGGCAGAACTGGGAGTGGTATTCCAGTCTTGACACAGCCAACCCATTCAAGGACACAAAGACCTCTAGAAGACCTTTAAAACCTGGCCATTAACAGCTGGGGTGTAGCAGAAGCAATATCTGAAATGGAATCTGGCTAGTTTTTCCTTAAAAATATAGAAGTCATCCTTGACATTTAATTAGCTTAGGGTCCACTGACATAACTTCCAGGCATCTTAAGCACAAAAATCAATTCAGGAAGAGGAAAGTTACCCTTCCTTCAGACTTCTGACCAATAGAACAATAGTGCCAAGGCTGAGACAGGGAAGATAGGTTCAACTGAATCTATGCTGTATATATTTTGTCTGCTATGGCTAAACCTACTTTTGCTAATTTTTACATAGTTAATGTCTCATTCTATTTTAATTACAAACCCAAGACATCAGACAATTCTGAATCAGGTTCAGCTAACTGTCATTTATAAGTTATACATGGCAGCTATCATCTCTCAAGCTATCATCTCTCTCATCATATCCCAGTTAATCAACAATATACAGTAAGCATAGCTGTTTAGAAAAATGTGACACACCATTGCATAGTTAATAGTAAGTGGTCCTGGTAGTAAGGAAGACCTGGTAGGTTCATGTATTACCTCTATCACATACTAACTGTGACTCTGGGCAGGTTACTTAATCAGCTGAGCAGATGGCTCTAAGGCTCTAAGTTTTAGAGCAGGTGCTCTAAATTCCCTTTCCATTGGCAGAGGGAAGGTCCTTATTGGGAATTTCTGGTAGCAATGAAATCACAGTTCTGGTCCAAAAATAAAGCATATGACTACTGGTACCTATGGTACTAAAAATATCACTCTGATGCGGGATGATGTTTCTTTGGGGAAATGTTTTCAGATCTCTAAATGTAAATGCCAAGAATACATCTGTCACAACAGTAGGATTAAGAACTTCTCCTTGCCTTAAAACTGCCACATATTGGCCGACTGTAAGTGGTCAGAGAATGACTTTTACTTTTTTGGTATTCCTTCCTTTCTCCTGTCACTACTACCTCCTTTTAACCACAATTTCTCTCCTTCCTGAGCCCATTTCTGCAAAAGACCCAGTCATCTCACAAGCCCCTTCCTCACTTTTTTGAGAAGCAGATATTGTTTATTTATTTACCTTATACTTCTCAAGAGTAAAAAGAAAAAAAAAACAAGAAAAACCAGTTAGGCCTCAAAAAGTTTTAAAAAATTCTTCCTTCCTTCTTTTCTTTCGGTCAGTTAGACTCTATAGGAGAATGTAAACAGTGCTAAATCTTGTTAAATATTTGCTTTTTTTACCTAACATTTCAGAGAGAAAAAAAATACACCAAGACCATTTTGAACATTCA
Source organism: Potorous gilbertii (assembly GCA_028658325.1). Classification (NCBI taxonomy): domain Eukaryota; kingdom Metazoa; phylum Chordata; class Mammalia; order Diprotodontia; family Potoroidae; genus Potorous; species Potorous gilbertii. Next base: position 249,765,490 of record CM053771.1, on the reverse strand, counting down.
CCCTCAGACTCTAAGATAGGGGTTCTAAAAACCTTTTTTTTGGACTCATTGGCAATCTGATGAAATCTATGGACCTCTTCTGCTAGTTATTACTTCAGAATAGTATTTTTTAAAAAAGATAATTGAAGGATATTTTCAATCTCAGCTAGAGGTTAATGAAAATAAAGATAAAGTTAAATATAATTCGTTAAATTTATAGGTTAAGTATGAAATGATGAATAGGCTTACCTATGTCTTGGTACAAGCATATATATAAGCATTTTAAAGTGAATTGTATTTATGAAATACTGGAGTGTATAATAAATAGTCTCTCTGCATCCCAGGAACTCTAAAGTAAGATAAGGCAGGGGACTGAAGAGTATTTCTCACTCCTCTTTTGGTTTCCTGAAGAGAAGATCTCTTGCCAAAAAAATTCTTTTATAGAGCTAGAAAAATTCATCTGGAAGAAAAGGTCCAGAATATCAAGGGAATTAATGAAAAAAATGCTAGGGAAGGTGGTATCATCATACCAGATCTTAAATTGTATCATAAACCGGCAATCATCAAAACTACTTGGTACTGGCTAAGAAACAGAGTGGTGGATCACTGGAATTGGTTAGGTACAGAAGACACAGCAGTCAATGACTACAGTAATCTACTGTTTGATAAACTCAAAGACTTCAGCTTCTGGGATAAGAACTCACTATTTAACAAAAACTGCTGAGAAAATTGGGAATTTATATATGTATGGCACAAAGTAGGCATAGACCAAGATCCTACATTATATACCAAAATAAAGTCAAAATGGGTACATGATTCAGACACAAAAGCTGACAAAATAAGCAAACTGGGAAATCAAGGAATAGTTTACCTATCAGATTTATGGAGAAGGAAAGAATTTATGACTAAACAAGAGATAGAGAACATTATGAAATGCAAAATGGATAATTTTGATTATATTAAATTGAAAAGTTTTTGCACAAAGCCAACACAACCAAGATCAGGAGAAAGAATTTTTACAATTAATGTCTCTGGCAAAGGACTCATTTCTAAAATATATAAAGAACTGAGTCGAATTTATAAGAACACACATCATTCCCCAACAGATAAATGGTCAAAGTATATATGAATAGGCAGTTTTCAGAGGAAGAAATTAAAGCTATCTAAAGTCATGAAAAACATGCTCTAAATCACTATTGATTAGAAAAATACAAATCAAAACAACTCTGAGGTACCACCTCACATTCTATCAGATTGGCTATTACGACAAAATAGAAAAATGATAAACGTTGGAGAAGAGGTGGGAAAATTGGAATACGAATGCATTGCTGGTGGAGTTGTGAACTGATCCAACCATTCTGGAAAGCAATTTGGAACTATGCCCAAAGCTATAAAAATATGCATACCAGCAACACTACTTCTAGGTCTGCATCCCAAAGAGATAATATAAATGGGAAAGGGACCCACACGTACAAAAACATCTATACTAGCTCTTTTGGTGGTGGCAAAGAATTGGAAATTGAGGGGGTGCCCATCTGTTGGAGAATGGCTGAACAAGTTGTGGTATTTGAATGTAATGAAATACTACTGTGCTATAAGAAATGATAAGTAGGCAGACTTCAGAAACTGATGCTAAGTGAAGTGAGCAGAACCAGAACAACGCTGTAAAAAGCTACAGCCACAATGTGCGAAGACTTAACTTTGATAGATTTAGTTCTTTTTCACAACGCATGTATACAAGACAACTCCAAATACTACAAATTGAAGCATATTATTTGCACTCTCTCTTTCTTCTTTTATTTTTTTCTTCTATTTTGTGGTTTCTCCCACTGGTTTTAATTCTTCTTTAAAACATGACTAATGTGAAAACAGGTTCAATATGAATATATATGTAAAGCCTATATTAAATTATATGCCATCTTGGGGTGGGGGGAGGGGAGAGATGAGGAGAAAATTTGGAACTCAAAATCTTATGGAAGTGAATGTTAAAAACAAAAAATAAAAAAACTTTAAAAAACAAAAAATAAAAATAATTTTTTTTTAAAAACAGAGATATGATCTCTCCTTCCTATATAAATTTTGAAAGTAGGAGGAGGGCAGACTTTAGGCAAAACTCTAAGGAATATAAATTCTCTTTGGTTCCTTCTTCACCTCCATTTTGAATTATTCTATTTTTTTATTTCCCTCTCTCTAATTGAAAAACTGGAGAAGGAAATGGCAAACCACTCCAGTAACTTTACCAAGAAAACCCCAAGGAGTTAGAACATGACTGAAATGACTGAACAAAAGACTGAAAAGTGGAAAAGGTTTTGCGTATAGGTTCACTGAAGGACTTTTTATCTATAGGTTGAGGACCAAAAGTTTAGTTAAGCTTGAAAACACTTGTCACTACGTTGGCTGCAGTGTCTTTGATTTTTTTGTCCAGAACAACTAACAAAGACCACCTCATAATGCAAAGAGAAGCTTCAATCTGCAGTGAAATACTCATACCAACAAAATACTACTACCTTGAAATATTCAACATTTCATGTTTAAATAGATTAAACACAATAAAAATTTGAACTCAGGCCACTACCTTCCAATCTTAAATAATCAATTGTCAATCATTCTAACTGCATGATGCTTTTAAGGGAGATGCTAGCTGTGTAAGCCAGGTTTGTGATATACAAAGGAAAGAACGGAAAGGGAAAAGCTGCATATGATAAGCATTTAAAGAGCCATCTAGAGAACAAATGTACTTGATTTCAGAGAAAGGGAAGGCAGGTAGTATCCATAAGTAAGAATTCAAGGATTACCTCACTGAAAATACTTTACACAGAAAAATATTTTCTATTTTCTTCTTATTAATCTCCCTCTACTTCCTTAATAATAGCATCCACCATGATTATTTACACAATTTAATCTTTGTAAATTTAACTGCTATCTTAAACAGTTTTATTTTTGGCATGATGATAACTCATTGTTTAGAAATGACACTTTATGATTAATGTGAAAATGTATTTAATAGGAATGTATGTGTAGAGGCCATATAAGATTGCATGATGCCTTGGGGATGGAGCGAGGAAAGAGTGGAAGAAAATTTGGAACTTATGGAAGTGAATGTTGAAAACTAAAAACAAACAAATTAATAAATTTGAAAAAAAAAAAAGAAATGGCCCTTTAAATTCCCTTTATATTCGTCAACCATTTCCACATGAAATGGTTATTGTGCAAAGAATACTGTATTAGGTACCTGAAGAGACATAAAAAATTAGACAGAATCCTCTCCTGGCCCTGAGAGAAGTTACATTTCTGCAGTGTTTCCAACATAAAGTACGATATAAGGCATGAGAAGTGAAAGACAATGACTGACTAGGGGAAGATAATGATTGACCTCTGGAAGAGGTGACCACGTGTATACTGGGCTTTAAATGAGAGAGAGTGTTTCAACAGGTAGAAAGGAAGGCTGGGCGTTAATAGAGGCACAAAAGAAGATACAAATAGGACACTCACGAAAGCACAGTTCAATTTGGGAGGCGCATATATAGGGGAAAGGTCAGAAGGGCAAATGGAATTCTAGACTTGAACTCACAGAAAAAAAGGTCGCCATTAAAAGTTTTGGAGCACATGAATGAAATGTTCAGATATAGAAATAAAAGTGACAAAACTGGCAGAAGTACAAAAGATAAAAGGGTTCTAGGGGAGTAAGAATACAGATAGGAATAGTGAGGCTAGAAAATGATTGTGACCATTCATGCAAATAAATGGTAATTAGGGCTTAGCTTATACTGCAGTTGTGGTGGTGATAATGAAGATAGGGATGGATGCAAAAGACAGGAAAGGATAATTGACAGAACTCGGCAACTGACAACGTGGGGAGAAGGAAATTTTAAAAATACCAAGATTTTGAACATTAGAGAATGGCCAAATACTGGCCCATGGACAAAAATGATGATGGCGTGATGACAAAAACAACGAGCAGGTTGTTGAGGAAAGATCAACTGAACGGTTGCATTTGAAGTGCTACAGGAAGTTTAGATATAGGCAGGTATCCTATAGACGATAGTATAAGCTAAGCCCTAATTCCCATTTGCATGAATGGTTACAATAATTTTCTTAAGCATGGATGGAAATGGAGACAATGATGACACACATTTGGGAAGAAGCTATAGGGAAATGAGTTAATACTGTGGAAAGCAAATGAGAATACCAAGGGAGAGGGGTTCAGTGAAAGAGAAAAGGGCCCCTGACAGAACTTTGGGAAACACCAGGTTATCAGCATTCATCAAATGTCTATCATTAATCTAATTTAATCAAACTATACAAACCAAAATATATAAACTACATTTAACCAAATTATATAATAAAACCAATATTTTCACAAGTCAATATTTTTTCTGCAGACAAATTTAAATATTTCGATGACAGCAATAATTTTAATTGTAACAAAAATGAATTGCTTAATTTGGTAGCAATGGAGTATTGTCTTTTAATACCTGCAAAAGAAACAAAGAAAATACTGCTCAAACAATCCTTTCTAGACGTGATTTAAAGGGTCTATTTACATGTTATCTTTCTTCTCAGATCAAAGCATATCACTACCAATATATCCTGGAAGATATACAGCAATATTATTAGCACTTTATAGAAGTAAAAACAAATGGTTCAGTTACTTGCTGAAGGTCTTATTCTACATCACTTGCTATTCTAGGACTAGATTCTAGAACCACTATCGTAATGCTTGTATCTTTTTTGCCATATTTCATTTATTAACACTAATAAAAATGCTACTTTCCAAAGCATTAAAATACAGCCAATTTCTTCCAACCAATGAAGATGTATTTCATTATAGTTGCCAGGGAGAAAAGTTGTATTACATATTTGGAAGTGTTAAGTCTTAACAGGTTTATGCCAAATACATGAAAAATTGTGAAGTCTGTTTATATTTTTAGCAAAAAGACTTAACAGCTGCAGGAAAGCTACAGTGGGTAGGCTAAAATTTTTTTAATAGACATCATAACTAAGAGAACATGTTCATCTACTTGCATCCATAGCCTCAAAAAGATCTTTTAGAAAACAGCAAGGAAAATAGACTTTGTAGGTGATAGAAGCTACACATGAAGAACTCAACTCGACAAGACTTCTGATTTATTAGACTTCAGATATTTTAACACAAGATTTACTTCTGATAATGCATTTTATTGTTACATTACTTTAGATCTCTCAACTTGTTTATAATCCTTTGAGGCAAAATAACCGTTAGGTTGGGCCTTGAGTTAGATAGACTATTAAAAACAAAGAACACAAATTTTCCAAGGTCAGTGGAAAAATAAGATCACATAATTCTTGTTTCTCTGTAGTCAGAAATAAAAGTTATATTGATTTAAAAAAAAACAACACAAAGATTGAATGATTAGCCATTACACGAATGCTTATTTGAACAGAGATAGCTGTGTGAGACTGAATAATGTCAGCCATGATAGAAGAGAAATATGCCTAACAGTGATTGATCAGCAGTTAGTATATGCATGCCATCAGGTTGTACAACACATTGACTTGTATATATATATAACTGTTGGTTGTATTTCTGAAATTTCTTATTTCTATCAAATGAATCAATGAGTATTTATATTAAATGCCTACTATTGCCAGGAAATGTTTTCTATACCCATTTGTTAAATCTCTGAAATTTCCTTTTGATATTTTTAGTTTTCAGGTTATAGTAACTTCTTGAAGTAGAACTTATATACATATATTGATATGCACATCTTAAACTCTATTTGGTATTTAAAGGACTTCATATCTAAGTCCATTCTACCTTTCCAGGCTTATTATATATTGTTCCCTTTCACATACTCTAAGATGTAACCAAACTGGCCTCCCTGACAATCTTTACACGTAACATTCAACCACCCACCTCTGATTCCGCACAGCCTTTTCCCTGTGCCTTCCTGGCAAGCCTGTTCTCCTTATCTTCACCTCTTAGAATCTGACATCCTTCAAAGCTCACCTCAAGCACCACCTCCACATGAGGCTGCTGTTGTACTCACTCTATAAACTTACCACAGGATCACAGATAGAGAGGAAAGTCAAGGCCATTTGAGACCAATACTCTCACATTCTACAGATGAGGAAAAACTGAGGTACAAAGAGGCACAGAGACCTGCCCGCGTACAATTGTCATCAAGAGGTAAAATCACAACCCAGGTATTTTTGACTCCAATTCTAATACCCTACTAAGCCACGATGCCAATCACTATAAACATGTGTTTGCTTCTCCTGATAAAATGTAAGCTCCTGGAGCGAAGATACTGTTTATTTTTGGCTTTATATCCCTGGAACCTAGATCTGTGCCTACAACACTTGACTGGTTGATATATATTTTATTAAATAAGGAAATAATTTTTAAAAAATTTTAAACCAGCAAAATCTAATTCTGCTTTCTTTTTCCGTTTTTCTGTTCCTATTTCTACTTTTTCTTTTCTTGGTCAGAAAAAAGCTTTTGCTTTGTTTACAATAGGATCTTATTCCACCAGAACTCCCCTGCCTGAGGTTTAAAAACCAGTTACTGGATTCTAAGTTGCTGTCACAAGGATCAGCCCATGTTTCTCATTAGAAGGGGTTTTGTCAAAGTTTCTCCATCACTCCTAAAGTACAACCAGGACCTAGAAGGAAGCACATATATACCCTACCCAACAGGATTTTTGGGGGGCTAGTACCAAGTTTTAGACAGGAACTTAAGAAACTCTGATGGCATAGTGGTCCTATGATTTAATCATGAAGACTGTTGGTGATAATTTAATTCTATATTTTTAAAAATGCTCAATGGACTATTTGAAGCTCAGAATATGGGAGAGAAAAAATGAAGAGTCTATAGTTCCATATCTAAGGATATTTGTATTTATTAACCTATCAATTAGAAAAAGCTTTCAATTCTTCAAATATCCCTCATTCGAGGTTTTGCCAAAAAGGGTGAAAAATATGAACGTACCTAGTAATTCCACAGGGATTTTTTTTTTATTTTGGTGATTATTGAGGTCTACCTAGGATATTTTATCCCCAGACATCTTTCACTATTCCATCTCTGGACCCCAGGGCCTCCGAATAAATACACAGGAAGTGGTGTATTCCTCTGCCATAAGGGTTATCAGGTGTTATCTAAAAGATGCAATAGGGTATTGGGGGAAAGTCAGATTGGATGAAAAAGGAAAGATATCCAAGAAACCTTACCTCTACCCCCATAGAATAACATACCCAAGATACAAATGAAAAGACTGAATACTTTCCCTATAAGCTGTAAAATTCTTAGAAGAAAAAGTCTAAATATCTCTGGCTAGGGCTCTTTTGAGAAATAGCAATATACTCTAGTCTTTTTCAATTCTCAGTTTCTCTGAGATCTTGAATCATTGTGCCACCTTACTCAAAAGATTTGTTAAAAAGTTGAAATCAGATAAATTATGTGAAAGCATATTGCATATATATATATATATATATTTCTTTCCATGATAAAAAATTTCTTTTGGGTTCCCCAATAGCTAAAAATCACTATAACTCTATTACCTAAATCGTAGGATTCTATGCTATCCTTGTCCATTTTAAAATGAAAAGATTCAGCTTTCTCACTTATGCCAATCTGAAACATAAGTATGGGGTGATGCGTACAGACAGTTGGTCTTTTTCTGTATATTCTCCCCTATTCTGCAGCAAATGACAAGAAATAGCCAAGCTGTTTAAGTGGGTATCAGAGGAAGAATCGTTTGAAGAATAAAAAAGGAAAGGATCTGCGCGAAAGAGAGGGTTTTATTTTTAGCACTCTAGAGGGTTTAATAAAGGAAAGTTGTACTTATATAACAGGTAGAGTTGTTGGCAAGCCTTGGAAATGGTTGTTTTTGTTTTTTTAAACAGAGTTCCCTGTAGGAAACCATTGCCACTTTGAAGCTTTTAATGTTGTATAATGTAAGGTCTATTATTAAGTAATATCCTAACATACATCTGCAGAAATCTATCAGACCGGCTGCAATAATTGCTCCTTAGAAATCTAGGCTATGTGATCTATTTTAAGACGTGATTACTTTCAAAGGGAAAAATAAAAGATTTCACAACTGGGCAACTCGTGCTTTTATTTCTTCATTTAAAAATTAATCACGAAAATCTCAATTTTATGATCTTGCTATAAAATGTAACAAATAATTGAAACATTCAGAAAAAACTGGTGTTAAGGAAGAAAAAAGCCCAAACCTTTCATATATGTCAGTCAGACCATGAGCAGACCTGGGTTCTAGTTCTAGTTCTCTCAATAATTGCCAAGTCCCTTCACCTATCTGAGTCCCAGCATTGCATCAGCAGGACCTGAGTCAAATCTCAAAACATGGAAATTCAGATTTTTTTTTCTGCTAAAATCATGTGGGATTTAAGAATAACTATAACATATTTTAGCATTCTAAGATTCCTTTTCTGAAAACAGTAGATGGAATTAAGATACCAGAGGACAATAAATCTAGAGGTGGAAGGGAACTGAGAGGATAGATACTACAACTCTTTCATTTAGGCAGGAATTATTAAAACCAAGACAATGATTTAATTTCAGTTATATTTTAAACATCATTTCTTATGTGGAATGAAACACAGTCCTCTCAGGCTTTATGTGGCATTTTACATGTAATGAGCAAAAACACAGACTTTAAAAAATATATCTGTTTAGATTAATTCTCAAGTGATTGCCACACAGAATTGTAGTTTAACTAATCCATACATACTTTTTAATATACTTTTTATTGACATGAACTGATATCACAAGAACTGGCAAAATTGGCATTAATATTCTATTTTACAGTAGTTAGAGTCAGAGGGTTTGATTTCTTCCCAAGTTAGTCTTAAAACAAAATCTTAAAATACCAGAACACCTGGCATTTGCATTCTAAACATATTACAATCCATAAACATGTAAACTAAGAATTACAATTTCTTACAAGAAATGCTTTTTCCAAAGATCTAGAAATTATTTTTCAATTTAAAAATTTCCAATGAACACACTATATTTTAAGAGAAAATCCATCAAATTCTAAGTGTCTAATAATTGAGATTTCTAATCTATTAGAAATCTATGTAATCCTCTTACTATTCAGAAACTTGCTAGTACATAAAAATCTACACTTTTAAAATATAGTACATAATGTAATTATCCATAGTTTTTTGGGGGAATACTTTTATATAATTTGTGCCAGTCTGTAAGCAGTTTCACTAAGCTACCAAATTTCTGCATAGGATGAATGACATTTACTAATTGTGAAGAAAACAAGTGAGAGTTTGGCATAAGCCTGAAAGTAAATAATATGGATGCATGTTCAGGGAAAGTAAAGAGAAAAGAAAGGGAAAGAAGGCAGAGGAAGAGGAAAGAAAGACAGAGAGAGAAAGAACATTCATTTTTGGAAAGACAGCTTAATCTGACATTCTTTTCTCTTACAGTTAAATATAGAATCTAGGTAGACAAAAAATTAGAAGTTAAAAGAGATGCCATCATAGCACTGAAATGACAACCTTAAAATCTTTTAGGTATTTGGGTTTTTTTTGCGGGGAGAGGGGGAGAGAAATAACTGATAGTTTTAGTTAAGCATGGAAAAAAGTCACAAAAGGCAAAAGATATTTAGTTTTGCTAAAGGATCCTTCCTAAAATTCTTCTAACCTGTACCCACTTCAACTCTCCACCTCTGAAAGGAATTTAACTCTTACTATTAAAATAAGAGCTTTACAAAAAGAAACTTTTTTTATTTAAAATACTATGCTTACATTTATTTTTTAATTTAGCTAGGAATACAAACTTAACCCAGTCTGAAAGCAAATGATGGAGCAAATGTTTAAGAAGCTTACAAAATAGTATTCAGTTACATCAGTAACGTTCATTGCCTTTTATGCTTACCTGTAGTTTCCATTTTCAAAGTATCATATAAAATATCATATAAAAAGATCAACAGATAACTATCAAGATAATTGCCAAAAGAGTATTCAGCTGGCTAATTAAAACAAGATGCCTTTAAAATTACTGTAGTACTTAGACATCCTCTTTTAAAAATGACATTTGACTATGCTAATTAAAGCAATAATACATCTAGGTTTTGTTCTATTATAAGAACTTTAAAAATTGTCTTTCTCCCATAAGAAAATGACATAATGAATTCCAAGGCTAATAGTATTGGTTTCCTAATTTCAAAAGGAAAATATCATTCTCTCCCATATTTGATTCATTGTACAGTGGGGAAAAAAAGGTAAAGTACCCCCTATACAGGTTTAAATATATCTAGCATGCCCTATCTTTTTTAAAAGATGAATTTGAAAAAGTCCTCTCCCAGAGAATACATTTGTTGTACTGATACAATACAAGATCCTCCTAACACAAAGATAGACACACAGAGATACGCATAGACCCCACTTTCCCGACCCAATAAAACAAAAGAAAATCCCAAGCAGTAACTATAGTTATCCTTTTCAATAATGGAACACAAGGGGCAAAGTAAATCTTTTTACAAACATGAATTATTTACCAGACTAGAAGGAAGAGTAATCTCTTTTCTCTAATTTTCAATCTAAGCAAATGTATCTGCAAAAAGACCTCTCACAGAAATGTTGAGATTTTTGGCATGATGATGATTTAATAACACATATTCATGTACTTGGCAAAAAATGAGGGTATTAAGCAGATGTAATCAATTCTTTACAGTTTCTCTGTTTTCCATTTTTTTCTATAGAGAATATATTAGAGGATACATACCTTCATCATACTGGCATATACTTCATTAATGCAGAGTTACTGAAGATGTACTTGCCATAGTACCTTTATACTAATATTTTGCATTGCTCTTCCAAAGAGCCTGCCGAACAGATCCTCAGCTGATCAGTCAGGCATTTGTAGGTACCTGCTAGAGCAGTCTGTTAAGGCACTTGGTGAAGCCTCAGAGACAATAGAAAATCAACAGCTGTATGTTGTGATGTCAGTAACACTCTAGCCAGTCACTACCCAGAAAAACTGAAATGCATCAGAAGCTATATTGAGCTCTTCATTAGCAATTCAGTAGCAAGTGATGCAAAATCCTGTGAAACTGTGAATCTGAAATGGCTGTAGGGAGTTTTGATCATTATCTCTATTAAAATTCCGTTTAACACAGTTAGACACCCCCAGTTCTCCACAACAGAAGAAAAGTTGAGAAAATACTATTTTTTTCCTTAATTCCTCACAGAACAAAATGTTTGGAATTAATGTATGAAATTAACTTTTTTCCCCCAAAATGTACTTATGTCGATTTTTAATAGTATTTGAAGTCTAAAGTAAAGATGACAGTAATTGCCATAGCTTCTAATAGGTTAAAATAAAAAAAAAAAAACCACATTGACAGTTTAATTCCTTAGTTTTGAACTTGGTTGCACTAAAAATCAATCTTTCTTGCTCACTTGGGCAAGAACATTACTTCTTTAAACCAACAGATGGAGATAGCAATGGAGCAGACTTCTGATGACATTTTTGCCTCATGTCAGAGACTTGCTGCTTATATTAGCTCAGTGGGAGATTTAAAAAGAATGGAATTAGCCATATAATGAATTAAAATAATGATATTAAAGAATTATGAGCAGATCAACCAAACAAAAAGATATAAAAGTATAGAAAAATAACTGTAAGTAGTTATAACACTGAATTTTAAGAAAAACTCCCCTCCTGATTCCAGATTCTGAATTCTATCCTCTTTGCTATTAAAGACATATTGTTATAAACAAGAACTCACATTTGCACAGTGCTTTAACCCTGTAATGCGGGCTCATCCTGCTATGTGGCTTTATTTCCCTTTGTGACACAGGGATCGTCCTTTCCATCTGCCTCACAAGAATACTGTAGGGATTTAATCAGATAATGTTTGTAAAGTGCTTGAGGTACTTGAAAGATAGGTATGATACTAGCCAAAATCACATCATGTCCACAAGAATTTTTTTTGAAGTAAAAGGTGAAGCCCTTTAGGGTAATGTGATCATAGCTTAGAAAAACGTAACTGTTCGTAGCCATCTGGCTAGCATGGCTGCAATAAGACAAATATATATAGGTATAGGGGTGTGTGTGTGTGTGTGTGTGTGGTATAGGGGTGTGTGTACATATATGCATATTTTCTGCTATTAGATGAGAAAAGGTTTTGGCATTATGACTCAAAAACGTTTTTAATCCTAGTTTCAAAAACAAGTGCTGGTCTGGCCTTGCAGATAGTTAGAAAGAAAATCTATATCATCCCACAAAATTTACATTAGTCATTTTCATATCAAGAAAGTGATAACACATTTAAAGTGAATCAGCCTCTTGATGTTCAGTACTAATACTAAGAGAGTATTTAAATTTTTATTATAATTTTCAATTTTCCAAACATAATTTCTTATTATGTCCTGAACTTCTTAGAACTGACTTGAAAAGGGAAAAATTTATGACCATGAACTCTATTACCTCAAGAATTCATAAGTTTTGAGCTATGTTCCTTACTTGTCACAGCATAACTTTTAGATGATAGCATGTAGACTAGACAGGATAAAAGAAGCAAAAGTATTTTTCTTACGCGGCATGTTAAAAAATATATGAACAATCAGGCCATGTTCATTGCAAATAATTAAAATGTATATTACAATACAGGTAAATAGAAGTCTTAAGAAGCCACAGAGTATAGTAAATAGAGAGGCAGCAGTGGAAACAGTCTCCAGCAACTGAAACACTGACTGACATATGACCACTGGCAAGTCCCAGCCTTAGTCCCCCAGGCAACTCTCTTAAGACTATAAACTGAGTCATCCATCTATACCTGTGGATGGCTTTTGCAGCAAAGGTTACCCATCTGGATTAAATTAGATAATGACAAGTTAACTTGTTTATACATTTTTGGGAAAGACAAAATTCTCATTTCCACTAGTCTGAGAAATTCAGAAACCATAGGCATCTAAGCAATGTAATTATATTTTCCCTGGGCTCTAGTGGAAGAGAAATGAATAAAATCACACTTCATTAATTCAGACTAATTTTAAGAAAGTAGGTGGAATTAATACAAAGTCTGAGTTACAGACTATTTTAAAAGAAAAGAAGTTCTGTTATTCAAGTGGAGGAGCTCTGCCCTATTTGAGGAGAGAGTCTCGTGAATAGCAGAGATATGAACATTGAAGTTCTGGTAGGAAGAAAAAAGATCTTAATTAGGAACCAACTATGAATTCTTAATTAAAAAAAAACCAAACCTATCTGCAGTATTCTTTTTTGAATGCTTGCAACACTGGCTGCATCAGAAAAACTAACTACCACAAATAACCAAAATAGTTTTTTAAAAAAAAGATTAAAATCAGAAAGTGCATACATTCTTTATAGAAGAGGCAGTAAGTTATAGAAAAGTAGATGATCTGCATCAGAAGGAATTCATTACACTAATGAATTAAAAGATCCAGAGACCCATCCTGCATCCTTCCCCACCCCTCCATGCACATAGACAATCTCTACTAGAGTGACTTTAATGAATACATGAGAACATAAAAACTGAAAATCATTCTCTTTGTGTGTAAATGATTGCTTATAGAAGTGTCAGAAAATAGGTTATACATCTTTTAGCATGACCAAGAAAGAAAAAAACATTTTAACTCACTGTAAATCCTGAATTAATGGAAGATAAGGTTTTCTTTTGTATGATTTTAGTTGCACATACACATCCTAGCTTTTATTTCTCAGCTCCTTTCTCCAAAATTTTGACACTGTACCCCACTGCTAAAACATTTTTTGAGCACACCACACACACACAAATTATGTACATATGGCACTGTACTAAGGATTTGGTACAATGTAAAACAGACAAAAATAGAAATTTAAAAAGGATGACATAAGATGAAACAATATTTGATGCTAGAGTCAATAAAGAGTCACTGGATTTTTTTAAAGTAGGGGAGTGATATGAAATAGATATAGTTTAAAAAAATAACTCAGGCAGCTGAGTGCAATTCTGATTCCAAAGGGGAAAGACTTGAGGCAGAGAGATCAATAAGAAAATTATTGCAGTAGTTCATGGAAAAGGCCTAAAGTAAGGTGGCGGCTGTTTGAATAAAGAGAAAAGGACAGATGTGAGGGATGGAGGTAGAAACCACAACATTTGGAAACTGACTGAATATGTAGAGTGGAATAGTTGAAAATGACTACCAAAGATATGAAAATTTTTGTGACAAAAAGGATGATTTCCTCTCCCCTTCATTCCCCCCAACTCCTCTAATAGGGAAGTTTGGAAGATGGGTGAATTCAGGGTGAAGTATAATGTAATGATAGTTCTGATTCAGATAATACCCTGGACATTATCAGCTCATTCTGTTTGACTCACTCTGATCCCCCCAAAATGTAAAGATCTACTTAGGGCTCTTACTTAATAGTCACTGACTCTAAGACAGAGTGGCTTATCCTCTGAAAGGATAACTGCCACAGTCACTGAGATGAATGGGAGTAGAATTTTCTCAAATTTTCTCAATAGTACTAGTAGCTGCTGATAGCAGTCAATTTAGTTTACAAGTATGTGTACATGTATGTGTACGTGTGCGTGTGTGATGTTCCATTTGCACCGAGTTCATCACTTCTCTGTCAGGAGGGGGACAGCATATTTCATGTTTAATCTTCTGGAATTATGGTTGGTCACTGCATTGAACAAAGTTCCTAAATCTTTATAATACTGTTGTTATTTTTAAATTGTTTTCTTGGTTCTGCTTACATTAGTCTGCATGAGTTCACACAAGTCTTACCCAGGTTTGTTTGAAACTCTCCTCTCCATCATTTCTTACAGTTTAATAGCATTCCAACATATTCATATACCATAACTTGCTCAATCATTCCCTGATAGGCATCTCTTCCACTTTTCAATGTTTTGCCACAACTAAAAGAGTGTAAGTATTTTTGCACATAAAGGTTCTTTGCCTCTTAGATCTCTTGAGGGATATAAATTTTTTAATGGTTGTGGCATAGAGGGTCACGCTGATCAAAAATTTTAGAAGTTCCAAATTTTCTTTAATTTGACCATCTTGGTTTCTGTGAGCTGTAAAAATTTCCATAGCCTTCCGGCAACTCTAGAGGAGAATTAAGGAATGGATCCAAATATATTTGAACACTAGGCTTCTGTCTCCACCTACTGCATAGCTTTTTCTATAACTTCACCAATGTAATCTGTCACACATTCAAGACACTATATCAACATTATCATTCATTACACTGTTGAAGAAGGACATTTTCTTTCTCACTTCACTGTTTTGCTGAATCTGACTTTAAATGCGAAATGAGGAGTGCTGTCTATTTCCACTAAACCAATAAGTAGTGTATTTTGCTATGGATTATATGCAACCTAAAGAAGGAGAAAAAAAGCTTGCAAAGTGAGAGTCTGGGATTAAAGAACACTGAGATTTGTGCTCAGTACAAAAAAAAGTGTGTGTGTGTGGGGGGGGAAGGGAGATATAGGAACATATTGTCCTGAAAGGGCTCAGCTGTGAGGTAAAAATTAAGAAATATTATGATACTGTTCTTAGTCTCACTTGAATCAAAGACCTAAGCAAGTTCCCTTGCAATTTTCTTTGCTTTTACACCAGAGTTCATTCCCAAAACACACCATCCCTCAGAAGCCTTTTCTGAAAAAAAAAATTGCTGGGCAAAGTGTACAACTAGATTTAACATAATATGCAATCATATTCATAAATCTACTAAACCTTTACCATCACTGGTCATTGTATCTAATATGAATGCTATTATCTTCTAATGTTGCTTATCTTTATAAATATTCTGGTATATATGGGACCTGTCTTTGATCTCCTTGGTGCATGAGAACAGTGAGTCAAAGTAAGTGACTAGTTAAGTAATTTTTTTTGTATAATTCCAAACATTTTCCAGAACAGTTGGATCAATTCACAATTTATTTACCTGACCTCTCGAAGTTTTTCTAGTATTGATCATTTTTGTTTTTTGTCAACTATGCCAATTTTTTTGAGGGGGGTGAGTGAAACTTTAGAGTTGTTTTAATTTGTATTTCTCTTAATTATTAGTGATGTACAACATTTTTTCAAATAACTATGAATATTCTGTAAAACTTTTTTTTGAAAGCTGTGCATTCTTAACCTTTGACTAGGTTAACCTTTGAACTAATGAGGTCTGTAGTTTATTATTATTGTATTTGCATTAGTTTACTAATATATCTTACATAGCAGACTTTTATCAGACAAAATCTTTAACTCAGCAAAGCAGGTAGGCCTACTCATGGGGAAGTAGAATGGATAACTCATGATATCAGTCAATAGGTATTTACTAAATGTGTACTTTGTGCCAGGTGCATAAACAATGGAGATACAAAGAAAAGGCAACACATATTTTCAAGAAGCTCATAATCTACCGTGGAAGACAATATATAGACAAGCTATACATCTAGAATAAATTGGATATAATCAGCAGAACATCCATATAGCTTTACATCTGATACCCATGAAATGTAAAAAATCAAGAAAAAGGCCTCTAGTACCTTCTTTGGATTGTCTATGGAGGAATCTATGGAAGAATATGATAAAAACTGAACAGGACAAGGTATAAATGGGTATAACTGGTACCAAATGCAGGGACTATCTATATCAATATGATCTCAGATACACTGAAGTACTGAAGTGTGTGTATCAAAAGAACACAGTCTCTTCATTTGAACTAAGTGGCACAGCGAATAGAGTGCTGGGCCAGGAGTCTGGAAGATCTAAATTCAAATTCATCTTTAGACGGTTATTAGTGTGTAAGCCTGGGCAAGTCACTTGAACTTACCTGCCTCAATTTCCTTATCTGTAAAATGGAGGTAACACCCGTCAGGATCATTGCTAGGATCAACTGAATTGCTTGTAAAGCACTTTGCAACCCTTCAAGTGCCACATAATCGCTAGTTACCATCATCAGCATTCCCTTCTTCTGTATAACACTGTACCAGCATGCTTAGCCCCTACTCCCCCATTTGGTTGTTGTCCTTCGTTCTCAGAGAGGATCAAAATGACATCACAACGCTAGAGCCAAGTTACAGTATCTGACTTTGGCTGATCAGACTGGAGTTCGGAACGCTCTACCACAGGCTGGATACAAAGCCCATGGGAACATTTAGGGTGGTCCTCTACATTTGCTATCTCCTGCTTCTTTTGAGCTGTTTCAATTCTGCTTTGCCTATGGGCACAGCCCCTTCTCTGATGAGGGGCATGCCAGGCTGGGTGTTCCTGTACCCATGTCTCCCAAGTCATATAATTAATTTCAAAGTTCTTCAACAAAACAATGTGTAGAATGTATTACATTTTATCAAATACAATTGATGCATTAGTTTAAACTGCTTTTTCCTCCTCCCATTGTTACAAGGGAAGGCTCAACGATTGGTGATGAGACGGGAGGAATATATTTACATATTTGAAAATTAATATAAAAAAGCATCAATAAAACTTTGTTTAAAGGGTGCCTGCTTTTTTCGGTGAAAATATATTTCTGTTGATTTCTCCTAACTTGTTCAAGTAATTTTGTAATTTTATTTTATTTAGAAATTTTCATGTTTTAGTTTTCGACCTGTCCGGTAAGTCACGTTACTATAATCTAATGACAGGAATCATACCCAACACTTCTGGGAGCTGGAATACTCCTTGCTCCCCATTGCCACTTCTGGGTTCTCTCTCTACCTCCATTATTCAGTAACTATTCCTCCTTTGGGGTTCATGCTATCCATATCCACCACTCAATTAAAATTCTGGTAGCTGTTGTCTACAAACTCCCAGGTCAATCCCCTTCCTTCCTCAAATATTTCAGTATGTGGTTCACAATTTTTTTTCCCCAATTCTTGCCCCAATATTAGGAGAGTTATATATATTCATATTTATATTTAGGAGAGTTATATATATATTGAGTCTCCCTCAAACATTCTAACTACTCAGTTCATCAACCTACTTACTTTCCATGACCTATTTCCCCATGCCACCTTAGGTCCACAAAAGATGTCCAGATCCTTCATTCATAAATGTACTACCTCCATGTTCAAGGATTTCAAAATCCCCTTACCCAATCATAATCGATGGGCTTTTCACCTCTCCCTCTGCTTTCCCTTATCAAACTCTGTTCTTTGTCCACATGGTAACAACCATGTCTTCTTCTCAGTCTCCTTTGCTGGATTCTCATCCAGATTACACTCAATGGCCATAGGTATCCCACACGATTCTGTCCTAGGCTCTCTTCCTCTCTATTACTTCACATGGTGATCTCATCAGCTCCTATAGATTTAACTACCATCAGTATGCTGATGACTCTCAAATCTACTTATTCTGCCCCAAACTCTCTGCTCTACCATTTAGCATCTCCAATGACCTTTCAGACATCTACAATTGGATATCCACAAAGACATCCTAAATTCAACATGTGTGAAACTGAACTCGTTATCTTTTCCTGTAAACATCCTGCCATGTCCCTCTCAATCATCCTACCTTAACACATACCTTCCCAATTGCTGTAAAGGGCAACACAATTTTCACAGTCACTCACAACCTAGGAGTCATCTTCCTCTCCTTACCATCTCTCACTACATAGTCAATCTGTTGCCAAGGTCTATAAATTTCACCCTTGCAACATCTCTCAAATACTCCTCCATCTCTTCTGACACTGTCAACAATCTAGCGCCGTCCTTATCACCTCATGCCCAGACTACTGAGACAGCCTGCTAGTGGGGCTGTTTGCCTCAAGTCTCGCTCTATTCCAACCTATTCTCTGTTTAGACACCAAACTGATTTTCCTAAAACAAAGGTCTGATTGTGATGCTTCCCTCTCCCTCATAGATTCCAGTGATTCCTTATCACTTCTAGGATCAAATACAAAATTGTCTATTTGGCATTCAAAGCATTTCATAACCTACTCCTCTCCTACTTTTCCACTCTTCTTATACCTTACTCACCACAATATATTCTTCAAGCAAGTGGTCTCTTGGCTGTTCCAAGAACCAGACACTCTACCTCTTGGTTCTGGTCATTTTTTTCTGGCTCTTCTCAAATACCTGAAATGCTCTCTATCTTCAATTCCGCCTACTTATTTCCCTGATTTTCTTCAAGTCCCAACTAAATCTCATCTTCTATAGGAAGCTTTTCTCAACCCTTCTTAATTTTAGTGGTTTCCCTCTCAATCACTGTGTTTTTTATTCTGTACGTAGACTGAATAATTTACATGTTTTCTCCCCCACTAAACTGTAAGCTCATTGGGGCAGGGACTGTCTTTTGCCTCTTTTTATATCCCCATCACTTAGCACAGTGCCTGGTACATAATCAGGTCCTTAATATTTAGGGACTGACTACTGGCTAAGTCTGAAAGATTGTGATTTCCACACAGAAATATGCCAGTTGCGAAAATTAAGAGTCAGCAGTATAAATACATAAAACAAGTTAAACCCAGAGATAACACAGTATGGCATGAGATTTAAAGTGGGACTACTTCACAGAAAATGTTCAGAAGATAACTAAGTAGGAGAAATAAAGATATGAATACGGATCAAAAAGAAGATTGTTAAAAACAATATGAGGAGCATTAGGAAGGAACCTTCACAAAGAAATAAAGATAGTTACCAGTAATCTTTCTGATGCTGATTTTACTAATGTATTCTAGAAAGATACCAAGTGAATAAGTAAATGAATTTCCTTGAAAATGTAAAAAAAAAAAAATCTCGTAAGGTTAAGTGCTTCAGGTTACAAATTTTCTTATCCTTATATAGATATATAAAAAGTTTCAACAGATGTACCTAATTAAATTTTACGTTGCTTCATTGTTTCAACCAACAGTAAGTTGCTCACTAGATATAGAATATTGTGTAAGATATACTACATACTAAGAGTAGTACAAAGCTTAGATATGTTAAGGAGTAAGTACTCAGGAGCTGATGTCAAACAGGGCAGATAAGATAATTAGAGATAACAGCAAGACACCCAAATGGGAGAAAAATCTGTAATTTCATAAACTGAAGAAACTCCTAGTGAGGGAGCTCCCTTCACCAACTTAAGTCTATGGGGGACTGGTGAGGAAAAAGAAGGGAGAACTTCATGGAAACATTACGATATCAGTAGAGTATAAAGGATGGGTAGGAATTCAGCAGGGAGAAGACACAGGGAAAAGACACATGAACTTAGCATAGTATATATATCCAGGGAGAAAGAATGTAGTGCAGTTTGGATGAAGTATGGAGGTGAAGAATAAGAAGGTAAATTGGTACCAAATTGGAGAGGTCCTTGAATGCCACTCAGAATCATGGGGTCATAAATTTGGAGATGGAAGAGACGTTAAACAGCAACTAGCCTAACCCTCTTATTTTACATATCAGGAAACTGAGGCACTAAGAAGTTAAATGACTTGCCCAAAATAAGTCACAGATACAGTAAGAGATACAGGCAGAACAGAGTCCTTACAAATCCAAAGCTAGTGTTCATGTCACTGTAACATACTTGCCTCATGCTTATTTGGTTAATACTTATATCTATTTTCTATCTACTTTTTATGTAGAGCAATCTGAACTTAAGAAACGGCGAGCTATAGAATTATTTTTGAACAGAGCAGAACTCATAAAAATAAGGAGGTTTAAGGTTTGGGATGAAGACAAATTTAGTTTTGGAAATACTGATTTTGTGGTGTCAAAAGAGGTGGGGGATGCCCAACTGGCAGCCTGAAACGTATGCCTGGGATTCTGGAGGAGTGAGGGTAGTTGAAATGTGGGATTTATCCCCATCAAAGTGGTAGTAGCTTTAAGCTGCGGGATTAGATGAGATGGCTGAGGAAGAAAAGAGAAAAAAAAGTTCAGAGAGCATTCATTTATAGGTGAGGAAAAAGAGAACCATCAGAAAGGTTATGAAGAGAAAGAATAACACAGTGTTGATACAGTACAAAGAATACTTGTTAGAAGTACAAACTTAAAAAGAAGTGGTCAACAGAAATACTGTTCAGAGGGTTGAAAGAGGATGAAGACTAAGGAAAGACGATTCAATTCGGAGATTAGACCACCAGTGACCTTCAGGACAGCGATTTCAGAAGAGTAACAGACAGGAGACAATTGCAATGGGTTGAGGAGTGAATGGGTCATAAAATAGAAGCAGAAAATACAGACTATTCCTCCCTTTCTACTCTTCCACCTTCAAAAGAAAGAAAAAAGGAAAAGAAGTTTGGCAGTGAAATAATTCATTTTTATGAAGTATTTTCACCTGAACAACTCTATCATCGAAAAAGTAATTTGGAATTATGCTAAAAAAAGTCACAAAGCTGCACATAGCCTCTGACCCACTAATACTTCTACTATACATGCTCCAAGTAGCTGAAAGGCAGAGGGAAAGACTTCATACACACAAAAAAAATTTATAGCAGCACTTTAATAGTAGCAAACACTGGAAACGAAGTGTGTGCCAATCAACTGATTAGGAAATGGCTGAAAAAACTGTGGTGTTACAGGAATGAAAGGAATATTATTACACTTTAGGAAATTACAAATATGAAAAATTCAAAGAATCTTGAGAAGATTTATATGAATTGATAGAGTAAAGGAAGCATAACAATTTATTTGATGACTAAAATAATGTGTAGGAAAATGACAATGAAAATCTTTAGGACTCAATACAGTAACTAATCAATGATTTCAAGAGTGTAAGGGAAAAGCATGTCTGGGTAAAGTATGGCCTCTGCTTCTTGGCAAAGAGGTTTAGATTAGAAGTGTAGAATGAGGTACATATTTTCATACATGATCAATGTGTTGATTTGCTTGACTATAATTATTTGCTACAAAGGAGAGTTTTACTAGGGTAGATATCAGAGTCACAGTAATGAAAAGGGCATAAGCCCTTATAAGGGAATAAGGTGCATAAGCAGCACATTAGAAACCAGTAACAAAAAATAATGACCAGGTCAACAGTGCCAATATGATCCTCATTTTAATGATGAAAAATAGGCTCAAAAAAGTTAGACAATGTGCCTAAGACAAAGAAGGCACAAGCGACAGGACAAGGTCAAAGAAGAGGAGAAAACGGGTATGCTATCATTACCATCTTCCATACAAAAAAGGCAGGAGGAGTTTTACATGACTTACACAGTATCAACATCGGTTGTTAGGTAAATAAAATCTAATTCATAGCTCTCTATTAGTTTGATGCTTCCAGTATAGGAAGGTTAATTAACTATTTTGATTAAGATCATTTTTGAAGTAAAATAAAATGATCAACTGAAGACCAAATACTCCCTTTGGTACCTCTGTGTTTTCCAGTTTTAAGCAGACTCAACATAAACTAACAAGATGAAGTTAAAATGGTAAAGAAGCACACCCTATTAATGAAAGACAATATTCTTTACTTCCTTTTTGTAAAGCAAAGTCATATATGAGAAAAAGTTAATTTGTAGTAATCAAAAACATTTAGTAAAGACTTATACATCTACTATGAACCCAAAATTGCACTAAGAAACAGAAGTACATAAGAGTAGGGTAAGACAGAATTAGAAGCTGCACTAATGCAATGTTGGTGGAATTGTGAATTGATCCAACCATTCTGGAGAGCAATTTGGAACTATGCCCAAAGGGCTATAAAAATGTGCATACCCTTTGATCCAGCAATACTACTACTAAGTCTGTGTCCCACAGAGATCATAAAAAAGGGGAAAGGACTCACATATACAAAAACATTAAAGCAGTTTTTTTTTTTTGTTGTGGCCAAGAATTGGAATTGAGGGAATGCTATCAATTGAGGAGTGGCTGAACAAACTGTGGCATATGAATGTAATGGAATAGTATTGTTCCACAAGAAATGATGAGCAGGTAGATTTCAGAAAAACTTGGAAAGATTTATAAGAACTGATACTGAGGTTAATTGAGCAGAACTAGGAGAACATTGGGCAATGACTAACTTTGATAGACTTAGCTCTTTCTTCTTAGCAATGCAATGATCCGAGACAATTCCAAAAGACTCACGATGGAAAATGCTATCCACACTGATTGCAGATCGAAGCATACTATTTCTTCTCTTTTTCTCTTTCTCATGATTTTTCCCTCTGGTTCTGATTCTTCTTTCACGTGACTAATGTGGAAATGTTTGATATGACTGTACATGTATACCTTATATTAGACTGCATGTTCTTTTGGGGAGGGATTATGGGAAGAAGGGATTATGGGGGGAAATCTGGAACTCAAAATCTTATAAAAGCGAATCCTGACAACTAAGAAAAAATTAAAATTTTAAAAATTTTAAAAAGAATTAGAAGTCCAACTCCATTTCTATCATTGATGAAGAATGGAAATTTGAAGGTACTTTTAATATTAATATCTGATGAGTGCTGGCACTGACATGAAGGTATTTTATTTTTCGTATCTGATGATAAACGAGGCAGGCATTTTTCAGGAAGCTCTTCACACCTGTATTAACAAGCCTTATTCTTTTCTTTTCTTTTTATTTTATTTTATTTTATTTATTTATAAATGTTCTACAATCACTTCTTTAAATTAATATTTTATCCCCCCCACACCTTCCCCCCGCTACACCCCTCCCTCCCAGAATTGTATGACAGCATACAATTCTGTATAGGTTCTACATATACTTTCCTATTGAGTACATTTTCACAGTAGTCATGCTATGTAGTCGCACTAACATAAGTGGAAGGAATCATATAACAATCATATAACAAATCAAAACATAATACACTAAAACACACATACACAAATATGATCCGCTACATTCTGCGAATGACTTCCATATTTCTTTCTCTGAGTGTGGAAGGCATTTTGCCTTAGAAAATCGTTATTGGGATTTTTTTTTTTCAGTAAGTTCTTGTGTTATTACAAAGTTCCAAGTCTACCAGAAACAACTCTTGCACACTGTGGTCATGGCTGTGCACAAAGTTTTCCTGGTTCTGCTCCTTTCACTCAGCATCAGATCATATAAGTCCTTCCAGGCCTCCCTGAAGTCTTCTTGTTCATCATTTCTTATGGCGCAATAATACTCCATGACATTCATATACCATAATTTATTAAGCCATTCCCCAATTGATGGGCATCTCCTTGATTTCCAGTTCTTGGCTACCACAAAGAGTGCTG
>CM053771.1:249716882-249741325 GCA_028658325.1 Potorous gilbertii | reverse complement strand
ACCTTATTCTTTTCTTATCCTCAAATGAATGGCAGCTATGCCTGTTTCCACAAAAAGGTTACTTATTATGTAAAACTAACTCTGAGGTCTCTTTACTATTTATGATTTAGAATGGATGACAAAGAGTTTCCTATTGGAGTAATAACGTTATCTCTTCCATCTCTAATTAAGAAATAATCCTAGTCATAATTCATTATAAACCTATAGGGGTAGCTAGGTGGTACAGTGGATGGAGCACCAGGGCAGGAGTCAGGAGGACCTGAGTTCAAATCTCACCTCAGACACTTGACACGCACTAGCTGTGTGACCTTGGGCAAGTCACTTAACCCCAATTGCCTCATCCTGGGTCATCTCCAGTCACCCTGATGAATATCTGGTCACTGGATTCAGATGGCTCTGGATAAGAAGTGAGGCTGGTGATCTGCACAGCCCTCTCTCCCTCAAAACAAAGTCAAGTGCAAGTCATGTCATCATTTCTCTGATGGCATGGCAATGAAGGACGAACACACGTATTATAAACCTACTAGGTATAAGGAACTATGCTGAGTAGTGAGGGATACAAAGATAAAACCTAAAACAGTTCCCTGCCCTATGGCAACTTACATTCTTCTGTGAAGATACAATATGCTAACAGGTAAGTATACAGTTTTAATAATAACTTAAAGAGAGAGTAAAAGCCTCAATTCTAAAATACATAGAGAACTGAGTCAAACATAACAAGAAAGCAAGTCATTCCCTAATTGATAAATGGTCAAAGGATATGAACAGGGAATTTTCAGAGGAAGAAATTAAAGCTATCTATAACCATATGAAAAAACGCTCTAAATCACTCGATTAGAGAAATGTAAATCAAAACAACTCTGGGGTACTACATCACACCTATCAGATTGGCTAACATGACAAAACAGGAAGATGATAAATGCTGGAGAAGATGTGGGAGAGTTGGAACACTAATTCATTGCTGGTGGAGCTGTGAGTTGATCCAATCATTCTGGAGAGCAATTTGGAACTATGCCCAAAGGACTACAAAAATGTGCATACCCTTTGACCCAGCAATATTGCTTCTGGGACTCTATCCCAAAGAGATCATAAAAATGGGAAACAATTCCACATGTACAAAAATAATTATAGCAGCTTTCTTTGTGGTGGCCAAAAACTGGTAATCAAGGGGATGCCCATAAACTAGGGAATAGTTGAACAAGTTGTGGTATATGAATCTAATGGAATACTATTGTGCTATGAGGAAACGATGAACAGGAAGACTTCAGAGAGGTCTGGAAGGACTTATATGAACTGATGCTGAGTGAAAGGAGTAGAACCAGGAGAACTTTGTATACAGGAACAACCACAGTGTGTGAGGAATTTTTCTGGTAGACTTAGTACTTCATTGAAATGCATGGACTTAAAAATTTTCAAAGGGACTCCTGACGCAAAATGGTTTCCACATTCAGAGAAAGAACTATGGAATTGGATCGCAGATGGATACAGACCATTTTCTTTTGTATTATTGTTTTCTTTTGTTTTATAATTTCTCCTATTCATTTTAATTCTTCTGCACAATAAATATTTAATAGGAATGTATGTGTAGAACCTACATAAGACTGCATGCCATCTCAGGGAGGGAGGAGAAAAAATTCTAAGATACATGGAAGTGATTGTTGAACACTGAAAACAATTAAAATAATTCAACAACAACAAAAAAAGAGAGAGTACTAACAACTAGAACTATCAAGAAAGGCTTCCTGTTGAAGACTACACATGACTTAAGCTTTAAATAAAGGATAGAATTCTAAAAGACTAAATAAAGGATGGAATTCTAAAAGGCAGTAGTAAAGAGGTAGTGCTTTCCAGGCATGGTTACACTACCATACAGGTGGTGATGGAAGTTAAAGTCTGACCAGCTTCAAGCATTCTGGTTTGCCTGAAACAAAAGTACTGGAAGGAAAATGATTTGAAATAAGAAAGTAATCTGAAGTAAGAAAGTAGGCTAAAGTCAGATTGTGAAGAGATTAAAATACCAAGCTGACATATATGTGAAGAAGAGATTGGAAAAGGGAGATACTGGAGGCTTAGAATCTAATTCAAACAACAGTTCCAATGCAAGATTATCAAGGCCTTAACTAAGATGACCGGATGAGCTAGATCATAGATCTAGCATTTGAAGGATCATAGTATTTTAAATCTAAAGCTGTAAAGGACATGAGAAGTCATTTGGTTCAATCCTTTCACTTTGAAGATATGGAAATTAAGGCTGCGGGACATTAAGTGACTTACCTAAGTTCATATGGGTACTGAGCGGAGAAAGAACTGGTCACCAGTGTCAAACACTGGAGAGACATTAAAGAAGGATGAGGATTGATATTATGATGGGGCTAAAATGATGCGCCAAGCCAAATAAGATAAAATTTAATAGAGATAAATATAAAGTCTACACTTAGGTTAGAAACATGACACTTACAAGTACAAGATGGTGAGATATCAGACATTAACAGTTCCTTTAAAGAAGCCATCTAGAGGGGTTAGAGAACTGTAAGGTTAATTAGTGTCACTAGTGTGACATGGCAGTCATAAAAGTTAATGGGATCTTAACTGCATCAAGAGAGGCATAACATGCAGAACACAGATAGCAAGTGTCCTATAGAACCTTGGTCTGATTCTAAGACATTTTAGCATGTCTTAGAAAAGTTGGGAAGCATTCACAGGAAGAGGATGCTGAGAAGGTAAACAACCAAAGGAAGATATTAAAAAATTTCCTTCAGGTCTAAAGAACAACTTCAACTAAAAGTATCATTTAGTACACATTTCGCCACCTCATGTACAATGACACTGGGAGAAATCAAAACATTACACAGTACTACTGGAAGTGCCCTAGATTTGACAGGCATTAAGAGAACCTAATTTAGAAGCTTGGCTTTGTTATTTGATGCTCATATTACCTTGGGAATGTCAACTAAACTGTATGGGGCTCAAGTTTCTTATTTGTAAAATGGAAGGTTTGGACCTAGATCTTGAATTTCCCTTCCAGCCCTATAGCTATGATCCCATGAACTGTGGATATTTTGCCGGCAGAAGCATACTAGCTCTCACCAACTTTCCACATTTTTATCTGTAGAGAGCAGTATTGAGTACCTGGCAGAAGCTTCAGAGAGAAAGCTCTTGTTTTGATGCAAGAAAGATAATTGTTTATGAATAGAGCTAAGCTGAAGTAGAACAGAAGCTGTCTAGGTTAGTGAATTTCCTTTAGCTAAATGTCTTCAAGTAAAGGCTCAGGACAAAGGTTTGGGCTATAGTGAATATAAGAAATATGGAAAGTGAAGCAGCAAAGAAGATTGAAAAAGAACAGCAAGACAGCAAAGAGAAGAACCAGAAGTCAGCCTAGGCAAGAAGTCTCTTCATCAGAGAGCGGAATACAGAAGGAAATAGTCAGGGATGATGTCAAGGGGTTGAGATGAAAAGGAATAGAGAAGAGGGCTTTAATTTTCTGTTATAGGGTGGGGGAGGCTTGAGAAAAGAAGAAAAAGTTTGGAACAGCCACTGGACAGAACAACTTCGAAAATCAATGAAGAGCAAAAGAACTGCTTTGCTGCAGTGAGGGCCTAGCTGAAATTAGATAACACAAACTAGTGGATGCAAAAACAATAAGGCTTTACGATTTTCTCCAGTTCAGGTCAACAGCTTATAAATAGGAGTGAAGAAAACAGATGGACTAAGTGGGATTGTGTTTAGCAAGATGTGAATAGCAAGGACGAGAGAGTAAGGGATTTTGGAGAAACAGATGGGTGTAAGTTTGAACTGGTTCACTAAGGAGTCAAGATTGAGAAAGGAGGAGAACGTAATCAGAGTAGGTATGATGATCTGGTCAGTTATTAAAGCAAAAAAGGCAGTAGGTACTAACAAAAAATTAGTATCCTGAAGTGTCCACTTTCATGAAATCGTGAAAACTTTAATTAAAAAATTGTATTTGGAATGAGAAGAAGATTCTATAGGAAAATGTATGTAAACAATTGAAATCTCTTCTGTCACTGGGTGGTAAACGATGATTTTTATCGGTGCAAAAGCCCAACACTTCATCTGAATTTATTTATGTGAGACACAAGCCCGCTGCAATCTAAATGATACACAAAAGCAGTAAAATATTTTACACTCTGCCTATCCATACCTAATGGGCACATCACATGATTAACGCCTGTGTGCTTCCCTTTCTCTTTAATTTAGCAAATTAGAAATTTGCCTACTTGTCCCTCATCATTCATTAGATATTCATTTGCACAAATAAGGTGGCCTTTTAAAAATTAGGCATTCTTAACAATTTATTTTAGTACACTGTCTTTTAACTATACCACCATGTCATACACAATGTGATTACACAGATAAAATGAACATAAACTTAATCAAATGACACTGATTATAACTGTTTAATAGCAGTGACACTTGGTAAAAGATAATATTTGAATCTTACTTCTGCCAATAACTTTAACCCAATAGTTCACTAGAGCAGGTGAGTTGAAACACTTCACTGATTTGAGTTTCCACTGCCTTTTATTTTATCTGGACTAGAGAAATATAGGAATGTGTGCTGGTGATGGCTGATGCACGCTGGCAAGTTAGGTGCATCAGAATTGGACAACTGGCCTTGGATATACCTGTTACACACATAAAGATACGCTTTCCACTCTCAGATACCTCGGTCCTTCGTCCTATTGATAACTTACACTTTAAACACAATCAAAGTCTTTAACGCTAGACAAATTACGTTCTCAAACTTCTGTTCAAGTCATTAAATTTTCTGTCACTGAAGGAAATGGTTGTAAAGTGAGGAAAGTGGGAGGTCTGGAAGAGATATAGTATTGAGAGAATCCAGTAATGTAAAAGAAGCTCTTGCGATCCTGTAACAGCATGGACCCCGGCATATATAGGAGAGTGCTGTACAGGTGTTTAGATCTGTTTTTCTAAAAGGAAAGTAACCTTTGAGGGGTCAGCAATCTACTTTAATCAAGCATGTGTATCATTCACTTAGTTCAGGGGATAAAGTCAACACCCTGAACTTCAAAGAAAATACAAATGAGAAATAAAGACCAACAGACAGGGCTTCCAACTGTCTGACAATAAGCAATACATATATCACAGATCAATAAAGAGAGCCAACTGTCTTACTATTACATATATACAGTTACCAGAGAGAGAAGCACCAACATCTGGGTTCTCAAAGTCAGGGGAGGTTCCTTAGCAACTACCCAGAGTCTCCTTTGGCCAAACAAATACTTTCAATGAGTAAGCCCCAAATTAAAACCTCACCTCAAGAGTATTTATACACTTTTCAGACCCAGAGGGCAGGACCCTCTGATCCAGTGCCTCAAAAGAAAAACAAAAGGTTTTAAGGTCTATTAATAAGCAGGGAAGATCTTTAACTCTTCCCCCCATCCACCATTAACCTTAAGTTAACATTACAGATCCTTTATCGCACTATGATTCTAAGTGTACGTTCCACAATGAAGTATAGAATACAATTTTAGTTATTGGTGGAGGGAGATGGTCCAAAATTTAGTGAACGCAGCAGAAATTCAAGATGATTCTGTAATATACCAAAACCAATGATTCTGTAATACAGCAAAAATTAGAGGAAAAACAAAAGCAATACCAGAGTATGCAGAGACTAAGGGCACAGATGGAAGATGTATAAAGCAATTTGAAAAGACCTGCATGAGTCAGGAACTTTACTTGTAAGATGTGAACATTTTTTCCCCTGTAGAAATTTCAACAAACATTAATTTTTCTTAACATATAATACATTAAAAAAATTGTTTAAAGATATTATTTTACATCCTCTACCACATTTAACTTTAGTATGCTAAATCCCACATATCACACTCACATGTATGTCATTTAGGGTACTACGTGTATATAGATATATAAAAATGTGTGTACACACACAAGTAACAAATAAACAAGGGGAAAGAAAGGGAATAAATATTTATTAAGAGTCTTCTATGTGCCAGGTACTGGGCTAAGTACTTTACAAATATCTCATTTGATCCATAAACAACCCTGAGAGGAAGAAGCTATTTTATCTCCATTTACAGTTGAGGAAACTAAGGGAGACAGAAGTTAAGTAACTTGCCTAGGGGTCACATAGCTAGGAAATTTATGAGAATGGATTCACACTCAGGTCTTCTTGGCTGCAGACCCAATGTTCTATCCACATACTACTTTGCTGGTTCAGTGGCACGGATAATCTATTTGGTTTTAACTTATGTGGTTGTTCAGGACAACATTCACAATTCACTAAGAAAGGTCTACATAGCATTGCCCCATTCCACAAAAAACCAGAAACAACACTGTACACTTTTTCAAGATAGCTATTTTAAAAAAGCATGCAGGGTCAAAAGTGGCCTTGCTCTCTGATTCCCACGTTAGTTTGGTTAGAACTTGTTAGGCAAAGATAAGTGTTGTGTAAAATAATTATTGATCTGATATGCCTTCAAGTCCATTCATCCCAGTCTAGAGAATTCTTCTGTTTGGTCATATGATAAAACTGCTATCTCTAATGCAGAGGGAAAGAATTGGAGCAAGAACATGACCTTTATTGTCCACATCCACATTAACATTAATATTCTTGACTCTTGTAATCTATTGCTATTAAAGTCAATATTAAAGTACTATACTTCTATTTATGACTATTAGACCATTCCGGAGGATGAGAGAAAAACAATGACAAAAGAATTCTTTAAAGCGAAGACAGGAAGATAATATCAAAATTAGGAGATTTTAAATTCAATTAATCCATAAGCAAAATATGGCAAAATTCCTTGCCAAATATAGAGATACTATTATATTCATCTGGCTTAGTTCAGTAATTTGCAAAATGAAAATGATAGGCTACCCAGCCATTGAGAACTATTGTAGAAAGACAGGATGGTAGCAACAAATAAAATTTTAAAACGATTTCTCCAGATGTTCTCAGATTCCTCATCTTTTCTTCTCTTTAATTCTGAGAATTTTGACAATTTAATTTAGAACTGTTCTTAAAGTATGGAATTAAATACCTGAATTTGCAGTCTATGTTTTCAAGCATGTAATGAATGCATCTTTAAAAAATGTAATCCCTACATAGAGTGCTACAGAATAATGCCATTCATTTTTCCCAAGGCCTGATTCAGTCCAAGTAACAATCATTTCAACAGGACCCTTGCCTCCTAGGGTTAATTGCTTCTCAGTGACTAACATAGTTGCAAAACATGTATTTTCATCTGGACTATTCCATTTATAGACATTAAAAATTGGTTATAACACCATCCTTTAAATAAAATAGTACTGAGCTAGGCCCTATTAAAAATGAGAGTCAAGTCCTCTATCTGTATGTTAGCTGAAATATGAATAAGGACCTTAAGTTGCCTAATTGCACACCTCAGCAACAGGTTAATTCTAAAAATACCAAATGTAGATTCAAACCAAAGGGCAGTCAATTCCTACTTTTAAATAATATCTACACATAGATAGACATTTGTAGTGTCATCTTAGAATAACAAGGACAAAGACCTGTATACATGGCCTAATTTCTTCTCACCTCAAGCTTAAAGCAAAATAAGTGGGAAAAAAATGGTAGTTAGTTTTATAAATTATTAACATTTAAAAGCAATGAATCAGGCTGTGTACCAAAGTGTTATAAATTATTTCTTTCCATTCTGGTGTTCTTTAAGGGACACTCATTTCATATAAGTAACCTACATGTATTTTGGAAGCTTTCACCAATGGAAATATCCACCTATTCCTTCCCTTTCCCCACCCCGATCCTTTTCTTCCTTACCTTTTGTGCATATAGTTTTAAATTTTTACTGATGCCTTTCGCTTTTGTACCACATTTATTTCCTAAGTATTTCTTTCTCCTTCCCTACCTAGTAAGAATTCATTTCTAACAAAGATAATAAGAACAAATAAAAAAACCCCAAAACAGTTTAGTAAATTCAACTACTATATCAATCATGTTAGCACTGGCATCATCTCACAACTACAGGCCTCTTCCTTCAATGAAAGGAAAGACATGCAACTTCTCTTTTCCTTAGGGCCACATCTGGCTATTAATAATTACACAATGTTTATTTTTCTTGTTCTTTCAGTCAAGGAACATTTATGAAGCACCTATAATGTGCCAGGCCCTGTGCTAAGTTCTCAGTCCACAAAGAAAGAAAAAAAAAATCCCTGCTCTCAAGAAGCTCATAGTCTTTCCATTTAGATTGTTTTAGTAAATAAATAAACATTAGCAATCACTATGTTTCAGACTCTGTGCTAAGTGCTCAGGCTGTGAAAGACAAAAGTAAAATGGTACAAGCTCTCAAGGACCTCCCCCAAGAATCCAAGGAGACAAAGGAATACATGAGAATAGACAAAGTACAATACAAAGTGAATACAAGGTGGTGGAAAGAGGGCCCTAGCAGCTGAAGGGGATGAAGAAAGTTTTCCAAATGAAGGCAGAAAATGAGCAAAGCTTTTAAGGCAATCAGAGACTTCAAGAGGTAGGAGGAGGATGAATGCTCGAAGCCAAGAGGATTGTTGTGAGGACCAAATGACAGAATGTTTGTAAAGTACTTAGTACGGTGCTCAGTATGTGGTATGTACTATAAAAAGGACAATGATGATGCATGCCAATGCAAAAATGTGGAGAAGGGAGATGGAGCATTGTCTATGAGAAATATCACATGTATCAGTATGGCTGGAGTGGCAAGTTGGTACAAGGGAGTACCATATAAGAAGACAGCCAGGGCGGTAAGGGGCCAGGTTTTGAGAAACATTTTAAAATGTTAGACAAAGGAGTTTACATTTCATCCTGGAAGTAATGAGGGAGAAGGAAGAGGAGAGAAACTGGAATGGAGTTTGAATTGGGGGAGAGGCATGCAGCTGATAGAGCAAACCTGTGCCTTAAGTAAATCATTTTGGGGCTAATGTGGAAGATGGATTGGAATGAAGAGAAATTTGAGGCTGGAAGGCCAAATAAGAGATTACTGCAATAGTTCAGGAGAAGTGATGAAGGAACTTAAGCTAGTTAGGGCTTATACTGTTTTGCAGGTTCCATTTACTTTGCCTTACATTTGCTTGCATGTGTTTTTCCATGTTTCCCTGAATTCCTGTCATTTCTTATAGTACAATAACACTCAATCATATTTCTATTACATTTACGTGTCAGTTATTTAGTTATTTCTCAACTCGGGGCACCCCTTAGCTTCCAATTTCTTGCTACCACAAAAGGTGCTGATATGAACATTTTGGTATATATGGGACGTGTCTTGTTTTTGATCCCCTTGGGCCTATTACTTTTTTTCACTCTAGATACTATAACAAAAAATAGAAATTCACAGACAAAAACCCACTTAAAACAAATTTAGAGATACATCAATGTTAGAACATAAAACAGCTGTGGATAATCATCAAGACCTAGGTACAGAGTAATGGTTGTGACTGGCAGCCAGTGGTATAATGCACTGAGGCTGGAGTCAGAAAGACATGAATTCAAATATTGCCCCAGAAACTTATTAGCTGTGTGATTCTGAGCAAGTCACTTCATCTCTGTCTCAGTTTCTTCTGCTGCAGAATGGGGATACTACTATCTCAGAGTTGTTGTGAAAATCACATGAGATATTGTAAAAGTGCTTACTTAAGGCACAGTGCCTGGTACCATAAAAATCCTAGCCACTGTTACTATTACATATGATGATACTGCAGTAGAATAAAAGTAATTAGAAAATACAGTAGTCCATAATAAGGAAATGCTTGCATGAAAAGCTGAAAAGGAAGTCAGTCATGTCACCACATAAGAAATAACTGGAGAAAATGATTTCTAAGAATAAAATGATTCCTTTTTCCATAGTAGATGATCTAGATCTGCAAAGTACCATTGGTATTAACTGTGGTAACTGAAATCCCAAACTCAGACCAGATATGGATGGATAAAAAAATACTGCTTTTTGAAAGGTCCTACCATTGAGTTTTTTTCAGGAGCGCAAAGGACAGATCGCTGTCCCTGGCCTAATCAATCTTAGTTGCTGCTGAGCCTGTCACTTATAATACCAATTAACAATAACTGGGATTTAGATTTCAATCCATTAGGAAGTGAGCCACCAGTTCACTTAACAAAGGCCTTCTGAGCTACCAGATAATAATCATTTCTGTTCAGGACCACATTAAACTGCAGTCATTTTAAGGAACAGTAACAATTCTAAGGTTAAAAGTCTGACAAGGTCTTGTCTTGTCTCAATGGCTGGATATGTAACTGAAAGAAAGAGTACAAAAAAAGAACAGGTATAAGACCAAAAAAAGGCTTTTTCAAATAGGCTTTCTGTGTGGAAATGTAAGATAGAACATCGTATACACAGACTTGCTTGTTTGAAGTGTTGGTCAAGATGCTGAATTGAGTGAATCCAAACTTCACAGAACAAATCCTTTCATTAAGGAGATTTTTAGACTAGAGTCTAATCTAACTCGCTCCTTTAGAAATGTATAAACTAGAGCCCAGACAGGTTAAAATTACATGTTCAAGGTTACAGAGCTATTTAGTAGCAATGACACAATTAAACTCAGGTGCTCAAAACCAGGGATTTGTTTGCTACATTAAAATTAGAAGTGGCATCATACTATTTTCTAGTCTTATTTCTCATTATTTCTTTTCATATATTTTAAGTTCCAGCCAAACTGGACTGCTTGGGATATTCTGTACATGATCTACACTTTGTCTCTTCCATGTCATCACTCACAAAGTGATCTATGTTTTCCCCTAACCCATTTTCATTTTAATTACTTGTAATTAATTGTAATATTAAAAAATTGGAAACAACTTTCATGCCAAACTACGGTAAAAGACTGAATAAATTATATTATACAATTCCAATGGAAAATGTGGTACCATAAAAAAATTACCAATATGATAGATACAAAGAAATGCAGATTTACATTAAATGACTCAAAATGAGATCAACTAGGGAGACACCAGAAATAGGACAATATTAATTCAATTTAAAAAGCATTTACTAAGTATCTACTATACAAGTAGGACACTGGGAACACAAAGACAAAAACAAAATATTATCTACCCTCAAAATTCCTGCATTCACCTGAGATATTTAAGAAATCCACATTAAAACAAAAATTTTTAAATGGCAACAATAATTTGTGGGCAGAAAAAATGAAAAATATCTGAAGAGAGCTTATAACAAATAAATTGTTGCCCTTTGGGGAAAAAAAAACACTTTAAATCACAACGTAATTGGGGCTCTGAACAAGGTAACTGAGTAAATGAATGACTCTAAACTCAGCTCTTCCCCATTACCTCAAAACTGCAAGAAATGTGCTAAAGAAAGTAAAAGAACAATCCAAAAAGAGAAATGAAATTCCAAAAAAAGAAAACCTCACCAATAAAGGAGTAGAAAAAAGAGAAATGAAATTCCAAAAAAAGAAAACCTCACCAATAAAGGAGTAGAAGTCTTAATGCAATGAAAAAAAATTTTGAGCTGAAGTAGAAGAACAAGAAACTATCAGAACGGAGTAATGCTTTCACTACAACTAGTCCCACACCCCCCAAATGAGAACGGTACTACTACAAGAACCTAAAGTTCCTGAGCTCAATAAAGAAATTAAAGGAAGGCTATAAAGGAGGAAATTAGATGGCCTAAGGAATTAGAAAAGACAAATGAAAGAATCTGTTTTAGAATGAAAGGCAGGAAACTTTAACAAAGTGGACATACTGAAACAAACAATATTAAGACTCAACAAGTATTACAGCCCAGTGAAAAAAGAACAAAACTGGAAGAATATGTGAGGTACCTACAAACCAAGAAACTGACCATGAAGAGAAATGCAGGAAGAGCATCAGAGAGGCCATTTTAGAGAAGTCCCAAGTTTAACTTATTCTAAGACATAATGACCAAGCTTCAAAATTAAAAGTCCTAAAAACTGACTAGAAGAGGTTATTCAGATATCAAAAAATACCAGTTCAAATTAATCAGGACTAGTCACTGAAAACAAGAAATGAAAAAAAAAACCTGTAATACGTGAAAAAACGACGGCAAACAAGCTGCAAACAAGGATAATATACTCCAACACATCCAAAGTAATATGATTAATTATATAAATTATATAATAATTTATACTACACAATAAAATGTCTTTTAGCCAGATCAAGAACTTCTAATCATTTCTCCTAAGAAAGCTTGAGATAAGCAGACTCTGTGAAATAAAAACTCCAAATAACAAAAACATCATAAAGGCAAATAAATACAGAGAGCCTGAAAAAGCCAGATGAGGATTCAGTGCTTATACGCTTCTGGAAGATAAGTCCCATATTGTCTAAGGGACATCAAAGAAATAAAAGAAAGGAAGGTCTGTCAGATTAGTGGGATAATGGAAAAAGAGAAACCATCACCCATATTCTCATCTGGTTTAGGCAAATAAGATATCAAAAACACTTTATCAGTTAAATTAGAATCAAGGAATTTAGGGCTGCTTAAGTGAGGAGACAACAGTAGCTGAACACAGTGAAGATTAAGGTTGCAGGGACTTGTAAAAAATAAAATGCAAGATCCAGAGATCTGGAAAGATATATGTGGAAGCAAATGAGTACAAATGGATTCAAGCAAAGTTTGCTTCAGATAAATAAGTGCTTATTTTTTCTAAGTTATTTATTTATTTTTAATTTTCAATATTCATTTCCACAAGATGTTGAGTTTCAAATTTTCTCCACATCTCTCCACCCCAAGACAATATGCATTATGAATACTGCTTCCCCTCAATCTGCCCTCCCTCTCTTACACCCCTCCCTTCTATTTTCTTGGAGGGCAAGAAAGATTTCTATAGTCCACTGCCTGTACATCTTATTTCCCAGCTGCATGTAAAAACAATTTTTAACATTCGTTTTTAAAACTCTGAGTTCCAACTTCTCTCCCTTCCTCCCTCCCCATCCATTCCCACTGAGAAGTCAAACAATTCCATACATGTTACACATGTGTAGTTATGCAAGACTTCCATAAAAGTCATGTTATGAAAAACTAACTATATTTCCCTCCATCCTATCCTGCCTCTCATTTATTCTATTCTCTCTTTTGACCGTCTCCTCAAAAGCACTTACTTCTAATTATCCCCTCCTCCCATTTGCCCTCCCTTCTATCATCTCCCACCCACCACTTTTATCCCCCTTCTCTACTTTCCTGCAGTGTAAGATAAATTTTCATACTAAATTGAGTATGCATGTTATTCCCTCCTTAAGCCAAATGTGATAAGAGTATAGTTCCCTTTTTCCCTTTCACCTCCTCTCTTCACTTTCACTGAAAAAACTTTTTGTCTTTTATGAGAGATAATTTGTCCCATTCCATTTCTTTCTCCTTCCAATATATTCCTCTCTCACCCCTTAATTTTTTTAGATATCATCCCTTCCTATTCAATTCACCCTGTGCCCTCTGTCTATATGTATACAATCGCTCCAAGAAAATCTCAAGAATTATCTTTCCATGTAAGAATATAAACAGTTTAACTTTAGTAAGTCCTTTATGATTTCTCTTTCCTGTTAACCTTTTCACGCTTCTCTTTATTCTTGTGTTTGAAAATCAAATTTTCTTTTCAGCTCTGGTCTTTTCATCAAGAATGCTTGAAAGTCCTCTATTTCATTGAATGACCATTTTTTCCCCTGAAGTTTTATACTCAGTTTTGCTGGGTAGGTGATTTTTGGTTTTAATTCTAGTTCCTTTGACGTCTGGAATATCATATTCCAACCCCTATGATCCCTTAATGTAGAAGTTGCTAGATCTCGTGTTATCCAGATTGTATTTCCACAATACTTGAATTGTTTCTTTCTGGCTACTTGCAAGATTTTCTCCTTGACCTGGAAGTTCTGGAATTTGGCTATAATATTCCTAGGAGTTTTCCTTTTGGGATCTCTTTCAGGAGTTGATCTGGCTCTACAGTATCAGGGCAGCTTTTCTTGGCAATTTCTAGAAAGATGATGTCTAGGCTTCTTTTATGATCATGGTTTCAGGGAGTCCCAGAATTTTTAAATTCTCTCTCCTGGATCTATTGTTTCCAGGTCAGCTGTTTTTCCAATGAGATATTTCACATTGTTTGCTATTATATAATTCTTTTGGTTTTGTTTTATAATTTCTGGATTTTTCATAAAGTCATTAGCTTCCATCTGGTTCATTCTAATCTTTAAGAAATTATTTTCTTCACTGAGTTTTTGGACTTCATTTTCCATCCATTTTTAGGGCATTCTTTTCCTCATTGGCTTTTTGGATCTCTTTTGTTATTTGGGTTAGTCTATTTTTTACAGTGTTATTTTCTTCAGCATTTTTTGAGTCTCCTTTAGCAAGCATTTTTCATAATTCTCTTGCATCACTCTCATTTCTCTTCCCAATTTTTGCTCTACTTCTCTTACTTGATTTTCAAAATATTTTTTGAGATCTTCCATGGCCTGAGACCAATTCATATTTTTCTTGGAGGCTTTGGATGGAGGAGCTTTGACTTTCTTGCCTTCTGTTTGCATGTTTTGGTCTTCCTTGTCACCAACATAAGATTCTACAGTCTGATTCTTTTTTCAGTTTTTGCTCATTTCCTCAGCCATTTACTTGAATTTTGAACTCTTTGTCAAGGTAGATCTCTGCTTCCAGTAGGAATGTGGGTGTTATACTGTCAGCCATTTGATTCCCTCATAATCTGTGGGCCTAGAATTCCAGAAACAGCCACCGTCTCTGCCCCTGATGCTGCTTGCAGGTTCCTCCCACCCTACCCCCTTTCCCCTCTGCTGCCCTGGGGCTGGGGCCAGACCACCCCCACTCTCTCACAATGGTCCCACAGGCTTTTTCCATTGACCTTCCAATTTGTCCTCAGGGTTTTGGGGTCCTGAAGTCTGGAAAGCGCCACAGGTGCGAGAGATGCAGTCTCCCCAAGGCCTGGTCAGGTCCCATCTGTGACAGCTATGCCTTTGCTCCTGCGGGGCAATAGACATTTCCCCACAACCTTCCAGGCTGTCTTAAGCTGGAGATTTGTTTCACCCTGGCATTCTGTGGGTTCTTCATCTCCAGAATTTGTTTAGAGTCATTTTTTTACAGGTATTTGACTGGGCTTGGGGGCAGCACTCTAGAAAGTGCATGTTGTTACTCTGCCATCTTGGCTCCACCCGCTAGGTGCTTATTTTTTAAAAGTAGATTTTAAAGTGGGATTTGATGAAGGTAAAAACAAGCTTAACAATTATAAGTCTGACTGTTAAGGGGCTCTGAAAGCCAAAATCTACAGGGAATTAAGTTAGAAGATTAAAAAACTTATTTCCCAATAGACAAGAATCCAAGGGATATGAACAGGCAGTTTTCAAAAGGAAAATATAAACCAATAACTAGGTGAGAAGTTCTTTAAAGTAATTATGAATCAGATAAGTGAAAATTAAAATAACTTTGAGGTAGACATCAAAGTGGTAAAGATGGAAAAGAAAATCATTATTAGAAGGGCTATGGAAAAAACAGACTTACTAGTTCCTTGGGGTAGAACTGTGAACTAACTGGTCCAACTGTTTCAGAAAACCAACTATGCCAAGAATCTGAGACTTCATCTCTTTGAACCAGAGATCACATTACTTGGAGCAAGCCTCACAGAGAATGATGACAAGACATTAAAATGGAAAAAAAAAATCCGCAGCAGTATCTGAGATATCAAAAAGCTGGAAATGAATCAAGTGCCAAAAAATTTGGGAATGGTTGAAAATATTATAACATATGAATGTAATGGAAATAGTACTATACTATAAAAGAATGATGAATATGAATTCAGAGAACCATGGGGAGGTTTGTATGAAGGGTTCAAAGAGAGGAAAGCAAGGTCAGAAAAGCAATATAGATACCACACTATCAAAGTTAAAATATAAATCCTTTCTCTTAATCTGAAAACTTTTCAAAGTGTAAAGTGTTATTTTATCAATAGTAATTTAACTATTCAGTGATCTTACTTAATGGCTTTCAGGGAAAAATCTTTACAGATGGGTAAGGAAGGGTTCACATATTTACTGGTAAATGTAAATACTGTGTTAAAACAAAATGTGGTAACAAAAAAGACAAAGGAAATGAGTGCTTTTGTATCCTCAGGTACAATGCCTGGCATACAGAAAGCCCTTAACAGATAGTTATTGACTGGATTTATTTTTTATTTCATGTTCACAGTTCTACATTTTGTGTGTGTGTTGTGAGTATTGTTAACTTTCAAACAGAAAATCAATTTTTTTTCATAAAAAAGGACAAATTCTGTCTCTTCCAGGAAACCTTTACACCTCTTACCTTAGCTCATGCATTTTATTTTCCAATACCTTTTCAGTATACTTATGGATTATATTTTTGTACATGTCATATCTTCATACTTGATTATAGGATACATGAAGGCAAGAACTATGCAAGTTGTCATAGTGGAGTGAGCAAAGAACCTGGGAGCCAGGAAACCGAGTTCAAATCTTGCCTCAGATTAGCTGTGAGACCCTGGACAAGTCACTGAACTTTTCTTATCTTCAGTTTTCTCTTCTATAAATGGAGCTACTCATAATGTCCCTTGGAGAGTTGTTTGTTAGAAACAAATGAGATAATATATGTAAAGCACTTGGCAAATCTTTTATTACTAAGCATATTTGTATATTATTCAAAACCTGGACCTGGATTCTGCTTTTATTCTTGCTGATTAATCACTGGTTGGTTGTTTCATGTTCACAATAAATTTAGTTGATCAGAAACTGAAAAGAACAAAAATAAAAACTTTCTGTAAGGAAGTAAGGTCTTTTCTTTTATAGGTAATATTTTGCTATGTCATAGTATTTGTACAGTAAACGTATAAAGTACCCTGCAAAGTACATTTCCTGAAATGTACCAGCTAAAAATAACTGGGATTCACTTACAGTTTACTGTTTTACAGTTTTAACTTTAATAAACTGGTCCAGCAACTGCACATTGTACTTGACTAGAATTTTGCTGCCTTTCAATCTTGTTTTCATGTAATTTTTGTAGTCATTAAATATATTCTTTGAGCCTCCTTTCTTCATTTTGCGTAGCTTTATACAAATATTCCCACATTTTCCCTGAATAATGAAAAAAAAATCATTAAGGGCTTATTACAGGCTAAGTATCAGTAATACAAATACAAAAACAAAGCTTATCCCTACCTCAAGGTTTCCCCCATTCTACTGGGAGAAACAACACATTTTTTTTTTTTAGGAGTAGCAGTGACCAGGAAGAGTTATTTAGGTTTGGAAAGTCACAAGGAAGATAAGTGGAGATACAGAAAACTGACATATTTTTGCAGTAGTTTATAACAGTATGATTCAGTAATATTCGAAATTGGACAGAGCTGGGTACATGGCAGCAAGGCAGTTGGTGAAAATTTGGTCCGGGAATAAAGAATGATGCATGGCTGAGGACCGAGTGAGGCATTCACTAATCAGGCAGCCATGGTTCCAGGGAAGTAGTTTATTACCAAACAAGCTAAGTCCTCTTTACAATCATATGCTACAATTTGAGAGCAAAGTATTAAGGAATCATTTTATAAGTAAGGCACATTTCAACGTTTTAAAAAGGTTGAGTGGCAGGAGTCATAAGAATCATGGCTATAAATCCAAGAAGTCACAAGGCCCTGACTGCAAGATCTTGCCCTCTTGCCAGAGACTTCTCTGATAGTATCAGAAGGCCTGAACAGTCAATATGTGAAAATGAAAAGGGAGAGCACGAAGAAAAATTCAGGTTAGTACTTCTTCAAATGAAGAAGATATCAGGTGTCCTTCCTGTTGGCGCTATTGATTGGACAAGATAACGTAAAATATTAAATATTAAAGTGCTATATGAAGGTGAGCTGTTAGTATTGTTCTGATATGTACACTCCTAGAATGCAATTTATTACCCTAAGTTTACATATTCATAAGCAACTTTATGAAATTAATTTATATTAACAGGAGCTATAAAATACTTTGGAACCTATCCTCCAAGATTGACCTAGGGATTATACAAATCTGACTATAAAATATTCTTTTCTGAAAGAAAGACAGATCTAAATAACTGTAGAAATATTTACTGCTTATGGATTTAAGTCAAACAAACATAATAAAAACGAAAATACTACCTAAGTTAATATACTTATTCAATATTGTGCCAAATTCCCAAAAAAATATTTTTATAAAGTAGAAAAAAAATCAGAACAAAAGGTAAAGTATTTCAAGGGCAATAATGAAAAAAAGGGGGAAGGATGGAGGTCTATCAGTACCAGATCTCAAACTGAACTATGAAGCAATCAATAATCACCAAAATGATTTCGTACTGATTTAAAAAAAGGAAGCTGATCCATGGAAGAGATTAAATATACAACATACAGAAATAAACGGACACAGTAGGAAAGTGTTTGATAAACTCAGAGACCCCAAGTACTGCGGAAAGATTCATTATTTGACAAAACTTGCAGGAAAATCTGGACAGCAATCTAGCAAGAAATGAGAAGAACTCACAACAAATAAGCCTCAGATGGATACATGATTTAGATATCATCATCTTAAACAAATTAGAGGAGCAAGGAGGAAATTACCTTTTTAAACTAAGGTGGTAAAGGTTTTGACTAAACAAGTGATAGGATCATGCATGACAACGTGGACAATTTTCATTATGTAAAATTAAAATGTTTTACACCATGAATTCAATGTGTTAAAAATTAGAAGAAAAACAAGTAACTGAGAAAAAATGCTCTGTATCAAATTTTGCTGATAAAGGTTTAAGTTCCAAGATATATATGGAACTGATTCAAATTTTTAAGAGTAGAAGCCATTCCTGAATAAACAATCAAAGGATTTATTAGGCAATTTTTAATGAAAAAATCCAAGTTATCAATAATGATATGAAAAAATGCCTCATGTCAATAACTGTAATGTTCTAATTCTATCTCATACTCATAAAGATGCACAAAGATAACAAAAAGGAAAAACGATGACTGTAGGAGTCATTGTGGGAAAACAGGAACTGACAGGAGAGCTGTAAAATGCTCTAGTGCTTCTTGAAAGCAATACGGAAACATACCCCAAATTTACTAAACTGCGCAAACTCTTTGAACAAGCAAGACTACTACTAGGCATAATATATTCCAAAGAAATTAAAAATAGGAAAATGACCCATGCTTACACAACAATGTTCTTAATAACACATTTTTGTTGAAGAACTAGAAACTCAGGGGATATCCATTAACTGGGAAACAGCTGAACAAATGACAGTCAATGACTGTACTACAATATTTTACTGTAGGAAATTATTAAAGTACAGATTCAGAGAAACTTGGAAAGAACTGTATGAACTGATGCAGTGCGCAGTCGGCAGAGTCAAGTGAACAATTTCAAAAATGACTACAAATCTGCGAAGAACAAATGCCTTAGGAGCTCTGATCAGTACAATGGACTCTTACCAATGATGAAGCATTTAATTTCTTGGCAGAGATAACGGACCTCAGGCACAGAATGAGATGTTTTCATACATGACCAATAAAGCACAAATCTGTTTTGTTTGTACATACTTAATTGTTGCAGGGAAGGGCTCTTATGGGAGGGGGAAGGATATCACAGGAAGTAAGCAGTAGCAATAATGATGTTTTTAAAAGGAGCCTAAACAAATATTCAAAAGAGTAACAACAGAAAGAAATCTAGAAGGAGAAAAGAGGAGTGTTGGGGTTACTGTGTTAAATAAAATCTGTACACAACAAGATTCCATTTCATATGGATTATTTAATGTGGAATTTCTTTTCCTTTGTATATGCAAACGTTTATTCATGACCATGGGATTCTGTATGCGTGTGTGCATGTGCGTGGGGGAGATGGGTTATATTGGATCTTGGAGGTGATATGGAGGCCAGGGAATACCTTTTCTAACCTGACCTGAGATCTTAAATCACACCTACTAACGAGAAGAGATAGGGTGGGGGAGTCAGGAAAAACGGTAAGAAGTTCACACACATAGGTAAGGTTTCACAACTACTTGGCAGCTCTACCGTGAGATTCACCTTCTTCTTCCATCTAACTTTCCAGATGCTACAGCTCTATTTTTGTGTGAAGCACACCAGCATTAACTTTCCTACTGTAATCACCAGCTTTTAACTTTTTTAATTGTTGACTTCTCTTTTTAGTCCAGTTCCTGCTGAGATCCTTCTTCAAGTTTTAGTCCTTTACCTCTTCTTATTCTCTCTCTGCAAGACAAGTTATTCAGTGACTACAAAAACAGAAAGGAACGCAGGTTTTTAGGATCCTTATCAATGCAAAATTCAGTCATGAATTCTGAAGTCTGATGGTGAAGCAGAACTCCTACCTCTTCACAGAGAAGTGATGGAAGAAAGGTGCAGACTAAGACGTAAGAACCTTTTGCTATGTTAATTGGTTTTGTGTAACTTTTCTTCTTTGTTACAAAAGAAGAGTTAGCATTGCTTATCCTGAAAGGATTTTAATGAAAGAAAAAATGAAGAAAATCGAAGAAAAAAGACAAGTAAAATACAAACTGAGTTATTAGCTA
The DNA here is from genome assembly GCA_028658325.1 of Potorous gilbertii. Classification (NCBI taxonomy): domain Eukaryota; kingdom Metazoa; phylum Chordata; class Mammalia; order Diprotodontia; family Potoroidae; genus Potorous; species Potorous gilbertii. The sequence continues at coordinate 249,720,800 of CM053771.1, read as the reverse complement.
ACAAACATTTATTAATCATCTAATGACCAATGTGTTAATTTGTTGTGCTTGACTCTACTTATTTTTTATAATGGTGGTATGAAGAAAGGAGTTAGTGAGCATTCACAGTGGTAGAATAAAAGACTGTTACTAGAACCAAAAAAACTACAAGAGACAGAAGGAAGTTCATAAAACAGACCTGATGGAGATTTTATTAACTTGATAAAACACTTAAAAAACCCCCCAAATTATATGTAATTAGACAATTCAGATCTAATTTTAAACAATCCCTCTTTCTGTTTATCTTTGTGCATAGAAATATCCACATTTGTTGGTATTTATGTTCCTAATAAAAATACAGCATTCTCACTACTTATACTGTCTTGCTTGGAAATTTCATCCATCCTCATGACTTCAAATTACCTCAAGGTGAAAAAAAAAAAGGGAACTCTTAAAAAAATCCAAATTCAAATTTAGCCCTAACTTCCCTCTAAATCACCATGCCACTTGCCAGCTGTGTGATCACCAAGTTCAGCTTCTTTAAAAATGAGATGGGTGAAGTAGGATCACAGGAACAGAAGGTCACATATTTTAGAACTATAATATACCACAGAAGTTAATCATGTCCAATATTCTCATTTATATAGATGAGGAAAGTAAGGCTCAGAGAGGTTGTTTCCTGTTTAAAAAAGGCTATGTAGTAAATAAAGGAGCTAGGATTCCAACCCAGGTCCTCTTACTCAGCCTGGTGCTTTTCTACTGCACCATTTCTCTATGGTCTCATTTATGTCTGTGGGTCTATAATCTCTAAGAATTTACTGAAAGATTCTATTTTAATGTTGTTTGACTGTTTCTTCAAACTACTGAAATCTAAAACATTCTTAGACTCTTCTCCAACACTATAAAATTAGGTGAAAATAGACCAATTTGGTTGAAGCACAGAGTAGAGTAGTAATGTGAAATAATGCTGAAAATGTAGGGGTTTTTTGTGAGGAGTATTGTGAGGTATAAGGACCATAAAAGACATCAATCATTTGTTATGCAAGAGTTCGGAGAAGCTAAAATATTGAAGACTGACCTATGTGTTAGAAATATGATACTGTAAGATATACAGGCAATAAGGTATAGAAATCTATCTTGACCTACAGGAAAATAGAAGGGGAAGGGGTTAAGAAAAGGTAGGTGGTAGTGATAGAAGGGAAGACTGACTGGGGGAATGGGAAATCAGAATGTACACTGTCTTGGGGTGGGGGGAGAGGGATATGGGGAGAAAATTTGGAACTCAAAATCTTATAGAAGTGAATGTTGAAAACCAAAAGTAAAATTTAAAAATTAATATAATGAAAAGAAAGATGAATTTGGTAGGGGCATGAAGGACAGATTACAGTGCAATAAAAAATAAAGGAGTTAGGCTAAGCAGAGGTCAACAGGGATAAATAATAGATAATCTTTAAGGTCCCCTTCAGTTCCAACAATCTATGTCTTTTGCCTCAAACACACTCCTCTTTGGCTATCCAAACTCTGCACTTTTCAATGCCTTCTTCATTCTCAAGTTTCATCTTATCCATGAAACATTTCCTAATAACTCCAAGCCAAAAAGACTGAACTGAACTTTTATTGCACTCGACACTTAATATTTATTTCCTTGTATTGTTAATTTAAAAGAAGAGTGTGTATTTTTCTTTACAGCTTTTGCAAAGAAGCGGCAGTCATATAATGATAGACAACTCTCAATCATACACCTTCAAATTACTCATTGTGGATTGTCCATGATTAATCTGTTACTCTCTTGTTGGCGTCTGATAGTTCAACACAACTCCCCTTCCCTTCCCACTCCCCTGAAAATTCAAAGGATTTGTGCTCATTTTAATACTGTCTTAAAAAAATGTGAGAAAGCATATCCAACTTTTTAAAAACTCTCAGAGATTTCTTGTTTATTATTTGGGGGTAGGTATGACACTGAAGTGCTATTTTGATGCTTCATTATGGCAATGTCATGACCTTAGATTCTCAAAGGTTATGGCAATGCAACATATGCTCTGGTAGGTCTTATGCCAAACTGAAAAGGATTAGAAGGAGGGTCTCATTATGACCCACCTAACCAGTTTCAAGGAGACTCAATACCAGAGGTTTGGATAATAAATACTAAATGGTTTTGGGTATAACATTTCATTAAATATAATCTATTAAGCAAGAAGAAATGATCTGCTGATGTAGAATGAGTACCCATACCACCTGAACTACCACTTTTTTGAAGTATTTCCCTTTCTATTAACACAAGCATCTGTAGGTTGGGAAGATGGAGTAGAAGGGATGAAAGGATAAGAGATAAGCATCAAGCAGCGAAGATCATGAATCCCATCTTTATAAAAACTGCTTACTTACTGTGTTCTCTGGTTACCAGAAATATCCCTATTTCTACACAACTATTTCCCAAATGAGTAGTACTGGTCACAAGTACATGTCAAACCTTTCTGGCTCCCTGTCCCCCCCCACCCCCCAAAAAAATTCCACAGTGTCTCCTGAAAGGATTAAAATGTAATTGGGAAACGTTAAAATAAAAATACAACATAACAGATAACAATTTGTGGTTTTCTAAGTCAGTATGCAGGGATCCCTGCAGGGATCCATTTCTACTTAAGTTTGACACCAATGATCATAAAGGTAATAAATGTGCATGTCAAATGGACCACCACTTATGGAAGTTTAATAAGTGGTATTTCTACTTTGGCCCTCTGAAAACTGTTGAGAGGCTCATAGTTGTTGCTCACACTATTCCCTTAGGAAGATGAAGTCCTCCTACTTTATGTCCAACTATGTCCAGGGGGCCTACATAGAAATACCATTTTTCCCATCAACTCCAGTGAAGAGAAGCCAATAAAATATGTTCCTATTCAATCTCCTCTCACCAGATCCCCACTCATGCAAGAAACCTCTTCAGAGCCAGCACAGTGTTTGGTGAAAAGAACAAAAGCAGCATGTGTTCCTGGCAGATAAGAAGGATGAGGTCTCTGTTTCTTATATATTCAGGGGAAGAAGAGGCATGTGTTGCTGGAACATCTGGGTAGAGAAGAAGCATGATTTCCTGGGAAAACCCTAGCAATAATGGTTTTTAAAATATGGCTTAAGGTCTATGGTACTGTTAGTACCACTGTTCGGTTATATCATGGGTTAAACTTTGGGCACTGGCTGGGGAACCTTCTGTGGGAAACTAAATCTAAAAATGTCCTAACAGGTTTGCAGAATGTTTTGCAGAACACAACAAATATAATTTAGGGATTGACTATATTCAATCTAGTAACTGGATGGCTCTCATGCACAGGGGTTTCAAGGTTCCTGATTAGATTTTTTTTGGGGGGGGGGGGGGCAGGTGCAACTCTGCTTCCCAGGACCTGGGCAAATAATAGCAAATTACAAGGCAAAAAACATTGCTGAGACCTCAGTTACTTATTTACTCACCAGCTGTGTGATCCTGGGTAGGTCACCTATCTGTGCTTCATCTGTAAAATGACAGGGTTAGACTCAATAACCTCTAAATCTATTATCTTATGTATATTAAGAGGGAAAGTACAAAACACATACGGGAAGTCACTTAAGATAGCATGAAATATGTTCTACAATCAATTCCTTAAAATTAAGATTTTATCCCCCACCCCACTTCTTCCCCCCACTACCTCCCTCCCTCCCTATGACAGCATACAATTCTGTACAGGTTCTACATATACTTTCCTATTGAGTACGTTTTCACTATAGTCATGCTATGTAGCCGCACTACAATAAATGGAAGAAATCATATAACAAATCAAAACATAATACACTAAAATCCACACACACACAAACATGATCTGCTGCATTCTGCGAATGACTTCCATATTTCTTTCTCTGAGTGTGGAAGGCATTTTGCCTTAGAAAACCACCATTGGGGATTTTTTTTTTTTT
>CM053771.1:249697767-249716382 GCA_028658325.1 Potorous gilbertii | reverse complement strand
AGAAAGTTATCTGGCCCTACAGGACAAAAGAGAAGATGGGGTAAGGGAAGGGAGGGATGATAGAAGAGAGGGCAGATTGGTAATATGGGTAATTAGAATGTCCAGTGTATTGGGGAGGGGGGAGGGGACAAATGGGGAGAAAATTTTGGAACCCAAAATCTTGTGAAAATGAATGTAAAAAGTTAAATAAATTTATTTAAAACAAAAAAAAAATAGTATGAGATACTGTCAAATGATTTTTCTGAAATATGGGTGTACTATATTTCTGTACTCTATTTCCCTCTCACACCCTATATTAAATATAGATATTGAAAGAGAAAGGAAGGAAGGAAGGAAGGAAGGAAGGGAGGGAGGGAGGGAGGGAGGAAGGAAGGAAGGAAGGAAGGAAGGAAGGAAAAAGGGAAGGAAGACAAAAATTCTCCCCATATGTCAACCCTGTAACCTCATCCAAAAAAGATACCAAATTAAATACGGCGAACCCTGTTCTTGATGAAAGTACACTGATTCTTAGTAAATTTTAGTTTTTCAAAGATTACTTCCAGAAATTACCAATCAAATCCATGATCTTTTTTTTTTTTTTGCTGTGCAAGGATACAATTTGTCCAAACCTGGTGACTTGAACTCAATAAAGGCAGATGACAACTGGCTTTTACTCCTCACTTAGCCTAGGTTGAGCTGGGTCCTTCAGCATCCTCTGGTTACTTCTTAAACAGGCTTATTCAATGAATAGGCGTTATCTCACCCTAAGTGAGCACCTAAACAGACCTTGGCCTAAAGGGGCCAAGTCTCCTAGTGTACCCTGGGTCAGTCATCCTGATGAATATCTGGTCACTGGATTCAGATGGCTCTGGAGGAGAAGTGAGGCTGGTGACCTGCACAGCCCTCCCTCACTCAAAGCAAAGTCAAGTGCAAGTCATGTCATCATTTCTCTGATGGCAAGGTCTTCTTCAGCAATAAAAGATGAACACACATCCTGGGTTACAGTCCCTTTGGTTAACCATTTTTGTTCAAATGGATCCACCTTCCCTATTCTTACATTTTACATTTTATTGTTCCTATATAGATCATACTTATTCCTTCTCCATGCATTTGAACATATTTCTCCAAATCTGTGGAATATCCCTCCTCTTCTACTTTTTCATGACTTCTACTTACTATATCCTATGATTTTTTTTCTTTATTCCTACAGAGTTATGGTCTGCACTATAGTCTAATAATAGTACTAATACTCCTTAGCATTTATATAATGTTTTAAGATTTGCAAGGAGCTTTACATATATTGCCTCATTTGAGCTTCACAATAATGCTGTAGGGCAGGTGTTAGTGATAGACTATGGCACACAGACAGGTTTTCATGGTCTTAACTGAAAATGAACCATAAACTTCGAGAGGGCAGGGACTACGTCTTAGGCCTGTGTGTCTTTCCCAGTAGTCATAATACTGATGATGATAGTCTACTATCGATACCTACACCCTACAATATAGACATATAAATAATTTTAAAACACCTATTTAGTTCATATTCTATAAATCCACTCCTAATTTTTCTCCCAAGCTTTGGTCTTATACCATCACCTGCCTTTTGGACACTTTCAACTCAGTATCTCATATGCACCTCAAAAGAGAAACATTCAAAACGGAATTCATTATTGCCTCCTCCCAGTTATATTTCCAGCTTACAGACTTCAAAACCAAAATTCTGCTGTCTCGTTCTGCAACATCCTTCAGCACCTACTCTGCTGTCTTCTCAACACAGACAGCACCTACTCTGCTGCCTTCTCAACAAGAGACAAACACTCTGTAAGGCCCACCTTCTTTTCCCACTGGTGAAATCTGCTTGAGAATTCCATTTTGTGGAAGGATGCTGGGTGGGCCCCTCTCAGCAATGTTCTAGATTTCAAAATCAAGATCCCAGACAGTCAGTGTACCACCACCACCACCTTTGTCAGTGCTACCTTCTTCCATTAGAATGCGAGCTCCCTGAGGGGAGTATTGTATGCCTGGAAGATAGGAGAGTGGGACATAGTGGATGTTTAATGTTTGTGTTGTTCCTTCTTTCCTTTCTCATTCGCCTCCCTCCCCCAAACTGTTACTCTTTTAAACTTTCTTTTTTCTAACAAGGACACCATCATTTCATCACACCTTAACAACCTTGGAGTCATTTGTCTCGAATAACCCTTACCACAACTACCATCTCCACTGAATCCACTGTGAAATCTTGATATCTCTTATCTGTGTCCACATATTGCCCTAGAGTTCAGGCTCTCATTACCTCTTGCCCAGATGACTTCAATAGCATCAAACTTGTCTCCCAGCCTCAAGGCTATCTCCTTCAATCCACCTCTACACAGTGATCTTTCCAAAGCAAGTCTGACCACATCATTCTACTCCTCAAAAAAACTCTCATGACTCCTGATTACCTCTAGAATCAAATACAAAGTCTTTGGTTTGACTTTTAAGGTCCTCCATCAAATGGCTCCAAACTACCTTTCCAGTCTTACTTTCCTTCTTAAACTCTATGGTCTAGCCAATCTGACCTCCTCGCTGTTCCTCACACAACCCTCTATCTTCTATTACCATATCAAGCATGCTTGAAACACACTCCTTCCTTATCTTTACTTCTTGGAATTCCTCATTTCCTTCAAATCTCAGCTCAAAAGGTATTTTCTACTTTAAGCCTTTCCTAATTCTCTTAGATGGCAATATCTACCTCCCTCACTTTATCTTATATTTATTTTTATATACTCATACATGTAAATGTACAAATTCTCAAAAGAAATGTAAGATCCTTGAAGGCAAAGACTGTTTCCTTTTTGTATCACTGTGCCTAACACATTATTAACAAATGCTTACTAGACTAAAATGAGAACTGAAAGTTCTGTAGAAATCATGTAATTCCACTCTCTTGTTCTTCAGATGAATACTCTAGAACCGACTGCATGTGTATAGCATCCCATATGGAAATAATAAGTGTGAGAAGAATACTGAGAATAAGTATTACCCTTTAAAGGCTTTTTCTCTATTAACTAGGACCTGTGGAAAAGTTATTGTCTCAGTTACAGCAGCAAATGAAGAATAGTCATCTTATTTATCCTTTCATCAAAAGGATGCTGTGAGGTTGTTACCCAAAGTATTATCAAATTGATGTAGCCACACTGACACTAATTTAGGATATGGAAACCTCCTCATAATTCCACACCTGGCATTATTTCAAGAACCTTGGATTGACAGAAGAAATATTCATATTCCTCTCCCTCAACTGTTGATTGCACTAAGGCAAAAAGCTTATAGACTGTACCTGCAAACTGAAGGTATTAGGTATCTTAGGTCCATTCCAGTTCTAGAATTTTTTAATTCTAGTTTACTCAACACTCCATGCCCTAGTACACTAAGTATTCAATATTCTCTGCCTTGGTGAATAGGGAAATAGAGAAAAATTTAAACAGATTTATATTACACCAGATAAGTATGAACTGATATAAAGTACATCGTGAGTTACCATATCACTGAAGTATCTGACTGCAACAGTCCAAATGGAAGTTACAATACCACAGAAATAAGAGTTGTTATTTTCAATTCAGAATCCTACAATCTAGGGCAAATGAAATGTGAAGTACAAACGGAAATAGTTGATGAAGGAAATAAAATCAATGCAGGTATGAAAGCTAAAGGAATATATCAGGGAGGTTTGGGATGAGGTACCACAAAGTGAAAAGGGGTGAAATAAGTAGAGAAGGTAGTGAAGACAAAAAAACATAACGAAAGTCTCAGAATGAGTAGAATGTGGAAAAAAAAGAGGAGATTCCAGTGTTAGTGTTCTCTCCCCAGTTGCATCATAAGATAAAGGGCATTAAGATGTCCAATATTCAAAAACAGTTAAGATACAGTAAGTCAGGGCCTCCTCTTCTAGAATGTCTCAAGGAGAAAGCAATTCCTTAGCCAATGCTGAAGAAGGTTCTGTCCAGTCAAACCATCAGTAGGCCCAAGGCAAAGACTTCTATCCTAGCCTCAAACTGCACATTGTATTTGTGTGACTTTTTTTCCATCAAACATACCTCTGATGTTCATATTAACCTAATTTCACCCACATAAAAATTTTAGAGGAGGATGAATTCATAGGATCAGAGATTCAAAACTGGGAGAAATCTTAGCATTCATCAAATTCAACACGTTCATTTTCCACATAAGGCAACTAGCTTACCCAAAGCTGGCATTACGTGGCAGACATAGCATGTGAAGCTTGTCACTCCAACTGCAGGTACAGACCTCTTTCCACTGGTACTATGCAGTATCCAAAATCACTTTGTTTTGGTCTTATCTGGCATGTCATGCTCATGGACAGTTTGGTTACATACAATGGCTTCAGGCAAAAAATACTTGTGGAACACCTACAGCTTTCTAAAATACTTTTATATGTATACATACATACATTTTAAATACAGAGACAGCTGGATTCGGGGCTAGCTTGGAATCAGGAAGATGCTAACAGTCTCGGTCAAATCACTTAAACTCTGCCTCGGTTTTTTCCACAGTAAAGTGGGAATTAATAATAATGCCCACCTTCCGTGGTCGTTGCTAGGTTCAAATGAGATATGTGTAGAGGACCTTCATCAGTGCTCATTTGCTTCCTACAGTGACTAAACCGACCACGTATGAGCCTGAATGGTAGCTCTTTCCTTCTGAAAGTGTCCTGGCTCTATCGTGTTTGCACAAGGCTCTTGGCCAACAAAAGACCGTCTCCCCAATTAGAATGTAAGCTCCTCCTCGACAAGGAGCATGTGTTTGCTGAGTTCTTTCTGGCCTTTCGTACAGCGCCTGGCCGATAGTAATATCTAATGAATGCTTGACTCAATGGCCAGGAGGGTGGAAAAAAAATTGTACATGCATGACAAGTCAAGGGATGGAAACAGCCAGCACCTCTATGACGTCAAGGTTTGCAAAATGATTTATGTCTTTTTAATATTTATAGCGTCTATTTACAAATATATTTCACGGCAACCTGTGAAACAGGCGCTGTTATTATGCCGATCTCACAGCTGAAAAACGGATCAGGCAGGGGGTGAGTGACTGGTCCGGAGGCAGAGGGCTGAACTTGAACCCGGGTCCTCCCGACTCCAGGGCCTGCACACTCTCCACGGCGCCACAGGCCACCGCAACCCACCCCGCCCCGCCCCGCCCACTTCCTTCATGCTCCCCGGGGGTAGCGAGGCACTCTTTCCCCATCTCCCCTACTCAGCCTCCAATATCCCCATCCAAACCTGGGCGGCAGCGGAGGCGGACGGTACCTGTCCACCACGCCGAACTCAGCCCCACACCCGGCCCGGGGGGACACGGAAACTCAGGCTCCCGCCAAGGTTTGGGAGCGTGGGCCCGCCCCTCACCGGACGTGACGTCGAGGAGACGCGGCGCAAGGCAAGGCGGGGGCTAGGGCTTGGGGAAGAGAACCCCAATCTCATTTCTGACAATGTCTCCTGAGACAGCTTTCCTCCCGTCCGCCTCACGAATCTGGAGGACCAAAGAGGCTGGAAAGGAAAAGTCTACAGGACCCCGTAACCACACCTGAGACAGAGCGGGGTGGGGGAGGGTTATTGGCTTCCCGCCCCCACGCCTTCTACCTTCCTATTGGCCAAGGTCGCAAGTCCCGCCTGGAAACTGCAATTCCCATGGTGCTCAGCGGAAACTAAAGGAAGAACAGGTTGCAAGACTATTGCAAGCCATTATGGGAACTGTAGTTTCCCGCTAAGAGGTGTGCGGGAAAGGTTGGGGGAACCATCATCCTTAGCTACTGAAGCCAGGTGTTGAAAGCTCCGAGGACCTATGCTCCAAATAAGCCCCCTCGTAGAGCTCAAGGACGTTTCCTCTTCTCTAACCGTAATAATCACCCGAGCGAAAGAGCCTTTTTTCAGACTCTCGGTATTGATTTCTCACTCCAATCCCGCCACAGCCCTGATCCTCCGGATCCCACTCGTGGGAAAAGGTGGCCTCGTTACCGAAGGAAAAGCCTTATCACCCAGGGCGACCCCGGGATTGGCCAATGGCCACGTCCCTCAAGCGGAGGTCCCTGAAGCCGATTGGTTCTTTTTTTTCTCCGGGGCTGAAGTAGGGTTGGCACTTAGCTCGACCGCGGCCCAGGAGGGGCACAGCAGGGTGGGGGGAGGGAGTAAAAAGGGGCGGATTCCGAAAATTGATTGGTGGGAGTTGGTGTCTTTCCCCAGTTCCCCGACCAGCAATTGGCCAACTTCCCTTTGGAGGAGGCGGACGGGGGCTGGTGCGTGGTGGTGGGGGGCGGGTCTTCGTTAGCAGCGGTAGCCGCTGGAGCCGGTGTCCGGGGCTGGGGATGGGGTTAATTCTCTCCCCTGTGACTCCCAGTCGCGCCCACCCAACCCCGCTGTCTCCCTGCTGCGCCGCACTCCGACCGCCTCCTCCTCCTCCTCCTCCTCAGTAACTCGGGTAAGAGACATTTCCACCACCGCCACCCCCGCCACCTCCATCCCCCGCTTCTGCTCCCCGGTATACCGCTCCTCCCTCCCCCGCCCGCCAACCGGTCGCCCTAACGGAGAAGGTGCTTGATGGGGGAGGAGGGAGGGGGAGGGGGTGTGTCGGGATTGGGGGTGGCCTTCCCAGCCGAGCTGGCCGAGGTCCCGGGGACGGGCCTGCGCCCCCGGTTCCCGACAGCCAGGGTTCGAAAGACGCGCCCCCCTCCCCCGGCCGCCGAACCCTGGGCCTCCCTCAGCCCTCCCCTCCCCCTCTCCCCGGCCCGGGGCCATGTGTAGGCCTAGGGGAGGAAGCACGGGGGGAGCCCCGTCTGCGGTGGCCGGGCCCCTGCCATGGCGGCGGCGGCTGCAGCTGCTGTAGCTGCTGTAGCTGCCGCTGCGTCCCCGAGGACTCGGAGAGCCGAAACAGCAGGCCCGAGAGACGCGGATCTCCCTGGGGGGGGCCCGTGCCTGAACACCCGGACTCTCGGGGCCAGGGGAAGCGTTTTGTTTATTTCGAAAAAAATTTTTTTGCGTTTAGAGCAAATGGTAAGCCCTTGTCACACTGCTTTGAAGAGGAGAAAACGTTGAATGTTAGCCCGTACCGACATGCAGGCACACACTCTCACTCCCCTCCTTTTTCCGCAGGGCAGTGGGGCTGGGAGTGAAGTCTTTCTGTCCTAAGAAGCTGAGGGCAGGCTGAGAAACGCTGTCGGAGTCAGACACCCCGGGCAAGGGCTTCTCTCCTGCTGCTGGTGGTGTCTTTGAAGGAAGTGGTCGAGACAACTAGCAGTAGGGTGTTTGGGGGTGGTCTTTTTCTCCCACCACCCCACCCCCCCAAGTTCTCTCTGGCCCTTTGACCCAAAGGTGGTTTTCTGTCTGAAGCCGCCTGAATACTTAACTTGGCTTTTCTGTGATTGGCTTAGTTTCAGATTTCTAATACAACACTGAAAAGACGCTTGTCGATGTAAGTTTAGAGCTGTTGGTCAATAGCCATTTTTAAAAAAAACTTCTAGGAAAATGAATTGTCAAATATTGTCAAACTCTAACTAAAAGCTCACGTAAAGTTATGTTGCAGGGAGTGAAAGTGCAGCACAAAAAACCGATTGTATAGTCTTTTGCAAATATAGGGAGAGTAGTGTGTATTTTACTTTCTCTTACTGTTTGTGTGTTGAGTTATTATCCATAATAGTAAATATTAGGTACCTATTGTGATAAAGGCTTACTGCATTTTGACTAATTCCCTTAGTCCCCAGACTGGGGATTGGATGAAGTAGCATTTTCCTTTGGCATGTAGTAGCTCTCTGTAGCAGCAGAGGTGATATTTGGTGATCTATTTTAATTCCAGGACCCTCTTGTAAGGTTACTGCTCACTATTTTGTTTTAACATCTCCAACTCTTCCTGTAGAACAACTTAGTTTAGAAAAAAGTTCTTGGATACTCAGTAGACATCAAGAGATGGTTTTTGGATTGTTTAATCTTTTGATAGTTTTATCTACCAATTGCCTTAATGGGGGGAAGGGGGGGGGGAGAGAAAAGTTAAACATATGCTGGGATCAGCCTAAACACCAAGTAGATTTACTTTGTCACACCCATTTAAATGTTTATACTATCTTAACTAACTGGTAGTTTTACTTATAGTGTGACCATTGAAAAGAGAGTGTAGTTTGACTCAACAACCTTTGGCATTTTTAGAAAGAAAAGTTACATAGTAAATCGATCAGGTATCATTAATTTATTTTGGAAAAGATTAACTAATTTGATCTTAGAAAATGCCTTTTGGTACTGATGCTTGCTTCTTTTTGACCACTGAATAACAGTATTAAAACCAAAGCCATCCTTTCATTAAATTAAATTCAATGTTGAGTTCAACCTTAAGAGTAAAATGATAATAACCAGATATTCATAATGTTAAAGGAACACAGCATTGGAAGGGGTTATTTAGTGAAACTGCCTCACTTTGTAGATAAGTCATCATAATAGCTGATATCTCTAACATTTTAAGGTTGTAAAACATTTTACACCTATTATCTCATTTGATCCTCACAACAAACCTATACTACAGGCCTGTCACCCCCATTTTTTAGTTAAAGAAACTGAGGCTCCCAGGGGCCCAGTTCCTGAGACGATACTCAAACCCAGATCTTCCTAACTCCAAATCCAATAATCTCTCCACTCCAATACAAAACTAAAATTTTAAGAAATAAATTGGTCAAGGTCAAGATTATTACAGCTAATAAAATTTATACCTGTTCCCTTTGCTTTCAAATACAGTGCTTTACCAGTTTTCTCATTCCACAAATACAGATTGTTTCAATAGTCTTGGTGTACTTTTAATCTGTTAAAGCTTAATGTGCAAGGTATGTTCTGAATGACTGAGGCTTGCAGAGATTATGATCTCTATAATCTCTGTCATCTCTGCCCTTCAAGGGCTTCTATTCTAAGAGCCATCTATAGATGGAATAACAATAATAGAAGACATATTGGGCTATGATACCTTCACTGCAGTAATATTCTCTAATTCCTGTTTAGTTAAAGGTTGTACCTATTGATTTCAACAGTAATGCTATATAGCATTTTTATATCCATATCCAGTATTTCATGTTACAGAGAAAGTAGGAAGGTGAGTCAATAACTTAGGCAAATCTAAATATGTATACAGAATAATTTATTTCAAAAGCATAAAAAAAATACTGCCAACTTTGCAGAAATTGAATACTGCATTTTTTAGGTGTAGTTCTAATATAAGTCCTGCTTATGGGATATATATAATTATTTTTAAAAGTCATCATTATTAAATATATAAGAAAACATAAAAAAATCACCAAAGTTGTAGCTTTTTTCTTCAGACATTCCAAGCAATCAATTTTCAACCTTTATCGAAGCCTTATTATAAAGGTATCATTAGGATAACTGCCAACTGGACCATGGTATCCATGAAACTCTTCTAATGAGATCCTTTTTAGTACTCCATTCCTTTGGACAGTGTCTGGATCCTCTGCTCTAGCAGGTGGTAGTCTCCTTCATGTTCTTCCCACATTCCCCTGTATAGTTGAATGGTCTGTTAGGGTTTTTAATATGATGGTATCAGTTCAGAATACCTACCTATTAGTCCTGAAATAAACTTTATAATTTTTGAAGGGGAAAGTGTTTCCTTTACTAGTACTTGTGAATACCCTTTTTGGTAAATGTTGAGCTCAAGTCCTTTAGTAATATAGCTATAGTAGTTAACAGTCTTTGCCAAGTAATAATATTGTGAATATTAAAATTTAAAGCCTTTTAAAAACTTGACTTTTTTATAGAGTCATTAAAATAACTGTAATCACTATTAGTCAGCTCTTTCAAGGGAAGCTTCAAGGCAGATCTTATATTTTTGTTGCAAATAGTTCTGGGTATTGCAAGGAATTACAAACCACAGAACAATATACCCCATCTTTAGAATGATACCTGTACATGTAAATAACTATAAGTTTCATAAAGAATTCATTTCAGTTCTTTTGGTAACTGTATTTTAAAATAAACACTTAACTCTAGTGAATTTTTTTTTAATATGTGCATAACCTGTGTGATTAAGTCAGTAGAATATGGTGAGACTGTATTTCTTATGGAAATGAATTTTACCTATACCTAATAAATCACTTTTTTAAACAGAAGTAATTAAATTATAAAACTGGCTCAGAGAATTGAGCAAAATGGTTAGTTATTTAATCCTGTTTCCAAGTCATTTCTTCCTTTCCTATTTCCAAAAGACTCTTCCCTCCATCCCATATTTTGTCCCTTAATATTCTGACTTTCCCCTCAAAAGTCAGTCTTATTTTTGCCATCCACTAATTTTTCATCTTCTTCCTTCCTGCCAGCCTCTAACATGTTTTTATCTCTCATTTGGTTTCCTCCTGTAGCCTTTAAATTTATAACTTTTGTCTTTTACTTGAGCTCCTTTTTATTTTTTTTTTAACACTATTTGTTCAGAAAAAGTGGACCTGTGATGTCCTGTAGCTTAGGTTTGTTCCTTTTTCGTAAGGACATAAGTTGTAATGATTGGTTGCTCTAGCTTTGGCTGTACATCGTTTCTATACCGAACTATTCCCATAACCAAGAAAAACTACTGCTGTTTATATACTTTATTCTTACCTTTCCTTGAATACTAGCAATTTGAAATAACATCTGATATTTATGTATAGTTAGGTGATATCACCTTAAAATTTAGCCAGAGGACAGAGATGTAGTATTTCTGGCTGTAGACTGGCTGTGGTTGTACCATTACCCTTATTGCTATGCTTGACTTGTATATAAAGAACCATTGTATTCTACCATTTTACTATAATGCCGAGTCCCAATTTACTTTTAGATAAATTCAGATGTATTTTATTTTACTACGTGGGCTGGCATGTCTTCTCCTATCCAAAGAATTACCTATGCCCCTCCCCCCCAAAAAGAAAATACTGTCTGTGCACCAGAAAATTTCTATATATTTGTGCAGAGCTTTTGTAATGTCTTTAATGAGAATCTGATTTTTCAAAATCTTCCAAAGTCATTGGAGACAATTTTGTATTGCATAGCATACAACTTAATAATGGTTATATTAGTGAACATTTGTAGTTGAACTAAACAAAAATATTTCTTGTTGTCATCCTCCATACTTGAAAAGGACCAAATGACATCACTTTTTTAAGGTCAAGGTACAATGTGTCTGACTGATTGACCAGACTATTGTGAGTTCGGAAGGCTCTAACACAGGTTAGGCACAAATAGTTCATATGAATATTTGGATTGAAGATGTCTCTAAATTTGCTCATCTTATACTTCTTTTGAGCTACTGTAATTCTGCTTTGCCGTATTTATGCATTTTCAAAGGCATACAGAACCAACTCTTGAGTAAAACTGTGAGGTCATCTCCAAGCCTTCCCTTTTTGTCCCCTTTTTTCCAACTGCTTCCTCTTCCCATCCCCACCCCCCCAGATTTCATACATGCCAGATCACAATCCTTACTCCTTTTTTCACCTGAAGGAATGGTTGAACAGGATGAGTGTCTTCATGTGTTCTAACCCTTTCTCTCTTCAAGAATGCAAAGAATATACAATCATTGAATGTCTTTTCTTGGTTGATTGACAAACTAATTGCTTGCACAAGAGCTGACAAACTAATTGCTTGCACAAGAGCAATTGAGTTAGTATGTTACCTTAATCAGACATTTGTATGTTTTCTCTCTAACTGAAATATAAAAGATTTATTATAAAACAATATTAAAGACCCTATTAAAGCAATTCTAGGGATCAGCAACCAAGTATAGTTGGGGAAAGGGATAGAAAGGCCTTTGACGACATTGTGACAACTCATAAGGTTGCCCCTAAAATAAAATAATTGTTTATTGAGATCCATGAAGAAAGAGTTAGAAGGTAGAAGGAGGTTATGCTCAGCCTCAGATTCCTGGTGTGGACAAGATGGTCCTCCTTTGAAGAACAGGTGATTCTTACCTTCCTTGGTGTTAATTTCTCCCTCTGCACTGAAATTTCAAAAACACATTTTCTGTTTTCTTGCACATCTTATATTTTAGTTAACATTTACTTAAGTACAAGCTCTCCTTTTAAAAAATCTTTTCCCAGGCCTCATATTTTATTTCTGCCTCAGATAAATGAAGTTTCTGTCAACAAAATGTGTTATCAGAATACATTCTGTTTTTTAATAGACTTATTACAATAGATACATTATTATTAGGAATAGAAAATTAAATGTTTTGGGTCAAGATAGACCAAAATCGTAAAAAGATGTCTGTACTGTTTAACTGAAAAGTGTAAATGAAATCCTAAATGCCAACAATATTCTATCAGGCCTCCATATTTGTCTTTAACTTCAGCAGATTGTATTTGTTATTTATGATATTTGTATATAGTTTCTACCAATGTGTTTTTAATTTTTTTAAACATTCTAAATTAACAACTAAAAGCAAGGAGATGAAGAGACCCTGGTCTAGCACAGAAGATGGAAATTTAGATTATGGGGAAAGACAGGCAGAGTCCAGAAGAAAGAGGATTTATCATAGATAGCGAAGTCTTCTGAATATTCTTCTTATCAAATGACATTGTGCTGATTGCCATAAATCCCAGGTCACTCTCAGATGAGATGCACTGCCACTCAGAAAAATTGGGCCCTGACAGTCTGGGCAGAAAAAGAATACCTGTTATTATTCTGGTCTTGAGATACATTTTAATGAGTAGCCCCTTCAGTCAGACCATCAGCATATATATATATATATCTTGGATAGACATTGCAACAGAACAGTGAAGTGCATCCAAAATTGTGATGGGAGCAGACTGATTTGCTTTTGGGAAATTCTGCTGCTTTGACTAATGGAAAGATATTCTCTGACACAAATTGATCTTTTTCATGCCAATATTCTTCCTATACCAGAGTGCACAATGATCTTTGAAAAATCAGAATTAGGGATAGTCCAAAGGGCAGTAGAAACAAACATGGTAGGTAAAAGTGGGCTGCAGCATATTAGCAAAAACAACTTGCATACAAAAAGTGAAGTACAATATCTTATCTAGCAAGTAAGTCATAGGTAAGATAGTCATGTAGTGACAGTGAGAGATAGATGTTCAAAACCTATATTAATGATCATTTAATGTTAAAAAGCTGAAAGGATGTCCTTTTACATTTTGGGTAAGTTCTCTGTAGAGGGTGTTTGGGAGGTCATAGACAAGAATTACAACAAATGAGGAGATACAGATACATTGAAATCTATACAAGTGGAGCAAGTATTCATTAATGAGATCATGGATTCAGCAAAATTTAAATTGACCTGTTTGACTGTAATTTAATATTCCTCTCCCTGTTCTTGTGAAATGGGGCTACTATACCAACTTAGTAAACAGAATTTTTTATGGTAAGGGATCGATAAAATAATCCTGCACGTGGAAGAAACAGCTTAATTAAAAGTTTCCCTGTAACATTTGTCATAGTGTTTATTGAGTGCCTGCTATTAGATAGACATTGTGGAGACAAAGACAAACATGGGTTCTTTGATTTTGTTATAGGGGAGCTTGGTTTGTAATGAGGTGTTCTGTGTTCTTCAGTTGATAAATCTCCTTGGATATAAATATAAGGGAAATTACCTTTATATCAAAATCTGCTTTATGGAGAATAGTAATAAAGGGGTTTAATGGTAATCTGTAAACCAGAGTTTAAGTTAGGAACTAAAAATAATGGGAACAATTAAAACATCATCACTCCACTTCTACCCCCAGAATGAATTCCAACCAGTAGAAAGGAGCTAAAGAGGTGATTAAATATATTGAAATAAGAACATTATTCCATTCCACCTCAACACTGCCATTAATTGCATCAAAAAAAAAAAAAGGCTCATGTTAGAGGTACACCTCAAGTCTCCTGCTGTCTCATAATAAGGATAGTAGCAAGTAAGAGATTACTGGTTGCTAATACCATGCTCATTAAAATTTTTATGGTTGACTTTTAGAGTCTTAGAACTAAGTTCTGAATTTCTCTGCCAGTCTTTCTAGAATTGGGCAGTAACCATTACCGCTAACTAGATTGAAATAGAAAATGGGAATGATGAGAACCTGGAAAGACCAACTATTAATGCTGTAAATAGGTTTGGTTTTTTTTTTTTTTTCAAGTTCATCCATTAGTGAAAGTAATAGGTAAAATAAAATGTAGGTAGTTATATTATTGATCAATTGTAAATCTTTGTAAGGTAAAAAAGAACTTTCAAAAAAGGGATGTTTTAAAAGTCTTTCCATATGCTTAGAACATCTTCATGTAAGTAACAGTAAAATTGGATTTGGGTCTGTGATTTCATTGGTGTAAGAAACTTCCAGATAAAGAAGCTCTCTACTAATGCAGGTCAGTGTCAATTTTTTTTCCTTGTAGAGAATTGCATAGAGTACTGATAGTTAACACTTTCTGAGGGTCACACAGCCAGTGTATATCAGAAGTTGAACTTGAACCGGGTATCTTCCTGACTTTCTAACCTCTAGGCCATACTGCTACTATCAGTAAGAACAAACTTCCTAAATATGTCTGGAAAATACTTTTTCCCTCCCAACTCACAGTTTTTAATTAATATAGATGGTTTTCTAAAATATGTTATTTCATCATGGTTATATTTATTTACATTACTAGATAGTTTCTCATAGGAAGAATAATGGAAAGAACTGTCAGACATAATATAGAAAAGGAAAATATTCATACACAGAAGGTAAAAGAATTTTTAAAAGACAAACTTGACAGTCTTGATCAAAATGTAATTGCATTTAAACAATACAAATCAGTGCAGAGCATCAGGAAAAAGGGTTTCAATTGAGTAAAATTACTGGTATTAAAACTTTTCTCAGAAAGTTTGATGTGCCTAATCAATAAGAAATTGATAAAATGTATTGTTAGAACTCTTCCCCAAGTATTCAAAGGACAGGAAGTTTTCAGAAGAGGAAATACAAACTATCAACATCCATCTGAAAACTGTTCAGTGTCACTAATCAGAGAAATGAAAATTAAAACCTCTGAGGTGTCATTTCACATTCATCAAATTGGCAAAGACAGTAACAGATGGTAAAAATCCAAAGTTGAAGAAGCTATGAGGAGACAAGCCCAATAATTCAGTGGTGTTGAAGCTGTGAATTTATTCAGCTACCCTGGAAAACAACTTGTAATTTTGCAAGAAAAATTAGTAAATTGTTTATACTAGTTGATCCCAAGATACCATCTACCTGGAGTTACTGACCACATCCAGAAAAAATCTTATTCCATATTATTTATGGAATGCAGTATTATTGTACCATAAAGAATGAAGAATATGGGAAAATTAGAGAAACATGGACAGGCATATGAAATTGACATACCATGAAAAAGCAATATCAAAAAAATGTATGTAATGACTACTACAAAGTAAACAAGACAGTATGAAGGTGTAAGAGCTAGGTCAAATACAAGAGACATATTTTAGTGATCACAGAAATGAAAAGTGGTGTATCTATTTCAATTCAGACTATTAGGTGCTTGGT
Organism: Potorous gilbertii; assembly: GCA_028658325.1. Classification (NCBI taxonomy): domain Eukaryota; kingdom Metazoa; phylum Chordata; class Mammalia; order Diprotodontia; family Potoroidae; genus Potorous; species Potorous gilbertii. The sequence goes on along the minus strand of CM053771.1, from coordinate 249,700,889 downwards.
TCAAAACTTCATGGAAGTTACTGGTTGGGGGCAGAACTATTTAGGTATTTTCTGGGAAGTATCTCATGTTGAAACAAAATGTGTCCACCTACATACAAAAAAAAAAATGAAAGCATAAGCATGTTACCAAAGGGTTCCCTTGAGCACAAAGAAAAAAATGGCTCTTTGTTATACTTTTTTAAACAGCGAAAACATTTTGAATTTGTTTATTTAAAAGAGGTTACATCATAATAACAGGCCTGCTTCTTTTAATTTAATTTCAGAAACTGGAATTTTTATTAAGTACATGTTAGGTGGTATGTGAAGTACTATAGATACAAAGATCTGAAAGTCTTCCCTCATAGGATCATAAATAGGCTAGGAGCTAGAAAAGATCGTAGAGGTCATTTTACAAGTGAACAAACTGCAAACTTAACCTAGGTCGCATGGCTAGTAAATAGCAGAGCTGGGATTTTCATTCAAAACCTCTGATAACACTCCAGCACGTTTCCCCAAGGCACTATTCTGCCTTCTTGAAGGAATTTATCTTCTATTGAAGAGGGTAGGAAGATGGGGAATAAAACATTGTGTAACAAGCATACTAATACACTACAAAGTAAATTAATGAAGGAGTAAATTCCAGTAACCTGGGGGAGGGGGGCAGCAGGGAGAGAGGGAGACCTCACAGTGGAGGACTCCGGTGAAACTACTAAACTCTCAGCATAATCTTGAATAGGCCAGATGTATAGCCTAAAAGGCTCTTTGTTAAGAGGCAGAAGGAATAGAGGGCTCCCCCAGAAAGCCCCTCAGAAAGCTGTCAGAAACTCATATTAGGGACATTGGAAGCCACTAGAATTGATAGCAAACAGCTGGGAAGAAGACAAACAGCCAAGTTGTCCAGGGCCTCTGATGATTATCCTCAGATTCCACAACAGCCCTGAAGATCCAGAGCTTAGAAGCTCAAAGGTGGGGATGCTAAACTAAGCCAGAAAGGTGGATTTGACACCAGGAACCTAGCTATCTCAGGTCAAGACAAGCAGGACAGATTAACCCGTCCAAAAGAAAAAAATATTGTTGATCTACTAGAATGAGAATATCATACCGTTAAACTGTTAAGTAGGGACTTAAAGGAAAAATTGAAATTTCCACAAGGTCTACATGAATATCTAGAAGAAATGAAGCAAGATATAAAATAAAATAAAAGTTCTAGAGGAATAAATAGGAAGGAGAATAAATACCTTTGAAGAGAACGTTGTAAACATCAACCAAGAAGTAGAATCCCTGAAAACTCAAATGTATAGACTGAACAGAAACCAGCAACAGAGACAAGAAGAAATTTTTAAAACAAAATGAAAGAAAACGTTTAAGTTGCTGTCAAAAATATCTTATCTGAAAAATAAGTTAAGGAGAAATAATTTGAGAATCCTTTGACTCATTGAAAACCATGCTTTTTCTTTAAAACAAAAAAGTTTGAACACTTTATTTCTAGGAATCCTAAATGAAAAATGGCTTTATCTTTTAGAACCTAAGGGCAAAGGGCAAAGTAAAGATAGTAGGGATGGATACTAATCACCTCCTGAAGGAAAAATCTCAGGAATGTCACAGCCAAAAACCACTTCCACTTCAAAGACAATATACTACAAGCATCTAGAAAAAAGATGTTCAAGTACAAAGGAACTACAGTCAGGATCATACAAGCCATGGTGGCTTCTACTACAAATTCGAGATCTTGAAATATAATATTCCAAACAGCAAAAATTATAAGCTTACAACCAAGAACAACTTAGCCTTCAATGTTTAGTATTGGGATGGGGGTGGGGGGATCTGGATCTTTAAAGGAGTAGAAAATGTTCAAGAAATTCTCATGAAATAATCATAGCTAAGCAGGAACTTTGAAATACAGATACAAGACCCAAGAGAAGCCTAGGGAAGAAATTCATAAGCCCATTTGTAAGGGACCGTATGATAATGCAGTGCTCACATTCTAAAGGAGAAGAAAGAAGTGGCCCTTTAAAAATTTAATGTCTTCTTTGTTGTTGAGTCATTTTTCAGTCTTGCCTAACTCTTCACAACCCCATTTAGGGTTTTCATGTATACACTGGAGTGGTTTCCCATTTCCTTCTCCAGCTCACATTCAGATGAGGAACTGAGGCCAAAAGTTAAGTGACTTGTCCAGGGTCACATAGCTAAGAAGGGTTTTTTGCCAGATTTGAACTCAGAAAGAAGGGCCTTCCTGACTGCAGGCCCAGCACTCTGTCCACTGTCACTTAACTGCATGTTTTCAGAGGGTATTAAATAAGAAAACTAGAGGACATGGGAGTTGTTTCATTTCAGAGGATTTTAAGAGGAGATCTGTAACAACTTAAATATCTTTCTAACAGCTTTCTAAAGATCTAACCAGTGAAGGAACTGAGGTCTACAAACTCAGTATCATTTAAACCAGTTGGTAAAGTAATTTAACCTTTTTTAATCAAATAGGTATGCTTTTTTCTAATCTATGTCAATGATAAGGGAAATCATCCTTAAATTTTAAAACATAAGTATATATCCATAGTCCAATTCTCTGTCTTTTCCACCTTTTAGTTTGTCTTCTTTCCTCTCTCCTCCTACTTTTTAATGTTTTATTTTAATAGGGACAACATTGTTTTAAGTAACCTCTTTAGCAGATTGGTCAAGCAGAAAATTAAACTTGTTATGAAGTTAAAGAAGATCCTAAAGAAAAAGTACTGCAGAGCTCTTATCTGTTGCACCTGTTGTACTCTTAAATTAATTAGATTTACTTTCTTCTAGTCATAGCTATTCTAGTTAAAGACTCAGAAAGCTCCCCTTTCTTCCCCTCCCCTTTTTTTTTTAAAGTTTATGCCCTTGAAATTGTTAGCTTTCCAGCTTTTGATCTCCTTCCAAGTTGGAAACATCAATATCTCTGCTTGAATCCATAAACACAAGGAAATAGCAGTAACCAATTACAAAATATGAAATGTATGTTGGAAGGGATTATTTATATAATGTATAGACAACATGGAGTGACCTAAAAAGGGCAGGTAAAAATATGTTTACCAATATTTCTTTTTTTTTATTTTTTTTTAGTGTTCTACAATCACTTCCTTAAAATTAAGATTTTATCCCCCACCCCACCCCTTCCC
>CM053771.1:249577182-249697267 GCA_028658325.1 Potorous gilbertii | reverse complement strand
ACCAAAGGAGAGATTAATAAAATGGAAATTAAGAAAACTATTGAATTAATAAACAAAACCAATAGTTGGTTTTATGAAAAAACTAATAAAATTGATAAACCTTTGGTCAATTAGATTAAAAAAAAGAAAGAGGAAAATAAAATTACTAATATTAAAAATGAAAGCCGTGGTGTTAATTGAATAGCAACGGATAAGGAAAAAATGTACGTGACCACAGCCAACAGATCTTTTAGGAAAATGATATAAAACAGGCTATAGTACAGCATCAAATTAAGGCTCTGACCAAAAGTGTCTTAAGATGTGTAGCTACCACAAAAGTTTGTTTTTTCAGGTATTTTGGAAATAAGACATTATTGCCTCCAAATCATATTTTTCAAAACCTTAAGAAGGTATCACATTGAGGTCCTGAAATAATACTATTGGTATTAAAATAATGCTTGTAAGTAGCAGCTTCAGTGAGCTGGACATGTGACCACTTTGGGAGAGTACAGAATCTAAGAACATGCAGCACATTGAGATGGTATAAAACAATAACACGGAAGACAGGCAAAAGAAACGCCAGTGACTATTAACAGAGCTGTAGAATAATATTGGCACCTACCAAAATCTTGCTAATAATCATTTTTACAGAGTGGCCAAATTCATTAGGAAAACATCTTTGATATGAGAATTAGAGGAAAATAGAAGGAACGTATTATATGGCTGCTTTCTGAGTTAACCTAACAAAGGATATGAACTCTAAAATTCTGACAAAATATGAAATGCAACCGGGGAAACTTTGCAAATGGATCAGGTATGGTTACCAGGTGACCAACATGGAATTTGCTGAGAGTCTGCAGTAATAAAATGCAGTTTAGAGCACTCAGCTGGATTTCACTGTGATCTTGTAACAAGACCGAAAAACAGACAAATGTGTGACAAGCCCAAGGAAATAGTTAGTTTAGTAGTGTCAGTAACAAAAAGGAAAAAAATGTCATCTATGACACATTTTGGAAGAACAAGTTTTCTGAGGGAAAAGAAAACATTATGATTTTATGAGAAATATCACAGACTACAAGTACTCCCAGGCATATAAGAAGCTTTTCAGAGGGGTTACCTAGAGTGTTTGGCAAATAATTATATTATCCTATAGGATCCTATAAAATCCTATCAAATTGCTTGATTTCTTTTCTTATATGTATATTCATAGTAAAGTGTTCAGTTTATTTCTTTATTTATCAAATATACAGAGAAGGTTTGCTCTGAAAGCCAGTTTATATAGGGACCAAAAAAGGTTAAGGCTGGAAAATTTCTTATAAAATGATTTTATCTTTTGTAACAAGGGCTTGACACAAACAAAGAGCACCTCTGAGGCTACTCTTCCAGGTAAAAGATGCCAGGGAGCCAGCTTCTGGGAAAGTCATGATGACATATAATGAAAGTACTTCGGAGAGGCTGGAGAAAGTGTAGACATTCTGTTACTGGTTCCAGTTCAGTAATCAAAAGAGAAGGAGAAGCCTTTGTCAATTGACTAGATAACTGTGGGGCATCTTTCAGAAAAAAAGAATTCATCACTGTCTCCTTTGCTGAATTTTCAGTTTGTACCCAACAATCATGGGGTCCCCTTAAGCCCTGTCCTGGCCCCTCTTCTCCCTCTGTTCTGTCTTGCTTCATGCTTCTATCAGCCCTTCTGGGTTCAGTTATCATTTCCTTACAGATGATCCTCAGATCTCCTTGTCCAGTTTTCTGGTCTCCATCCTCACCATCTTCAACTGCCTCTTGAACATTTCAAACTTAATGTCCCATAGACTTCTTAAACTCAACATGTTCAAAACTGTGAAATCGCTATCTTCACATTTCTGTTGGACCACTAATATCATTCCTGTTACCAAGGCTCACAGCCTTGGTATCATCCTCAACTCTCCACTCACTCTCACTTCTCCTATCCTGTCTCTCTCTTGCCAAGACAAACCAGAAGGCTGTCACAATAATCCAGGCATGAGGAGTGATGAGGGTCTGTACCTGGAAGGCATTTTGTGTCAGAGGGTAGATGGTGTATAATGTTTCAAAAAAAAGAACAAGAATTGAGCTTGGCACCTAGGTTACAAAAAAAAAAGAAGAAGAGAAGAGGACCCAGGTAAGAGCCTGACATCACCCATGATTAGCAGATGTGATCTCAAGATGAGTGAGGGAGACTGAAAAAGCTATCGGACAGGTCGGAGCAGAACCAGGAAAGAATGATGTCACAAAAACTAAGAGAGAAGACAGTAATAAGTAACTTGAAAGACTGTGGAAGTTAAGAAGGATGAAGCCTGAGAAAATCTATCAGATTTGGAAGTTAAGAAATTCTTGGTAACGTTGGGAAGAACAGTGTCAGGTTCATGATGTCAGAAGCCGAACCGCAGTGAGTTTAACGGAGAGTTAGAGAAGTGTAGTTACCAATATAGATGCTTTCTCACTTAGCAATGAGTAAGTACTTAATAATTTTTTTTCATTTATTCTTAGCTTCAGTTTCTTTGCAAAATGGGATTATAATACTCAAAGGGATATTATTTTATAAACTCTAATGTATTATATGCATGTTTTTATTGTTAACACTGTTTTTGTCAATATTGTTATTAAGAGGAGACTGATGTCTCCTGATTCAAGAGCATATCTAGAAGTTCTAGGTCAATAATATATCAGATTTACCATAGCCATTGAGGTTAATAAGAACCAGCCTTGAGTTTGTCCATTGATCTTTGAGAAAGCAGTTTGGGTACAGTATTAGGGCAGATATCAGATTTTTAAAAGCTGAGAATAAAATGGGTAGTGAAGAAGTAGATTCCACCCCTGTTTACTTCTTTTGGTGCCATTCCTTGCCTTCTCCATCCTCCACCATCTTTCAGGTGATTTCCTCTGCATGGGAGAGTTTCCTTCTTTTGTTTTTAAGTATGTCCTCAGAAATAATTGATAGGTTTCTTTAATGACACTTTCACATTTTTCAGTCTGTAGTCTTACTATCATAGTCTTTGCTTCTTTTCAGCATGTTATAATTGCTTTATTGTTTGGAGTTATGTTTGTTTTGTCTCATTTTTTGGCTTGGAAATGTCTGGGGAGGAAGTTGGTGTCTATTATTTGTCGTGCCCTTGTCTTCTATGACATTGCTATGTTCCCTGTGGGTACTTAATAAATACTTGTTAACTGACCGGCAAAATTTGAGAATATAAGCAATTATCATTGTTAACTGTTGATTCTCAAATTCTTGCTAAAATGATTGATTCTTTCTCAAGTGACTAACATAATTTATTCTTAAAATGCTTAATATCCACCATTTCTGACTTAGAATATAAACATGTTTCCTTGCCTTCCTCTAAAGACACTTAACCTTGGCCAGTTATATTGATTATATCCATTTTTACTCTTAGAGGGAAAGGAGGTGATAGGTGTTGGGTTTGTGCTTTGAATTTTCTTTATATAATACTGTTTGATTGCATTTATAGTCTTACAAATTAATTTTCCTCTGCAGAAAAAAAAGAAAGCATGGAATAAAATGAAGTAGTATAAAGGAAAAATAAGTGTATTTAATTCTATAATGAAGGGTCTAGTCGTGTTAATAAAATGACATTTAAATTTATTTAGTATAGAAAAATGCTTTTCACTAATATGTTAGTTTAGAAATGTTTAGAGTAATAATACCTCAGTTCTAAAAACTAGATTTACTGAAGTAGCTTTTGATAATTTGCCAACTTAGACTCAACTTTGATCATATTGATCATCATTTTGAGAGTAAGCAGAATGTATTTCATTTTTCATATGCATAATATACATATTGCCTGTGGTATAGGAAGTTTAGATGTATAACAGTGTGTGTGTGAGAGATAGTGAGTATTGTGCCTTAAAATGAGATTAACTATCTATCTATCTCCCTCTTAAATTGTCGTGAAACAATGATAATAATTCACGTTTTGTATGCTACTTAAGTGTTAGAGTTTTGAAAGTTACATAATTGCCAGTTCATTGTTGTCAACAACTGTAATGTCACATTTTCCAAATGAAGTTAGGTAAAAAGTGAGATTTTGAAATAAAAAAAGAACATTAAAATTAGTCTTCTCTCACAGAAGTAATTATTCTTCTATCTTGAAGCATATACTAATTCTGTAGTAAAGAATGATTCTTAATACAGAGCATATTCAGCCCTTGTCACCAAATCCATAGTAAGAACCCTAGTTTGGAATTGAGTAAAAAAAAAAAAGTTTCAGAAAATATGATTTCAAAGTTTTATATATGTTAGATGCAATTGTATCCATTGCTCATTAATTCACCATCTCTAGATCACTTAGACAGAATGATGAAATAGATGAGTTTGGAATATAGACAACCAACTAACACAGAGGTATAATCAGACCAGTCAGTAATCATTTACTAGGCACCTGTATTGTCAGGGATTGTACTAAAATCATGAGCAGATAGAGGACAAAGGAAAGGCTCCAGGCTGAAGGTGGCACTTGAGCTGAGCTTTGAAAGGAACCAAGATCTAAGAGATGGGAGGCATTGAGAGAAAAGGGGAAAGGCTAGACAAATTTCCAGGGCCTAGTGGTGGTTCCTAGTCATGTGGCAAATGTTTTTATCTTCTCTCATCTTATTATTGTCTGGGTTTTTTTGTATTTTGTAAAATATCAATGCCACAGAAAATGACATGAAATTGTCAGTTATTAACCAATAGCAGCTCTACTCAACCAAAGAACTACTAATTACATATCACGAATGGAATACAATTAAATTTCAATATAACTCTGTATTTTATGTTTGGTGCATGTAAAGTTCAGAATAACACCCTGAGAACTTGTGCTGGGAACAGAAGATTTCCAAGTATTTCCAACGCTTTGTAATTGAATATTAACTCGGGCAATATGACACTTCAGTCTTAATTTATTATGCAGTCATGGCTTTCCTTGGTTGTTTTTAAAATGTGTTTTTTTTTAAATGAATAAAGTTGCAATTTGGGGTACAGTTTTATTTCCATTATGATTATATATTTAAAGGTTTAGTTATTTAATTAGAAAATATTCAGTAGTCTGCACATGTATTTTATCATAAATTATTTTAAAATATTTCTAACTATTTCTGAGGTTGTATTTTCAAGTAGTGAAAATGTGAATTATATTTAGAGTTAGGGATTTAGGTTTTTTTTACATCTTTTAAATTTTTATTTGTAGATGGTCCTTTAAAAAATGAGTATTTTCTTTTTTATTCTATATGTCATTTTGTATATTTTTGGGATTTTGGGCTGGGGAGTATTTGTTTGTTTTTATACATCAATCCAAACCCATGTAAAGATTTTTTAGCTGGTCCCTCTCTTTCCCTCTGTCTGCTTTTTTTTCCTACCTTTGCTGAGAGACCTAAAAAAATTTTCACTGGGGCCAGAATCTACTCTCCAAGACTTTGGTTGAAGATTAGGTGGGGGACAAGGGAGACACATTTCAGGCTTAAGTTATAATAACCAGTTTTAAAGAAAAACATGAAGACAGGAGACTGCCTTGTGTGAAGAACAAGGCTAGTTTGTCTTGACTGTGGAATGTAGGAAGAGAGAGTAATATGTAAAACAAGACTGGAGGAGATAGTTCAGGACAACTTTGTAAAGGGCTTTAAAAAACCAAATAGAGGAGTTTAAATTGGATCCTAAAAGCTGTAGGGAATCATTGGGGTTTATTGAGTAGGAGAGTAGCAGGGTCAAACGTGTGCTGCAGGAAAATCACTTTAGCAGGTATGTATAAAATCTACCAGAATAGAAAGAGACCTGAGGCATGAAGACTAACTAGGAAACTATTGTCTAGTCCAAGAAAGCTGATGGGAACCTGGACTAATGTGGCAGTTGTTTAAATTAGGAGATGTGAGAGATGTTGTGAAGATAGAAATTGAAAGGTTTGTCACTGGGCTGCGTATACAAAGCTAGAGAAAGTGAGAAGTGAAGGATGCTATCCCAGTTCTAAATATGGAAGAATAGGATGGCTTTGATCAAAACAGGAAAATTCAATAAGGATAGGTTGGGCAGTAGAGGAGGAACAGAATACTGGGTTTAAGTTTGGACATACAGAGTTTAGAATGCCTCCCAGATGTCCATTGGCGGTTAAGATGTGCAGCTGGACTTCAGGATACAGCCTTGGACTGGATATATAGATTTGGTAGTCATGCACATAGAGATGAGAGGCACACAATGAGATAATTAAGTAAAATAGAAGAGGGCCTAGGACAGAGCCTTAAGATAGCCCCACAGTTCAGAGAGAGGATACTAAGTAATGGATCAGCAAAAAGAGACTGAAAAGAAATCATCCAATAAGTAAGAGATGAACTAAACGACAGTGTCATGACAACTCAGAGAAGAGAATATCCTGCAGCAGAAGATAACCAGCTGTGTTCAGAGAGGCCTGCAGAAAAGGTCAGGAAGAGTGAGGACTATTAAGAAGCCATCAGATTTGGCAGTTTAACAACTACCATAATAACAATATGCTTTATGGATTGCAGAACATGTTTAGGCTCATTGAAGAGATAATTGGTAACGTTGGAGAGAACATTTTCATTTGAATGTTAAAGTCAGATGCCAGATTTTCAAAGGTTGAGAAGAGAGTAAGAAGTAGAGACAGATTGTAAACAGCTTTTTCTATTAGTTTAACTGTGACAGGGAGGAAGCATATTGGACAGTGACCTGTAGGAATGCTTGGATCCAGTGAAGTTTTGTGTGGGATTTTTAATTTCTTTTTTGCAATACTTAGACATGATTATAGGCAGTAGGAAATGAAACAGCAGATAGGGAAGAAGTGACTGAAGATGGAGAATGGGATGATTGTGGAGATAATTGTCTAGAGAAGATGAGAACAAGTCAGATCAAGGGTACATAGAGAGGGGTTGGTCTTGGCAAGAAGAGTCATTTCTTGATCAGTCTGGGGTAAAGAAGAAGAAAAAGGGAAATGATGTCAAGGGTTGTTTAAATATAAAGAAACATTGATGTATAGCTATCAGAGACCTTAGAAGTCACTGAATCTAACAACCCCTTATGTTGTAGATGAGGATATTGAGGTCCAAAGATATTGACTTACCCTGAGTCAAACAAGTAGCAGCAGCAGAATTTGAATCCTTCCGTACTCTGCCTGTCACTTTTTCTCTTCTACTACTTATCTTTTCTAGAGCAGAGCTCAGAGCAAAATATGATGCTAAGTTCTCAACTGAGAGGGAAGGTAGGAGGTAGAATGGTGAAGCAAATTTGAGAATATATGGTAGTGCTAAAAGATCTGAAATAGCTTGACATCTGCTCAATCTGGCACACTGCCAAAAACAGAACAGCTAATAATTTCTTCACTTGTTTTAATGATAATTTCATCTTTGAGAAGGCTAAGGATCTGACAAGGAAAAAGAATGAAACAGAAAAACATTTTTTAAGTACTTACTTTGTGTGATGCTTTGTTTAAATTTCTCGGTATTCAAATAAAGAGCAAGACACTCTCCTGCTCGCAAGAAGCTCACATTCTAATTAGAAGAAGCAATATATTTAGAAGAATTCTGCTGGAGGGAGGTTGAAAAGATCTGGTAGTCCACTGGGTACCGCTGCAGGGTTCATGACAAAGCCTAGGAGTCTTTGTAGTCAGATTGCAGTACCTAGGGTCCTCAGGGCATAGTAGCAGGGCTAATAATAAAGGAAGGAAAATCTTTGCTGAATCTGAGTCTCCACAACTGAAAGGAATTGATTACTAGAGTGGAATTGATAGGAACCTTGGGGCAAAGTGATTATTCCATCTTAGAGTTTCTGTTAGAGTTTTGGATAACAGAGAAGAAAAGCATATTCTGATGTGAACCTAGAATTTTAGGTGGGCAGATTTCAAAGGGTTTAAAGAAAGGATTCTTAGGCTCTCACTCTCTATAAGGGAAGTTAACCTTTGAGAAGATGACATACTTTCAAGAATGAAATTTTGAAGACAGAGAAATAATTCTGAAATAAGGGATATTCAAGAAATTGACCAGCAAAGTTAAACTGAAAAAAAGAGAAAAAAATGGGATCCAATGCAGCCACCAGAGGATCAATACAAAAGCATAGCATGGTATGTATGTATTCAGTACTCTCAGAAGTCCAGAAAATAATCTTGAGAGTACTAAAGCTGACAGTGAGTAAGAGGCTGATGAGGAAAGCTAAGGAGGACAGAATAGGGGTGGGGTTTTTATTTGTTTAGCTATAGTGGGGAAAGAGTAGGATAGCTGTTTAGAGTAGAAGGAATAATAAAAATAACTGAAAGAAGGCAGAGCTGTTCAATTCTTTGCTTCTGTTTTCTCTACCAAGGAATACTGGAAAAATAAGAACAAAAGTAGCCAGTTAGGGAGATGATTCCCCAAGTAAGAAAAGAGAAAATTGTAAAGCACCTAGCTGACTTGGCTGAGTCACTTACGCAGACGAATTACATCCTAACTAGGACTGAAAAATTGAAAGATGTGATTTAAATTAGGTCACTGAGAATAGCTTAGCAAAGATGGCAGATGATAGAAGAGGTTTTGCCATACTGAAGAACAATAAATGTTTTCCTTCCTAAGATAAGGAGACCATAATCAGCAGGCTCTACTTAGAAGGTAGCAAAAGGAAGCAAAGAACACCCTCCCCCCAAAAAAAAGTTTAATCAAGGACAGGTCATACCTGACTGACCTCATTTCCACTTTTGAATCGGTTATCCAGCTGGTCGATCAGAAGAACTCTGTGCATAGTTTATACCTAAATTTTAGCAATGCATTTGATAAAGCACTTCATGAAATTTTTGTGGACCAAAGTCAGCTAAATGATGGTCAGTTAGATTCAGCACTGGTTTAAAGACAAGACTGTCAAATAATCATTTAAGGTTCAGTGTCAGCTTCAAAGAATCTCAGGTACCTATTCAGACACTTGACCAAATGTGTTATGCTTGACCTGGTACTATTTAACATTTATGCTATTAATTTGGATAAAGGCATAGGTGGCATCCTTATTGATTTGTGGCTACCACAGATCTGGTAGAGATAACTAACTCTTCATGGAAGAGTTAAACTTCCAAAAAAGATCTTGGCAGACTAGAACTTTGACATTTAAAAGTGTTATATACTTGGTTCAAGAAATTTACCTCAGAAGTGTAAGATGTAGAAGCATGATTAAATAACAGTTTATCTTAAGGATCTCAGGGTTTGGGTTGACTACATACTTAATAGGAATCAGCATTCTGATGTGGTGAGGGGGAAAAAAGCTAATACAGCCTCAGACTCTACTAAGAGTAACCTACCTAGCTTGCCAAAATGAGGTTGAAATCATTGTACTGTGTTTGTCCTCACCTGAGCACATCTTCAGTGTTGTGTTCAGTTCTTGACACCACATTATAGAAAGGACATTAGTCATCTGGAGAGCAACCAACATGATAAAGAACCATGAAATCATTTGAATAATGAGTAAAGGAAATGGTGATGTTTAGCCAGGAAAAGAGAAAACTTAGAAGAAAATGTCCAGTTCCCTTTACCAGTGTCAGCTGAATGACAATGTGCTAGAGGTAGAATCTTATAGTACAAGTTGAATTAGATTGCACCTAAGATGCCCCCCAACTGTGAGATCCTATTATCCTCCTATACAGTGATGAGAATACCATTGGCAAATATATTGTTCTTCTTTTATTCTTCATTTGATATTATCAAAATATCAACCATATAACTATTTATTGTATAACTGCTTATTTATCTGTATGGTCATAAAAATATTGAGAAAATACCTTGTTTTGGGTTTTTCATCATGTTCTATCAATCCAGATGCTTTTGTCATCAATAAGCTGTAACCATAGAAAAAACTCTGTTCTCTTTAATTCTCAGTTTGGTGCACCTGTGAATATGTAACCTCCTATAAAAAGTCAATTGCCAAAATTCTGTCTTCCTTTATATTTTCCACAAGTATACATATATTCTTCATAATTACATGTGAGTCTGTAGCTGTACATCTTCCTTATTATTTTCTTAATACCATCTTTGAACTCTTTCACTTCTTTTATAGGCTTTACTTTTTTGTTATCCCCCAAGCACCTCCAAAATTATTTTTTACAGCACGATTTTTGTGTATATACTTTGGTCAGGTTTGGATTCTACATGTCTTAATTGCTATTTCCTTTTTATTCAGTATTTTTTTTCAGTTCTAAATTCTGTCCTTTGTCCATTGAGAAGGCAAGAAAAATAAAACCCATTACAAATATGTATGGATATGCAAAACAAATTTCCTCATTGCCTATGTCCCCCCCCAAAAAAAGGCAAGAAAAAGAAAAAAAAATACAAAATGTGCTTCAATCTGCACTCCGTTGGTCCATCATTTCTCCTGATAGCATGTATTATTATGAGTTTTTTGCAGTTGTGGTTGGTCTTTTGCTGATAATTGCTAGCACTAAATTTAAGTGCTATTTCCACTTAGAATCATAGATTTGGAAGCTGAAAGAAATCTTTCAGGCCATCTAGTCCAATCTGCTTATTTGAAGAATGACAAGGAAAACTAGTGTTAAAGTGCAAATGTGGTTGCACTTTCTTTGGTGAAAATAACAACTCCAAAAATTCTAGCTGACATACTTCATTTGGAATCTTTGTTCTCTCAGTTTCATCTATAAATGGTCTTGGGATGATATGGCTTAGTTGGGTCTCACTCCATGCTCCCTGAAGGCTTTTTTCTTCTGTACTACTTTATCATATTTTGTAAGGGTTGCCTGCTCTGCAGTGTTTTATAAATGAAGTTGTATGCCAGTGTTGCTCTTGAATGTGCTGTCTCTCTGATTGTGAAGTTTACTTTTGCTAACTGAGGCACCTTCAGTGTTCTTTTGGATTGCTTTGTGAAGCTATTTTATATCCATCCCAAAGTTGTCTAAGAAATTGTGATACTCAGAAAGTGTCTTCATTTTTATTCATTTACCTTTTTGTTTTCAGAGAGTAGTTCAAGTAGGTCATATTGCACCTATTCTATTTGTATACATTATCTACTCCCATTTATAAAAGTTTATGTGTTAGTTATATCTAAAGATAGAAAGATGACTAAATAGAGTATGAAAACCTCAGGTTCAAGTGCAGGCGCCACCACTAAAATTCAGCTTTCCATATTCTTTAAATCATACCATGCTATTTATATATCTTATGTCCACCCACCAAACAAACTCATAAATATGCTTGATAATCACAAAAATAAAAGCTTGCAACTTAAAAAGCAATAGAAACCCTTTACTTATATTAAGCAAAGTAATAGAATATAGAATGTATTTCCCTATTAGTAAATTGAGAAAACTAAAAACATCACAATTTTCTAACAATATAAAAGTTTTTTTAGAGAAGAAAAATTTAATTTTTGATAGCAGCTTTTAAAAGTAGACTTTGCTGCTCAATATAGGGAATTTCTGAGAAGATTACTTCTACAATTTATAATCTGAGAAAGTTGCCGTGGGTTTCACTGCAAGTACGTGAAAAAAGATGTTGCTTGAACCCAGGGCATCCGTCTTGCCTCCAAGATAGGCTTTCTGTTCACTATGTCAGGCTACCTCTCAGTAGCAACTGTTTTAATAACTAGTTACTAAATCCGCCAATCCTGTATTTCTATCAACTAATTTGATTTTACTCCCACAAAATTCTGCTATTTGCCCCCTTTTATAGTAGGCACGTAATATAAAACAAAGCCTATATATTTTATATGAGGAAGTTACTAAATTTGTTATCAAGAAGCAGAAAAAAAGTTCAAAACAGCACTTTATGTTCCTGTAAGTTCCTGATTATTTTTATTCTGTCCTATATTGCAATGTTGGCAATTTGAAAAATGGAGATTCATTTTAAAATAGTGCCATGTCCTTGAACTTTGCTGTTTCACAATGCTTTTGAGACAGTAAAAATTATTTGTGTGTTATTCTGTGCTATGTTCCATGTTTTATATTTATATTTTGATTGCTGATACCTCAGTTGTGGTTTCAGAAGCTTTGATTGCCCATGACTTTATATATACCCACACTCATAAAAGTTCTCAGAAGAATACAGATATAAATATTACAGACTCTTTGGTAGCCAGTTTGCAAACCAGCTACTTATATTGAATAAGACTAAAATGGTGATTCCTTGAAAACATGGCTTATAGAGTGACTTTGGGGTAATTAGAAAAGAATATTCTGCATAGCTAGTTGCATGTATGTTAGTTGAATTGTGACTGAACATTATAGCCTGGTTTTCTGGTCCTTTTTTTAACATTCTAGTTACTGGCTTTCAGGTAAGCACTTAAATATGGTTATTCTACTCATTGTATGTCCTCAAAAGTCATCAAGTACTGTTGATCATTTTTCTTTAAACAACTTTGTGTGGCATATTATAAACTGCTATCTAGTGTTTTGAAATTTGCTCAGTGAAATCATAGTTCATAATAAGGAATACTTTATTATTTTACACAGAATTTTGTGATCTGTCAAACAATGGTAAAATTGTAAATTACTCTGAATTATTCCAGTTCGTTCCGATCAAGGGTCCTTAACCTGACATCTGTGAGCTTGTTGGGGTTTTTTAAAATATATTTTGATAATTTCATTTAAATAGGATTTGTTTTCATTGTAATCATAGATATTTTATATTATATATTTAACAACATTATTCTGAGAAAAGGGGTCCATAAGCATTACCAGACTGTCAGAAATCCACAATATAAAAAGGTTAAGAACTACTGCTATAGATATATTGCTGTAGAAACTATTATGGTGAGTTTTAACTACGGTTTCTTTTGCTTTTTTTTTTTTTTTAGGCCACTAAAAGTGATGATATATATAATCCAAGAAAGTCCATTTCAGTCCAGGACTCTACACTGTTGACAAGGACATGGGACTCCTCCTACCAGATTCCAGATGGTTCAATACAACTGACATCCTGGCTGACAACTGTGAAAAGGAACCTTGGATTATTTTCTTTTATTTTTGTGGAAGACCACAATCCCAAATCTATAGCACACATCAGGTAATACTGTCTCACATCCTTAAAGCCCCTAAATGTGTATATTAATATGTAATGTTATCCACCACTTCTGTTTTTAAATCCTAAATATTAAAGACAGGAATAAGATTTCAAAATATTTTTTGAAGCACAATTTTTGCTTTACTCTCATTACATCATCAGTATCATTTACTATTGTCTTTTAAATAATTTTCAAGTGTAGGTCAGTTAACTAGAAAAAATGTTAGTTTAGGAAAGACAGATTTTCAGTTAGATTACTTATGACTTTAAAAATCTACTTCTTGATTTGCTACTGAGAGTTAAATATATTTTTGGATTTCTCAACATAAATTAACGTATGACAGATTCTTTTTCCAAAGGAAGGCAATCTTGGATTTTTGAGATCTCTGTGGAGAACATATTCAGCCTTGATTTTTTTTTTACGATTTTCACAGTTGAATACTAAATCAAGACTCCATTTGCTTCCATATCCAACCATAATCCTAGGACCTACCATTTCAATAATCCTCAACCACCATCCTAAAGTCCCTCACATGCCTGACCTGCTACTTCCTCAACTTTGGGGTTGCAGCCATCTGATTTCTATATTAGGTACCTCTGTTTCCTCTCCTCTTTTCTAATTCATCTGCAGTCTAACTTCTGATGTTACTCATTCAGTTGAAACTGCTGTCTCCAACATTACCAGTTACATCTTTTTTTAAATGTAACTGTTCTTTAATTAACAAAATTTATTTTCTTACTCTCCCACTTTCTTTCCCTGTCCATTGAACTCTTGATTGTCAAATTTAGTGGCTTTTTCTTAGTCTTTATCCTTCTTGATGGCTCTATTACCATTGATGTCCTTTATAGCTCTCCTTTCTCTAAGTGTTTTTGTTACTATTCTGTCCTGATTTTTGTCCTACTTGTTCCGTTTCTTCTCAGTATGTTTTGCTGTATTTTAATCCAGGACTCACACATTAACTGTAGTGGTCTAGGGAAACCCTTTCCTGGGCCTTCTGCTTCTATACTATTTCACTTGGTGATCTTCTCATCTCCCATGCATCCAGTTATTTCTATGCAGATCTATTTTCTAGCCTCAATTTCTCTTCTGACCTGCAGTCTCACATCTACAACTTCCTGTATTAACCATCTCAAACTGGATATTCAGTAGACATTTTAAACTCAATATGTCCAAAACTGAATTTAACTCTCTCCCAAAATCCTTTCCTCTTTCCAACTTCCCTTATTACTTTTGGAAGTTATCACCATCCTCTAAAGTCACCCAGGCTCACATCCTGGCTCCGCATATGTTCAATTCGTTGCCAGATTTGTCATTTCTCCTTTATCATCAACCTTGTTCAAATATGTCTCTTCAGATAGCCACCAACTTGATACAGGCTTTCATCATCTTGTGCCTGGACAGTTGCTGTTAGCCTTTGGGACTCATCTTGCTGCCTTAAGTCTTCCTCTACTCCAATCCATTTACCACTCAGTTGCCAAAATAATCTTCCTAAAACATAGTTCTCCCCTCTATTCAGTAAACTTGAGAGGCTCCCTGTTACCTCCAGGATCAAATACAAAAATCCTCTAGTATTCAAAACTTTTCACAACCTTTCTCCTTCCTCACTTTTCCAGTCTTCTTACTCTTTAGTTCCCTCTGTGTTCTCTACAGTCTAACACTAGTGGCCTTCTTGCTTTTCCTCAGATGTGACACGCTATCTTCTGACCTCTGTCCCCTTTCACTGACTGTCTCATATGCCTGAAATGCACCTTCCCCCTCTGCCTTCCTTAAGACTCAACTGAAATCCCACGGCCTTTCTTGTTGATCATGTCCCTGCCCTCAACACCTCTTTAATGACTTTCTCTTAAGATAACCTTCCATGTACACAGGACACATCTTGTACATACGTACATGACTTCAGGACTCTGGTGAGGATAAAATGAGATCAGATTTGTAAAGCAGCCACTATTATAATTAGCCTGTCTTTTTCCTAATTCAGATGTAAATTCTTTGAGAGCAGGAACCTTGATTTTGCTAATCTTTGTATCCGTAGAGCTTTGCACATCTTAAGTGTTTGATAAATGCTTTTTTGACAGACTGATCAGACACTCTTGAGATCTAGCTTTCTTCTACAACATTGAACTTCATCTCCTTCCTGAAAATTGCCACTGACTTCCAAATCTCCAAATTCAATGGCCTTTTAAAAGTCCTACTCCTGTGACATCACCATAGCATTTCATACTGTTGATCTAAATATTCTTTTTTCCTCCGAATTAAGATTTGCCACAGCCCTTCCTCTAGTTTTCCTGCTTTTCACTGCTCCTTGTCTGATTTTCTAGTTCTTTAGTCTCTTCCCAACTCTATGCAGTGAATATTAGGATGTCTTACTTCCGTTTTCTCTGGGTTGAATTCCTACTCTCCATTCTTTTGCAGTCCAACTCAAATGTTACTTCCTCCATGAAGCTTTTTCTGCTTTCCCTATTCGTTACCTCTATCAGTTGCCTTTGCCTTGCCAGAACTCAAACAGTACTTTGCTTGTGTCTCTCCTCCACTTAGGCATAATTATGCATAACACTTATTTGTGTTTATTATTTCCCCATATCCAGCTGTAAGCTCCATGAAGGCAGTGACCATAGCTTAGCTAAACTTTGTCTGTATCCCAACACCTAGCATTGGGCTGTGAATATCTTAGGTGTTTATTAGAAGGATTTGTTTGAAGTAAAATTTTATAGGGGAAGCTAGGTGGTGCAGTGAATAGTGTCAGACCTGAAGTCAGGAAGACTCATCTTCCTGAGTTCAAATCTGGCCTCAGACACTTACTATCTGTGTGACCCTGGACAAGACCCTGTTTGCCTCAGCTCCTCCTCTGTAAAGTGAGCTGGAGAAGGAAATGGCAAACCACTTCAGTGTCTTTACCAAGAAAACCCAAACATGGGGTCACGGAGTCAAACGTGGCCAAAATGGCTGAACGACCCCCATTTGATAGCTTGCTCCAGAATCTTCACAATTGTGGGAAAAGAGGAATAGAGGGCTGCTAATTTGCTTCTCTGCATTCCTACTAATGATGTCGTAGGATCTCCCTGCCTTGATTCTTCCGTGAAACCCACTTTTTGACATCTGTTACATAGTTTGGATAGAAATTTTGCTGCATTTATTTCCCTGACTAAAGTTACTTGCCCAAATTTATTGGGTTGTTTTTTTTTTTAATATGGAGTGTTGCAGCCTTGTCTTTCAGTACTTTTTCCTCAGGTAAAGGTGCTAAAAGGGAAATAAAAATTAATGAAGCAAATTCCAAATCATAAAAATCTCCATGTAAACTAGAATGGGAGAAAAGTATTTATTCTAGGCATGAATTATTCTAATAATCTTTTTAGAGACAAATATTTCCTGATTAGTTCATATTACACATATGCTATTCTGATACTGTTTAAATTGGAGACATATTTCCATCTTAAGAAATTTAAAAAAAAAATCGTGTATTTCTTCCTCCTTCAAAGGCTTCGAGTTTCCTGTAGGATTCTAAAATAACCTTCTCTAATGAGGATGTCTGATACTGTCACTGTAAAAGATGGAACTGATACAATGAAGGGTTTGGAGGCAGAAATGAAAGACACAGCCAGAGTAGAAAATCTTATCAAATCAGAAAACTGTGAGAAGACTTCAGCAGAAAAGAATGAACGTTGTACTGACAACAAAATTGATATACAGGTAAGAAGGATTTTCCCATTGGCATCAAATGTTGTGTTCAGTAAATGTTTCTGTTTCTTTTTATGCAAAATATAATATTCATCTTTTAAAACTCTGGTGTGTCCCTTCAGTGTTTGCTGCTGACCATACCAGCCATCTGATATGAACATGCTAGTTTTTCATTACAGTTGTATCATACATTATATATACAAAATGTTTGGTCATTTAAAAAATAAAATAAGAGTTTCTTATCAGAGTCTCAGAGTATCTAGTTTCTGAAGACTTAGCGTTTATTTAACCTGAGTTCTCTGAGAATAAAACAGTTGAAAAGGCAGCCCAAGTTACCTCCTTACTTAATTGGACTTCCCTATCCTGAATTAAATCACCTCTGGTGAATTAAATAACCTCTGATTAAAAAAGAAATATCGTAACTGCTGTTGAAATATAGATAGCTAGCCAGGAATTCTTGATACCCTGAGCTTGCCTCAAGGTTGAAGAGAGGCCACCAGAAAAAACTTCTTATTTGAAGCTAATATTCAGGATATGTGAAAAAAGAATGCATTGTGATAGATGGGAAATGGTAGTAAATTGTACCTTGGGCAGTCTGGGTTTTTTAAGTTTCTCTAAAATATCACTTTTAAAAATACTATTTATTTAAGTTTAGCCATTTTAGCAGAGAGGTGTATCAAGAAGTGTAAGAATGTCCTTTTCAGGTTGAATGTAGAGTCTGGCAAATTGATAACCACCATTGGACAACACCATACCTGAATTGTAGCTTCAGATATTTATTTAAAAGTATGTATGTTTTTACATGTTTAATCAGAAACAAAATATGTCAATAGCATTTATATATCACCTCAGTGATTAGTTACATTCAAGTAAGAGTTTTCTAGGAAGTTAAAGAGAGACATTTCTTTTTAGATTGTTGAGACTTTTCTTTCTCAGAGCAGGTCCTAGTTCTTTTGTAATTTCTGTGTACAAAATCAAGTTTTTGAAATAGAAAAGAGAAAAAAAACTTACTACTTAGCTATCATCATTTATTAAGCAAATTGTCAACTATAGCACAATTAATACTGCAGTTGTGTACATCATTAATTACAGGGATTTGGGTTTATCTTGATGGACTCAAATCAAGAAAACCTAAGTCAACCATGAAATTATGAAACTTTGCTTCATTCTCTTTGCAATAGAAGAAATGAAAGAAAATGATTTGAAATTTTACTCTGCCCTCACAAGCATAATCAAATGTTTATTTTTTTAGCATTGTCCAGCTCTAGAAAAATGGTCAGGAGCCTAGTAGTACCCCAGTAGCATAATCCATTGGTATAGTATAGGGCAAAAGGGGGAGTCAACCTGTACAATTTCTTGTCCCCTGACAGGTCTTAGGACTTGATTTTCTCAAATGTGATATCACATAGAAAAGTTGCAAAGAGTGAGATTCTGTAGGCATCCATGTCCAAAAGAAAAGCGTTTTATGAGCTATGCATAGCATTCTTAATTGCTACATATAGTTATTAGTTATATTCAAACAAGATAGCTGCTAAAAACAGAATTATTGACTTTAATATGGACATGTGTAAAGATGGTGCTTTGGAAAAGTAGTATACATATAATTGATGTGATTAGTATTTTTTAGTTTATTTAATTTTTTCACTGAGTTTATATGAAACAATAATATGATGTATGATGAGGGTCATAGAAAGCAAATATGATCCTACAAATTTTCGACACATTTACCCTTCACTTAAGATCTTTGAACTGTTTTGTGGGTGAATATATTTAATGGGGTATTTTTGCTTTTATTTTACCCTGATAAATGCTGTAGTAGATGAAGCAAAATTTTAGCTCAAAAAATTATAATTTTGATTATAAACAGGGCCAGTTCTCTTGTGTTGATTAACTCAGAATCACATAAAGCTTATTGTCTTATCTTACATGGTTAGGAAATGTGGAATCTGGTAATAAAATATTCTAGTTAATAGAAACTTACCAAACAGAACCAGCAAAACATTACATACATAAATGATTGCGATAACATAAAGAGAAAGAACCACCACAAAACAATTGAAACTGGATCTTGCTAAAGTATAAAGAACAAGCTTGGCCCAAACCAGAGATAGCAAAAGATAACTTTTCCTGAATTCTTTGCATAGATCGGAGGTCCATGCCTATGGTATGTTGCATATAAATGTCAAAATTTTTTCAGTGTGGTATTAATTTTCCTGGGTTTTTTTTTCTTCTTTTTAAAATAAATCCTTAAAAGGGTGGCTTTGGAAAGGAAGTCCAGAAGAGATAAAGGGAAACCTAGACAATGTAAAAATAATAACAAAAAGAAATCTAGTTTTTAAAAGATAAAAGAGAGCTAAGAAAGATAAAGACTTAAGTTAGATATACCATTCATGAAACAGCAAATTTAAAATGTAATAAAACATATTTTGTTCATAACTAAATATAATTTCAATCTTCTGGTGATTCAGAAAGAATATCTTAGAGTCATTATTGTAACATTAATTTTCATACCTGTTGGATTTTTTTTTTTTAAATACCACACTGGTTACACGCACTTTTTAACCTTACCTTGAGTAATAACATGTATGCCCATTTTATTCTGCTTATTCTTAAAATACATCAGCTTCACTTTCCTTATCTGTTCAAAAGAGAGAGAGAGAAGGAGTTGGCTTCTAAAGTTCATTGCAGCCCTAAATCTCTAGTTGAAAATCTACTTTTCATTTTTTTCCTATTGTTTGATTATGACAGTGGCACTGGTAATCTGTAACGAGAGAGAGTAATGAGGAATGCCACATACAAGAAATATATGTACAATAAAAAAAAAAAAAATCTCTTCTGTTTCTAAACAAGAACTTACCGGATAATACTTTGAACATTTCATTTGATAAAACTGCTATTTTTAAATTAAGAAACATTATTTTCTAATCGTCGAAGTAGAGATAATGTAATTTGTTTGCTTATTAAAAGTTTATATCCTGAAAGATTGTTATGAAACACTTGATAATCAAAACAGCTGAGGTTCCGCCTCCCACCTCGCAAATTGGCAAAGGTGAAAAAATATGGGAATAATCAGTATTGGAAGAGCTGTGGAAAGATGGACATAATATTGATAACTGGTAGAGCCATGAATTAGCCCAACTGTTTTGGGAAGAAAGTGTCTAAAATGTCCATACCTTTAACTAAGAGATCCTATGGCTAGGCAGCTGCCCAATGGAATTCAAAGATTAAAAAATTAATGATTCCATATAAGCCAAAATATTTATGGTAGTATTTTTTTTTCCTTTTTGGTAAAAGAGAATTGAAAACATGACGTATTCCTTAATAGCTAAGCAAATGATGTTACCAGTGGTGGTACTATGAATGTAATTGTGCCATAAGAAATATTGGCTATGAAAACTACAAAGAAGCACAGGAAAACTTAAATGAACATATTTAACATGAAAGAAGCACAACCAGGGAAACAGTGTAAATGGGAAAAAAAATGAATAAAACTGAATGTTGTGTAAGTACAATGACCAAGCTTGGTCCTAAAGAAAGAATAGAAAAGCTCACCTTTCTTCAGTCGTGGTAGAAGTAGGAGAACTATTAAGTGTGTGTAATATTGCATATCCTGTCAGATTTGATTAATGTATTGATTTTGATAAACTGCTTTTTATATTTTTTCCCTTTGTCATTAAAAAAAATGGGGAAGGAATATATTTGGAAATAACGGTGACATAAGAATAAAAGAAATCAATAATTTTTTTAAAGTTTACACCAGAAGTAATTCCATCAGATGAGAATAGCTGATAGTACTAGTAGCAGCAGCAAGTAACATTTATATAACTTTTTACAGTTTGCAATGCACTTCTATATGTGTCATGTAAAGAAAACTTTGCAGGCATAAAAAATCATCTAAAAAGAGCAGTTAAGACCCAGTTGACATCATTGTTTATAGTAGTTCTTCAAAAGTGTTACCTACCTCTTTTTTCTTTCAAAGAAAAGAAAAAAAAGAGTAATGTCTCTTTTTGATTTTCTTTTTAGTTTTTCTCAATATTTTGTCCATAACCTTTCAAAGAGATTGATGAATCAACTGGGAGGTGGTTTTTTTGTTTGTTTGTTTGTTTTGTTTTTTACTTTCTTAAGAACTGGGCTTAATTTCTCTAAAATAGGCATTTAGATAGTTTGCATGCTATGTAAACATACATTTAAACACATTCGTTATCTTATTTGACTAACAAGTCCTAGTTTTAGTTGAGATCTAGGAGGTTGGGCTTGGCAGAGAGGTGAATCAGTTCAAGTCCTACTATAGTAAAAAGAGAACACTGTAGGATGAGAAGACCTGAGCTCAAATCTCACCTTGAATAATTATTACTGTGTGACTTTGGTCAGGTGATTTAAACTTTCTGGGTTTCAGTCTCCATATCTGTAAAATGAGGGGATTGGATTAGATGGTCTCTGACATCCCTTCCAATTCTGAATTTATGATCCTGTAATTCCAGATCCAGGAGACTTTTAGCAGTCTCCTCCCTCCCTTTTACTCAGATTATTACAGCAGCTTTTCAAACAAGTTGCTGTTAGCCCCAGTAAATTTATTAATCTTTGCTAAATGCCATTCCAGATTAGACTTGCCAGTGCACATATATAAAGAAATAGATATCACATAAACTCCATTACCCAAAAACATTCAATATCTTTGAGTATGTCCTAGACATTGAGCCAGAGGAAGAACATGAGTTGGGTTGCACATGGGAAATTGTGCAATAGTTTCAAAGATCCCAAACTGCCCATTCCTACTAAAATTCATCTCCTTAAAACCAGTTTCTCAGTGATGATTCAAAATCCTGGAGCACCATGATCTACATGTTGCCAACAGTGATTTACATGTAAGAAGTGATATAAAAGACATTATCAAGAATTTGGTTGTCCAGAAAGAAGGTTGGAATAGTCATCTAACAAGAATAAAGGAGATATTAAGTGGACAATTTGAGTGGTACATTGGGACCCCCAATATATGGAAAGAAGAAAAGGAGGGAACGAAAAATTCCTGTATATTTAATAAATCTAGTGAAAGTTATGCGATAAAATATGGACCAGAATAACACAGGAGAACACCTTGTGGAAGCATTGAAATCTACTTCATGATAGTCATGAACTTCTTTCAAATTAAAGGTAGCACATACATGTAATGGCTTACCATGGGGTCCTGCCTGATTAGGAGAGGCAAGTGAAGTCAGGTAAGCAGTGGGAGGAATTGGGACAGATAAAAGACCTGAAAGTTACAGTAAAAGTGGAATAGTTCCCATGAATGAAAATAGTGGAATAGATAGGATAACATTGTAATTAGAGACATTATCAGAGTCTGAGATCTTTTAAAAATTGTATTCATTTTGAAGTAACTTCACAGGTAAACAAGTAAGATCCTTCCAAGTCTCCTGTTTGATATCAGTCATATCTCATATTTACTTATGGATCAGTTCTATATATGTAAAAATAGACTTGAAAAGGCCGACTGGGTGTGGCATATTTTCCATTACTAAGACCTACTGAACCCATCCTAAATCTACTAAATTTCATGTTTCTAGCAACCAACTAGTTAAAGTTTCTGACCATATTTTTAGGACTTGTCATTTGGTTCTTTTCCTGGCCGGTTACTGATTCTAATAATAGAATAATTGTCCCAATTATTATTGTTTGTGTAATAGCTAATAATTATAAGTTATAATAATTACATTTTATTAACTGTATAATGTAATTGTAGTAACTAGTATTTACACAGCACTTTAAGGTGTGTACATTTTATCTCATTCCATCCTCACAGAAACCTATGAGGTAGGTGCTAGTATTATCCGTATTTGAGGAAACTAAGTCTGAGAGGGGTTAGGTGACTTTGCTTAGGGTTACATGCACTCTTAGAGATTTCTGAGGCAGGATTTGAAATCAGCTTCATGCCAGTCATTTTGTGGAATGGTGAAAAAGTTGTCCATTGTTGAATAGCCATTATGAAATCCTGCTTGTTCAGTACTAATACTCTCCTAGAGGTCGCCCTTCATTTGTGAATAGAAATCTCTTAATAAGGATGTAGATTGGAGAGTTGACACATAGTAAAATACTTTTCCTTGTCTACCTCTTCCAGACTCTTAATTTTATTCAGCTTTAAAATTTTCTTTTAAAATTGTTGGTTGGTATCTTTCATTTTTATGTCACCCTGATTTTCCATACATGATTATCTCTCCTCTCTCCAGAAAGCCATCAATTGTAATAAAGAATAAAAGGGATAGTAGAAAAGAAATCTGTTCTGCAAAAGTAACCAACCCATTAGCCAAGTCTAACTGTATATGCAACATTGGTTCCACAACCACAGTCCCCAGCTTTTGCAAAAGGAAAGAGATGTGTGTGTTTATATGTCTCCGGAGGAAGCCCAAACCAGAGTTTGGACAGGACATCAAAGAATGTAGATCTTTCATTTGGTCACCCAGCATTTCCTCTGGCATAATTAGACAATACAGGGGAATGTGCAAAAAAGCCTCTACTAGTTATGAAGATACGGTTAAGAAATCCATGAGCTCTTTGCAAATATTGCCTTTATCGTCATGACCTTGGACAGCAGAAGGTCTGCATCTTATTGAGGATCTGTCCCCATGCTGAGTCTGGGACTCAGTCATAATGGGTCTCACAAAAATGACCCACTTCTTTCCTGTTCTGGATCACCTAGAAGTCATGGAAAATAATTGTTTGTTACTCCATAATATTTTCTTCCTCCATGCCCCTTTTCCTTATACATTTATGTCCAAGTCCACATCACAATTTATTTTACATTTCTGGATAACACTATTCATAACCATTCCAGTTAAAGTGTCCTTTTTAATTCTGGGACTAACTTGCTGTCCATCTATACTGTCTTTATATCTATAAGTTGTTTAAGGATGTTCTGAGGCTTGAAGTAATCAGCACATAGACATCCTACAACAGAAGTATCTGAAGACCCCACCAGCCACAAATAATCCCTCTTCAGTTTGAACTCTGTGCTGAATCTTCTTCACAGTGGCAAAAACCCTTCCTTCTCCATGTTTTTTATGCCTTACTTGATGTTAATGACCGAAGAAAGTTATTTCTCTTCTTCTAAAGAATTATAAATGATTTTGATGTATGAACAGGAGACACTTTTAAATGTAAAATTTTTTTAATTTCTGTTTTCAGTTCTAAATTTTCACCTCACCCATTGAAAAGTCAAGAAATCATGATACCAAGCACACATATGAAATCTTGTAAAATATATCCACATTAGCTTTGAAGAAAAAGAAAAGAGAAAAAATATGCTTCAGTCTGTACTCAGAAACCATCGGTTCTCTATATGGAAGCAGATAACATTTTTCATCATTAGTTCTTTGATATTATCATGCATTATTGTATAAGTCTTTCATAGTTGGTTATTGTTTACGTTATTACTTTGTTCATTTTTCTCCTGGTTCCCCTCACTTCACTTTGTATCAGTTCATGTAGTCTTCTAGGGTTTTCCTGAAACCATCCCCTTCATCATTTGTTATAGCACAACAGTATTCATTTACAATCATATGCCATAACTTATTCAGCCATTTCCAATTCTTTGCCACCACAAAAAGAGCTGCTATAAATATAATTGTACATGTAGGCACTTTTCCTTTTTCTTTTATCTCTTTGGGAACAAACATAGTGACTGTATTTCTGAGTCAGAAGATATGTACACTTTTATAACCCTTTGGGCATAGTTGCAAATTGTTCTCCAGAAAAATTGGACTAGTTTACAACTTCACCAGCAATACATTAGTGCACCTATTTTCCCACTTCCTCTCCAACATTTGTCATTTTCCTTTTCTGTCACCTTAAACAACCTGATAGGTCTGAGGTGGTACCTCAGATTTGTTTTTACATTTCTCTAATCAACAGTGGTTTTATAGCATTTTTTTCATGTGACACTGTTGGATAAGAGCTTCTCAGGTGGCTTATTGCTCTACCAAATCAGATGCTTTTTCATTGTCAACAAGCAATATAATCACAAGGAGATTCTGTTCTCTACATTCTTCTGTCATTTATAAATAGTAAATCACTTGTGAAATGTGATTAAATATCACTTATTGAAAGCTTTCTTGTTCTCTACTAATAATGTTCTAGAAGTCCTCAATTTGCATGTAGAGAATCAGTAAAGATTCTTTAGAGACTGAAGTCTAGACACATAGGTCAGTAGTTAATCAATGTTCTCTCATTATCCTTTTTCGGTATTAATAAGGTTTAAGATTTTTCCCTGTGCTTTTGTTATCTTTTCCTTCCTTGTATATTGATCCAAAATTGTTTACCTCTAGCATAGAACATTTGCATTCAGTCCAGTCCATCTGCTCTTTTCATCTTTGTTCTCTTTATTACTATTTCTGTATACTTTATAAGCAAGTTCAGGAGTGATTCCACTATATTTGATAGGGGAGTAAAGGTTTGTTTTAATAATTTGTACATATCTCTCCATTTTTCTTTTTTGTTTTCCTTCCTTAAATCCCTTGGAATGATTTTGCTTGCCTGAAGTCTTGCCAGCCGTTAGCTCCATACTTGCAGATAAAGTACATTCCCTGATTTTGATTTTCACCAGTATTTACTCCCTGCTTTCACAACCCACAAAATCTATCATTTCTGTCTGGAACTAGAGAAGGGTGGATCTGTGAATGACTTTGCAAAAACAGGCTGCTGATCACTACCAAACAAAGAACTAAAACTCAAAGATCATGTGTACCTCCCCCATCTTAAAAGGTTGGGTTTTTTTTAACCTAAGTATAGAAGTATAGAATTTTGAACTTACACCTATTTACATTTTTTTAAACAATCAACCCGTCACTCTAGCCTGTCAGGGTTTTTTTTGTTCTAATTATGTCATCCATCATATTAACTGTTCCTGCCAGCTGTGTGTCATCTACAGATTTAGAAGCATGCCACCTATGATTTCATCCATATCATTGATGAAAAATAATGAGCATCACAAGGACTAGATCCCTGGGGTAATACACTACCATGAAAAAACACCAGGCAATACTTAAAGTGAAACTCCTTTTAGACCAGATAAGCAAAAAATCAGAAATTCATGATGATCTCTGTAAACACAATACAGACAACCACTTGCTAACCCTAAAGAATACGTCCTAGCTTTGTTGAATGTTTTTGATTCCTCAGTTGTTTAATTGATTAGTGTTTCTTGGTTAATGGTTCTGTCCTGAGTATTTCTTACCTATATTCTTATACCCACCAATACAAACTTATTTCATGATCTGTTGCTGTGACTCAAAAGCCACTCTGCCCACGAAGGGGCAACAAACAGGCCAGGATCCTCCTACCTTGATAATCTGAAATTCAATTTGAAATGTATTTGGTGTGTTGGCTTAAATCCTTTAATAGAACAAGATTTTTATTAGAGTTTAAATTTATAATCTTAATACAATATCTTTTTATCTTTTTGCCTTTATTTTGACATGTACAACAATAAATTAAGATATAATCTTTGTTGTTTTCTGTAGATTGTTTTCATATACTTAGCCCAGGCTCCAGCACTTAGTACATTGCATTTCATATAATCATTGCTTAATTAATGCTAGCTAGACTGATTGCACTTCAGTAATTTCTTATTGACACTTAGCATTCTTCTCTCCTCTAGCCAGTAACTGTGAACGATTTGTGACATCATTCTTAAATTAAGGTCTAATATAGGATATTTTGTACTTTCATATTGTTTATTTACTTTCCTCATACCACAATATGAAACAAAGTATATTACCTAAAAAGTAAAAGTTTTACTTCAACATAAGTTAAAGTGGACACTAAAATTGTGCTGCAGAGTGTGATATGAAATGGAGGAGGGTCATAATTTTAGCAACAGTCTGGCTTGTGAATCAATAACCAAGACGAAGATGAAATAGAAGTCATTTATCTAAACCAAGGCAAGCTAGTTTACTATGCTTTTATATACATTGATCCAGTCTATTTTGTTGGATATTTTCTTGTGTCAGTACATGTCTTTTCAGCAAGAATATATACAGTAATTTTTGTGGATGCACAACTATTTTTAAGTTTATGATTTCCATACCACCTGTCTCTTTTATATCTGTTTAAATAGTAAAAATAATAAGATCTTTTCTCTCTACTTCCTTTTCTATGTTAAAAGTACAGACCTATCTATTCTCTTGACCTTTTTTTATTCCTTTGAGGCTGAAATAAGCACATTAATCATAATGTGTCTTTTCCTAGCAGCAACATATCCTTTTTAAAAAAAATGTTATTCTTTTAAACCCTGACCCTGAGATATTAATTTTCTACCTCCATTTTCTTCTAATATTAGATACAAGTGTTATTTCCGAACTATTAGTAATCTTCTTTGTACAAAATAAGAAGAGTGGGTGAAGGTACTAAATGTAACTGATACAGAAGCAGTTTCTTGGCAGCGTTGCTATACACACGTGTGCCTATGTGCATTTATTTAAAGTCACTTAATATAATTTATTTTTTTAATAAACTACCTTTGATTTCAGTGGAGCAGCTTGAAAGTCTATTCTAAAGTAAACTGGGATAATTTGGTAATGACTTAGAGTTTTTGATATCGTTTGGTTTCCCTGAATGAAGAGCATTATTAAGGAATAAATTTCAATTCCTAATTGAACAATGAATTTAATGATGTGACTATTTTGAAGAAAGGAGGTTTATTGTTATTTGTGTTTTAGAGTAAAATAGTGGAGCATTATCCTATTAATAATAAGTCATAGCACATTAAGATTTAGAAAACACTTTCCTTACAATGGACTGGTGAGGTAGATAGTGGTAATGCAAGTATTATGCCCAGTTACAGATGATGAAACTAAGACTCAAAGTGTAGGCTCCATACCCTTGACCAGGCACTGAGACTTAAAAGTCTTATGATATCAAAACAAGTTTTGTTTATCTACACAACATACTACCTCACCCATCCTTAAGGGTTAACAGTACTTTAATCCACACTTCATTGCTTTTATCTTGGCATTTTGTGTGCTTTTGTACAGTATTTGTTCCTAGATTTTGCAAGTTTGGGTCTTGATTTCAGAATATTCTCCTTTTTTAATCTCTGCAAAGAGCTGGCAGTTGGATCCTGTGTGGTTTTTGTTTTGTTTGTTTTTCTCTCAAAACCACTAGCCCTGCAACTTGTTTCCCAAGCTGAAATTTGGTGGAGTCATATTCCTTGAAAATAATGTTCCCCACGTTTCATTTGGTAGGAATAAGAACTGCCTTAAAAAATGATACTAGTGACTTTGCTTTTTACTGTTTCAAAGGATACATGATATAATTATTGTAATTTATTTTTTCCAATTTGCTCAGAAGTTTCTCTGCCAAACTCTTAACCCCCAGTCTGTGTAAGTTCAAGACCAGTATTTATAAATCCCAGTAATTTTCAATGCAAATGTAAGTGGTCCATAGACAGATTATACTTAGGAAAACCCTGCTCTTGGGGTTTCTAATTATATGATTCAAAGTAAAGGTCACTTTTGGCAGTTGGTCATAATAAAAGGAAGGACAAGGCATCCTGCCCTGTGCTCTTCACTGCCGCAGTTTAAAAACTCCACCCTGTGAAAAACGTTCATCACTGGTGAATTAGTGTTGTACTAAAGGCAGTTTCACAGAACTCAGAGATTTATCCTTACCTCCACAGGCTGGAGTCTGGAAACTGTGCACTCTGCTTTCCATTTTTGTTCCTACATGGGTACATATATGCGACTACTTAAAACCCCTCGATTTTTTTTTTTTTTAGAGAATTTAACCAAATTTTACATGATGAAAAATACAAACAAAATCTTTTATTGTGTTATCTTTGAAAAGTTACTTTTGATTTAGAATATAACATGTTTCTGAAACTTTGATATGTGACCATTTACTGACTAGTAGAAAATGCTGATTTTGGATGGGAATGTGAATTTTCGCAAAAATATACACCTGATAGGAAAAATCAACATTAGACTGATAGTATTAGGTTTTCTCCTTTGCTCTTCTTTACATGTGATTAGTTCTTCTGTAGTAACTTGTGTATTTAATAACTTTCGCCTATTTCACTGTAAAATTTAATACAAACCTCTCTTATACCCAATATTCAGCGGCCAGTGCAGTCGTTTGGACAAACAGGAAAAAGGTCAAAGGTATAGTAAATACTTGGGTGTGCTGGCATGTCAAGGGTCTTCCTTCATGCTTGATGGTTCTTGTTTTCATAAAATAACTACATTAAACTTAGTTTTGCCGTATTTTGTTTTTGGCAGAAAGCTTATTTTGTTTTATTTGGGGTTTTTGTCTTGCCTAGTTGTCTGCTTTTGTGCATTTGCTTTTATACTTTTGATGGCTTTTTATCCATAGCAAGAGAAAGTAGCTTCCTACCATTCTTTGGGTTTTGTTAGCTTTTTTAAAAATTGGAATTACACCCGTTGCTGCTGCTGTGTGATTTTCAAAGCTTCAACTGCTTGTTTTCCCTTTTAACAAAGGGATTAGTGGTGCTTAATTATACATTTAACTTTGTGTACATTTCATCTACTTTTATATTTGGCAGAAGCTATTGATAAAGAAATACAAAAAGCCCTCTTTAGGGGGTTTTGGATATGCCCTAGTTTTGTGAAATATAGTGTTAATTATAAATACTTCTCTTTAGTCAAGTTCAAAGTTAAAGCTAGTTCGGAGCCTTGCAGTGTGTGAAGAATCTCCACCACCTCCCACAGCGGAGATATCACAGGATGATAACCAGGTAAAATTATTATAATTTGAAGACATGGTAGAAATCATGTATTCCCTGGAGAATGCTTTTTGAAAAGCTAAGGACAGTTTTTTATCTTGTCTTGTTTTTAACTGAGAGGCCAAATTGATATTTTTACCATGAAATATTGGTGAAATTTTGAAGAAAAATAATTGGTCTTGTCTTAAAACTCAAAGTGTTTCAGGAAA
Source organism: Potorous gilbertii (assembly GCA_028658325.1). Classification (NCBI taxonomy): domain Eukaryota; kingdom Metazoa; phylum Chordata; class Mammalia; order Diprotodontia; family Potoroidae; genus Potorous; species Potorous gilbertii. The sequence continues at coordinate 249,667,698 of CM053771.1, read as the reverse complement.
AATTAGTATGAGGCATAATTGTGATTTTAAGTATTGTAAACTGCTATGAAAATACTTTTAAAACATTAAATAGACATTTCAGCTATACAGCTTTAGTTAACAATCGTTCTTAATTTTTTGTTGTTTTTGCTTTGGTCTTTTAAAAATTGTCTAATATCTATAAGCACCAAAAATGTACTCTCCTTCCTTTTCTTTAAAAAAAAAAAATCCCACCACTTTTCCAGAAAGTGTATGAAGAGTGATCAAAAGAGCTCAAATTTCCTTTGCCGTTTGTCTACCCTAAATCATTAATCACCCACCACTAATACTTCTTCTCTCTCCCCCCCCCCACCTCCACTGAGTGCTTTTTTCAAGGCAATTTTTATAATAATGTGTATTTGACTTTTTGTTTTTTTTTTCCAATTGTTCTATACAAAGTTCTTCACCTTTTTCTTCCTGTAAAATAAAATATATCACTCAGGAAAATTAAACAATCCATTCTTTAAGTATTTTATTCTATTTTCCAAGGTCAAGTCACCCACATCTCCTGACAGGTTCACTGTCAATTTCAAATGACTTTGATTTCTTTATGAAAGTATGTTGATTCATTTCTTTTTTTCAGTAAGCCACATATCCATCTACTCATGAGTAAAAAACTACTTAGCTGAAAACCTATTGTTGGTCTGAGGCTAAATTAGATATGTTGGTGATTTGAGCTAAAATTTCTGACAACTTTCCTTAGCTATCCTGAATAGTAATTAAATTCTTTCTTTTCCAAATGAAATCTCAATTGCAACTGTAAAATTATAAGTTCCCTAGTGTCAAAATCGCAGCTGCATGGAGATATATATGACTCCCCATGCTGCCCAAACCACATTAAAATGTAATTGGGAGATGTTAAACAAAACAAATAAAGATACAGTACAACAAAGATTATATTTCGGTGTGATTTTTCTAAGTCAACGAACAGCCCATTTCTATTTGAGTTTGGCTTACTGCTCTAGATATTTTCGTATGGTTATGGAATATGCTTGTTATAAATGATGTAAAATTTAAAATGTAAAGAAGAGGTTATTTTATCTAAAGTCAAATATTATCATTTTACCAATGAAAATTCTTGAATGAGACATAGAATTTTCTTTCCTAGACCTTTTAAACTAATTGCAACTAATTTAAACTAATCTATAGGGTAAAATGCACAAGTCTCATAATGTAGCTTTACGTTTTAATCCTTCTTTAAAATATGAGTTGCTGAGGTATAATGCTGAATAAGCCAAAGACATGATATAGGTTTATCTAAGGTAGGGCCATCCAGCACAAAGATATTGATCGTAATTCCAAAATTATAGTTTTTCTGAGATTGGCAGATCATTTTGAATTCTTTACCTTAAGACTTTCCAACAGACCAATGGAAATTTATTAGTCAGTTTCAAACTACCTCTCTACCTGGCTAATCACCACTTAAGGTTATTTTGTTCCTCCTATACTTTCTCTTCCCCATCTAACTCCCTCCTCATGGAAACCATAGCTGGCAACTGTAGTACCACCAGCCCCAAACAGGTGAGGATATAGTTTGTGAATTAACTAAGACTTTTTTTTTCTCCTCTTTCCTATAATTTCCTTTTTACTACTTGGTTGGTACCTCCTCCTGGGAAAGAGAAATTGAATTACTTTTTTTCTATTTATTAGGAGATCTAATTTTTTAAAAGTTTAAGGCAGGATGGAATTAAGATTATCACACAAAATGAAATTTAGGAACTTTCTCTTTATTTTAATTATTTTCTATAATAGCACTGATAGGTAAGGATTAGCTTGAAAACTATTAATTGTTTTTAGACTTTATTCTACTGGCATTAATTTTGTATCTGGCTGTTATTCAGTAATAAGAGTTTTCCAGATACTGCCTGTGCTAATCAATCACAATCTGTGGAGATCTCACTCCTAAGTTAGATGCGTATAATTTAGGTCCGGTGTTGAATTGTATAGGACTCAAAAGAACCAAGGAACCTTAACATCCAGTGAAGGAGAGAAGATAAACAAGAATATATGTGAACACAAATACAAGCATAAAAATGGGTGAAAAACCACACTGGGCTCAGTCTTTGCACAATAAATAAGGATTTGATACCTTCTTAAGATGACTGGCAGGAAGATATGGGCAAGGTTTCATAAAGGGGTAGGAGGAAATGAACATTTAATTCAGAAAGAAGGGGAAAAGACATTTGTATTCTTTGGCTGAGCAATGGAGGTCACCCTCTAAACCTTTATTAGAACTTTCTTTTAAAGGAGTCCTCTATTTTCTTGGTCTTTGATTTTGTTGCTGTAGGCAGCTCCCAGCAAGGACTCTCTCTCTACCAGTGCAGATCTGAAATTATCCTGCAATTTATGGTCTTAAAGTGTTGCCCAAAGCTAAAGTACCAAACATGTGACTTGCAAGATGTGGTTTCCCTACCGTGGCCTGAATCAGATTAAAATTTAATTGGAAAATATGTAACAAATTTTAAAAAAATTAAACGTAGATAAGGTTAATATGTGGTTTTCTCAGTATGCATATGCAGAGATCCTTATATAGAGATTAGTGGCCCCTCTTTGATTTTGACGCTCATTCTCCCACACAGAAATATTGACACCACTGGCCTACAGCACTGAGAGTTTATGTCTTGTTTGGGATCAAAACAACTGGTAATTTGTGAGAAGTAGGACTTGAACCTGGATCTTCCTGACTGTCAGTCAAGGCTCTCAGACTGCTAGGCCAAACTGCCTTTTATCTAGAAGAGCCAATTTAGGTAGTTTCCTGTATGGAACATTGGCTACAGAATTTGTTTTTGTTTTTTTAAGGATTCCACTTCTTTGTTCCTCCTTGCCTTCTTTTTTTCCTTAATTACTTGATCTGTAAAATTTAACTCTGTTCCCTGGAGTTAAACAATTAGATGAAACATAGTTTTCTTTGTAACTGATTATCATCCTTGGTTAAAGATTGAAGCAGATAAAGCCAATGTTCCATAATGACGTATCCCTCTAACATTAGCTATCTATACTGTGTAATTGGTCAAAAAGGATACAGATGTAGATGGCTCATCACAAATCCATTGTTTCTCTGAGACAAACAACTAAGAGGTAACTAGTAGATAGAACACTGGACCAAGAATTAGAAATACCTAAGTTCAAATTCAGCCTCAAACATTTACTAGCTTCATGAACCTGTGCAAGTCACTTAACTTCTATCTGCCTCAATTGTCTCCTCTGTCAAATGGGCATGATATAATACCCCGAGTTCTTGCGAAGTTAAAATAAGATCATATTTGTAAAGCGCTTTGCAAACCTTAAAACACTATATAAATACTAGCTCTTGATTTTTGTCATTATTATTAAACTACCCAGTCACTCTTGTCATTGTCTTAGAGATGCCATCTTTGAAACATTACTACTGTAATAAGATGTGAACTTTCAGATAACCAAGGTATGTTTACATTCATTCATTTATATTTTTCAGAATAAAATTTGGTGATATTCATTAGAGTTGATAGATTTATATTTGCTTCCTTTGGCACATTTGTCTGAAGTATTTTATACCAATATTTTAAAAGTTAAAATTACTTTAAAAAGGAGTATTATTTTGTCACACTCCAGTCAGTAATAGATGGACTTTGCCCCTAAATAAAAAGGTTGCCTAATCAAGCCCAAAAAAGAGCACTATTATCCAGTGTCAGTTGTTTTTGTGTTATCATGAAAGTATGACAAAATGCAGTTTATCACTTAGAGTAGTGAATAGTAAAAGCAAGTAAAGCTTTCTTGGAAGTGAGAATAATCAGTCCCTACTGTATAAGATAATGACCTCTGTGTGTCTCCATGAGAACGAAATGTGTACATAGTGGTTGAAAATTGGTTATCTTACAACCAACTGAGTTACATCCTCCTATCAGTTCTGCCTCCACACTTCTTCACTCACACAACTTTAGTTTCATTCAGGCCCACATCACATGGGCTACCGTAAGAGCCTTCTAATTCATCTCATGGTTACCAGTCTCTTACTCCTTCAGTACATCTTCCATACAGCTGTGGAAATAATCTTCCTATGTCCCAGGTCTGGCCATATCATTCCTCCACTCAAAATTTTTTAGTAATTGCTTATTGTCTCTAGCATAAAATACATATTCCTCAATGTAGCATTAAAAGCCTTCCACAGTTTGGGTCCAGCCTCCCATTCTGGACTTATTTCTTACACCTTGATCTCTTCTGTACATTCAACATACCCACAAAATTCTTGCACAAACTGAGCCTTCCTTCTCCTGTGGTTTTGTAGTGGTCTCTACAAAGCTGGAGTTATATCTTCATTATTTCCATTTTTGATACTCCTTTTTTTCAGCTCATGTATCACTTTGTACATGAAACCAGATTGTTAGCTCTCTCCCACCAAATTATATTGTACTTATTTACCTATGTATATGCTATCCACTTATAGAATGCAAGTCCCCTGAGAATAAGAGTGAGTTTTCTTTCTTCTTTTTCTTCCTTTCTTTCATCCTTCCATTTCTTTCCTTCTTTCCTTTGTGTTTTCTTTTCCTTTCTTCCTCTTTTTGTCTTTGTATCCCCAGTACAGTAAGCAATGAATAAATATTACGTTGTTAAATTTTCTCAGGTTCCTAATCTGAGCTTTGTCCAAGAAAGAGAAAATTCAGAAATAAAAACCATTCAACTAGTAAAGCCATCTGGAGACCTCCTAGAGCAGTATTTCACTTTATTCGGTCAGAGCGTTTTACAAAAAGGTTTAGAAGTTTTTCAGATAATGAAAATAGTTGGCACAATCTGTTTTAAACATGTTACTTAAATGAAAATTTAGATTTTAAAAAAACCTCTCAGATATTCGGGTACATATGTGATTGTAGCACATTTATTGCTATTCAAAAGTCACGGTTTTCTTACTTATGTTCCATCCATCATGTTCCATGAAACATATGTTAAAACAAATGAAGACAGTGGTTCTGTTTCAGACTTCTTCCAGAAGTCCTTCTAATAGTGCTGAAAGTCCTTCGTTCTTGGAGAGCAGCCCACTTTTACCTCTGTGTCCTCATCTTCTTTATTCTGGAATAACTTAAAGAAAACTATAAGTGAACCTGTAGATGGCATGTAAAAAAACTCATTAAGTAATCCTAGTGAAATGACCTTCTATGATAGATACTCTCCTAAACACTTTCCTAATTCACTTGTCATGGAAAACTGATTTTTTTAAAAGATTGCATAACTAAAGATCTGAAAAGTTCAAATGCATTTAAGAGATTTATAGTTTGTGACATGTGAGAAAAAGGTAACGTTACTATATAATAGAATGTCAATTCTATATTTTTTTTAATGTGATTTCAGACTTCTAGTTGATGTGCACTTGGAATTCCAGTTATAATCATTCTTAAAACCGCCGAAGTATTAAGTATTAAGCCTCTAAATTACACTTCACATTTTCTTAGGATACAAAAATATAGAAGAAATACTTGGTAGGAAAGTCTAAATGACATACATGAGATTGTCATCATGTAAAAACTTTTTTCTCCTTTTGCTGGATTTGGTGGGATTGTATTTATGAAATGGACTTATTGGTGAATAAGTAGATAGGTAAGAGTCATGAAAATTTTACTTTCTGTAAAATGACTAACTTCTGAAAATCAACTCTAGACCTAATTTAAGAAATATTCCTCAAAAAAAAAAATAAGGGGAAAGTATCAAGTGATTAAATCATCTAAAAGTGACAATATCTTCAAGGGAAAAGAAACAAAATATTGTTTATTTTGGTGAAAATTATCAGTACATAGAATTTATCATACCACTTTAGACAAATCTGTGGGAAAATTGTAGATGTGGCAGAATAGGATAATGAAAGCAAGAAGCAGAGAATTGTTGATATGAAGACCCAATATGACAATTGATTTTGTAAAGTTGGATTTTTTTAAAATCGCATTTAATACGTGTACTGCTTATTCTGAGTTAATAGCACTAAATTCCTCTTCCTCTTTAGTGTTGATTTCTTGGAGCAAACAAAATAAAGCAGGTTGAGCTTGTTTTCTGGAAATCTGATCAATATAAACAGCCAGAGTTAATTCAGATTAAAAAAATAAAAGACTTGTCTTCAGGAGTGGTAATCTGAATAATTGCTTCTATTCTCTTCATCATTTTTCCTAACTGAATGATACCATTTTCTCTTCAACTTTACAGAATGTGGGGCTATATGATTTAGAGATAGAAAAAGGTTCAGAAATCATCTGAAAATAAGTCCTTATTTTATAAATCTGGATACTTGGATCCAAACAAGTTAAATGACTTGTTCACGTAAAGCCAGATTTCAAACCCTTGTCCTATGTATCCAAATGCCCATGATATGTAAATTAATTTTGTATACTTTTATTTTTTATTAACTAGGAATAGACACTAGAATTCATTAGATTTCATTAATATAGGGAGCAGGGAGGAAGGGAATGGAAAGCTCTCTTGCAGAGTGGAATTTGAGTTGTGTCTCGAAGGAAACCAAAGAAGCCCATAGGCTTCTTTGTAAGGATGTAAGGAGAAAGAGCATCCCAGGCCCAGAGGATAGTCATTGTAAAGGTACTGAGTCAGGAAATCCAGTATCATATTTGAGAAGAAGCAAGAAGGCTGTTGTTCCTGAATCAGAGTACATGGGGTAAAGTATAAGAAGTCTAAAGAGGCAATATTGCAAAGAGCTTCAAAATACAAATAGGACTTTGTATGTATTTGATAACTGGAGACAAGAAGAAAAAACTGGAATTTATTGAGATGAGTTGACATGATCAGATTTTCACTTCAGAAAGATCATTTTGTCAAGCAGAGTGGTAAATAGATCAGAGTGACGAGAGACTACAGGAAGAGAGACCAACCAGAAGGCTCTATGCAGTGGTCCAGGCAGGAGATGTAAGGGCCTGCACCAAGCCCACTACTATGTAAGAAGGAGGAATATTTGAGAGATATTATGAGGGTAAAAACTGAATGACTTGGCAACAACAAGTAGGACATAAAGTCCGAGAGGGAGAGAAGTTAAGAATGACACAAGGTTGCAAGCCTGGGTGATTAGAAAAAAAGGTGGTGCCCTCAGCCGTAGTAGAGAAGTAAACTTGGATGTATTCATTTCTCTCCACTGTTATGACCACCACTCTAATTCAGCCCCTTGCATCTTGCAATAATCCATACCTGGAATGTAATGTCTGTTCTCCTTGGTCACATAGAGCCCTTAGCTGATTGAAAGCTCAGCTCAGATGACACTACCAAAAAAAAGGACCTTCCCTTATCTCTTTCCTTCCAAGCTGCTAGTGGCTCCACTACCAAAATTATCTCTTATTTAGATTTATTTTGTATATAATTACGTATACATAATACACACACATAGGCACACCCCTTATAGAATGTCAGCTCCATAAGAGCAGAGTCATTTCTTGTTTGGTATTGTGTCTGTAGTTCTTAGTAGGCATTCAAACGATGCTTGATTGATTAGATGAAAACTGAAAACCAAAAATTGAAAACAAACTAAGTGGGATGAAAAAGAAAAACAATGTTGTAAAGCCGTTCCAGACTCTAGTCATGTTTATTCTCTGTGCAAATTGAAATAAGTGATATGGAAATTCCTCCTAGCTTATTATTTACAGCAGATAATTTATCATTTATATTTGGCTTTGGATAAGATTTTGTCCATTAGTCATCTTGGGGTATTAACATGATCCATTGTTGTTATTTTAAATCATTATTTATTTTTGGTCCAGAATTCTCATTTTATTGTACAAAATTCTTAGGGAGGAAATTTCTTCTGTCAGTATTAGATTGGCAACTGTTCTGTAACTTAGAGTGTGAGAACATGGCCCGGAGCACTAAGAGATTAAGTGATCAGGCACCTAGTATATCCCTGATGTGGTACTTGAATCCAAGTTTTCTTACTGCAAAATCAGCCCTTCATTTACTATGCTGTGTAACCTTGTTATCAGTGGTATTTTTTATTCTCTTTTTGTACATGCCCTAGTGACACTGGACAGAATTGAAGCTCTTTGCTTGCATACTCTAAGGGGTTAAAATTGTCTAACTCATTAATTTGAAAAATATATGGTTTATAATTTGTCATAAATTAAGTTTTACAATACAAACTAAAATATTTTACAGTATTAACTTTGATATCTCTCATGCATACTTACATATCTGATAATGTTGTGTGTTTACTTTATATGTTGACTTTTGGGAGGGGGAATATATTTCCTTTTCCTCAGAAGAAGACCTTTTTCTAAAAAATCCAGACTAGTTTACACTACTCAAAAATTAAAATAGAAATTATATAGTAGCTAAACTTGTTAGTTTTTAACGAATAACTTATCTCATCTTTCAGCAGGAGAAAATCCAGATCCAGTTAACACAATCATTTGAAAAAGATGAGAAACCCTCCAAAGATGAAGCAGAAAAAGGCGATAAGTTGCCCAGAAAAATGTTATCAAGAGGTTTGCAATTTCGTTGTTTTTTTTTGTTTGTTTCTAAGTTGCATTTTATTTATGCCAGGTCAAAGCCCATGTGAGTTGTGTAAGTAATAAAATCATTATAGCAGATAATTGAACTGTACCTCAAATCCAGCAGAACTTTTTTCAAAGAAGACAGCAATAACACTAAGGGGCACAGCCAGTGTGATAATGGTAGCGGATCGTGTTTCCTGGTCTTTTGTGTCTTCATATTGAAATAGTTGAATCGACATTTTGTGCATTCTTCCTCAGAATATTACTATACAAATCTTTAATATCAGAAGCACAAATTCAAGAGAAACAAATATGTAAAAAATTGTAAGGAGCACCGGCCTGAATTAGTAAAATTTTCCCTTCTGAAAAATATGACCCAAATTATTTAATTCCTGAGTATGATGTGTTAACATCCTTACAAGGAACTTGAAATAAATTTTAACACTTAGCTTAAAAATTTGGACCTAAGTCTTTTACTGATTAATCACCAAACTAGTGGGAAACATTATATAAAGAAAATGTTCATCCAGGAAGGTAAATTCACAAATCAGTTTATAAAACATTTACAAAGAAGTGTTCTAATGCTCTGGAAATATTGTAGAGATGTGATCCCCTAAAAGTATAAAATAAAATTTCTAAGATTACATTTTATTTGAAAAAGATGAAGGTACCTTTTTTGATAAAGTCATTAAAATTTTCTAAGATCTATGATTCTAAAAAAAATTATGCACTTGCAGAGAACATAGAATATTAGTTAATGATTACCAAAAATCAAACGATAGTTTGGTTTGTTAACAAATTATTTTTAAATGGACCTTGAAAAAAATTAGTGTAAAGAAACATGAAGTAACCACATTAATCCAAAAAGTGTATCTTAATACAAAATAATTATCTTTATTGACTTCAACTATGTAGAACCACTTAGGATTTTAATTACTTTTAATCTGTTCCTGCTGTTACTTTGTCATGACTTTTATAAAAAATTTTGCTTTTTCACTTGCAAGAGTTGTACAATAGTCTTTTAACTGTCACCATCACCCTTTGATATTTTGGAGCCCTCATATTATGCTAGTTGCTATTAAATTGCAAAAAATCCGTTAGAATTTTCTACTGATTTTGGTTCAAGATTAAGTTTTGAAGGGTTTAACACTATGGTGCTAAGTGTGCCTTCCATGTCATTTTTAAAAAATACATGTGTGTGTATACACATACATATACACACATTGTTACTGTCAACCCAGTCAGCATTTGGAAGCCTGAGCATGATGCAGAGAAACAAGTAAGCACAAGTTTCAAAGTAGAAACAGTTTGGCTGGTATACAGACCCTGGATGAAATGTGTGTTTTATTTTATTTTTTTTTTTTTTTAGCATAGATGCAACCTAGAATTATTTTTCTCTCCCCACAATTAAAATTCTTGTTCTTAAATTACACAAAAATTCTATGTCTATAGTAACACCAATAAAACTGAACTAAGCATTATCTTTTCTAATAGAAATCTTTAAGTCTAAATTATTTGGAATTTTTCTTTTAAGGAAGACATGTTGAGCATGAGGAGAGTGGTAAGTACATATTAGGATTTTTCACAAACTCAGAAAATATGCTAAATTGTTACTTGTTAGATTAGACTGTGTAACTTATATAAATTGATATTGGCAGAAATTATATGGAAGAAGAATTGTGTTGGTCTAAATTAGTGTTCCCCTTTCTTAGTTTTTCAGTTTTTCTATGTGAGGAACATCATTTTTATCCAGTAAAATTAAAATGAACATCATATATATAAGGACAAAAAGATAATTCAAGCAACTTTATACTGGGTTTTTGTGTTGTTGTTTTTTAGATTCCAGTCAAGAATACACAGATTCAACTGGCATAGATCTACATGAATTTTTAGTAAATACATTAAAAAACAATCCCAGGTAAAAATAAATAAAAAGGTTTAAATGAAATCACTTCCAGTGTACCATAATCTTGCTTTATTGAGTGTTATAAGTATAGCTAGAGATTTAAATGAGGGTAGAAACAGTTTGTTTCTGATAACTAAGATAATGTTCAGTATGTATATTATATAAATGTATTTTGATAATATTTTTCACCGTGATACTTAACCCTTAGTTTCATTGTTTAAGATACATTTGATTAATTATGAAAGAGCTAATTTTGCTTTACCGTAACATACTCTGCTACATAAAATGTAATGTTATAAAATGTAAAATATTTCTTAAAATTGGCTTTTATGTTTTAAACATAGTGCTTTTGTGATTTTATTTCTGAGGTTGTTTGTTGTTGTAAGGGCTGTTTAAGTAAATGTTTTCATCAAGTTGAGAATATTTCTGCCATTTTTAGTTGTTTAGTGTTTAAAATCTTAAATATTTAGAATGTATTAAAGCAAAATTACATTTTAACATCTATACCAGTATATCATCAATCCCTTATTTTCTTTGAGAATTAACTTTTGAGTAGGCTTGTTTTGAAGTTATAATTCATATTTATCATTTATACTAATTCATACTTCTTTCCTATAGAGGATTGTTATTGTTCGTTTTTGCTTGACTTTATAGGCCAAAGTCCAATAGGGAAGGCCTTTCAAACAAATAATTTTTGTTATCACATGGAAGCTATGAGTAAGAAAAATGGCAAATTTGTAGAGTGAGATAACAGACAGTTCTATATAACTTGGTGTTTTGCATCTATCTAAGGGGTGATATCCACTTAACATGGACAAAAAGGAAGACTTAAGCCAAAGGCCAAAATGCCTAGAAAATCAGATCCCCTCATGTGTAAATGTAAGCATAAAACATTTCAAAGCCAGATAGCAATTCATTTTGGTTTATCCACATCTCTGCTTTTCTCTATCAATACAGATTATTTAATTGCCTAGTGCATAATCTTAATAAATGCTTTTGATTGATTAGCCTGAGGATGAATATATATTCACAGCTAACATATAAAATATGGCCTATATCAATATCAGACAGGAATTGGTGGCAAATATTAAATCTAATGGGGGGAAGACAGAAAGTTTATTCATCCACTTGCTTTATAAACAGTCTTCCATTTAAGCATGAATAGTGATTTGTCACAGTTCTAACTTAATGATATGTTAAGAGCTTCTGCTGATTTTTTTAAGATCTAACTTTAACCACAAGGTGTAATATTGGGTAAGTTTACAACCTTTGTGGCATTAAAATGCGTTTTTATCCTTAAAACATTTGTAACATAAATGTAGAATGCATAGATTTTCTTATATTTTAAAAATTTTCCCCCAAAAATTTTGTTTTCAATTTCCCACATTAGAGTGTCAAATCTGATTTTTTGCATCCTTAGGCCAGTGAGTAAGTGAATCTAATCCAATGATTATAAATTAAATTGAAAGTCATCTGAAGCATATTTTTTTAAGCAACCAACCAAAAACATTTTCTAGATCCTGTTTCAATAGCAACTGATAGACTCTTAAGCCTCACAAATGGTTATCAGTAACTTTACTAGGAATTGCACATGCTAATAAAAAAAATGTACATTTTTTAATCATTGTGTATGTCCAAGAAATTCAACTTAACTGTAGAAAAACAGAAGCCTTTTGCTTCCACTTAGATACCTTAATTTTTAAAATGCCTTATTTTACTTACTGTCATGCTGAAAGCACACCATGGTGTGGCTTATTGCAAATATAAAGTCATTAGTGTTCGATTATTAGAAAGTTTTGTGATATGTAGTTTCTTCTCTCAGTGGCAGAACTATCCTAATTATAATTGCTTTAGGCTAATATTAAAATTAATTTACATTTTTATTATTGGGGAGAGATGACCAAGGGTCTTTCTGGATGGGCAGGAAGAAGACAGATATTTTTGCTTCAGCACAGATAATTCAAAAGCATAGAAAGATAGATAGATACACACACACACACTTCACGTACCTAATGATTTGTTAGTTCTGGCATAGTGACTTGAATCCTACCGGCTCAACATTTGATAAAACTTTAATAATGGTCAATTTACTCCCAGGCATTGCTTTACTTTGTAATGGGATCCGATCCATTTTTTTAGTCTTTCTTTTATAAACAGGTAATATAGATCTAGATGACTAATGTAAAATTTTTGCTTTGAATAATTTTTAAAATGAACATGTTTTGAATGATATTCATCAGGAGTTATAAATAGCTTTTCATTAAGACCTAATTTTATAAAGTTCTTTTCAGTAAAATCAGCATTTGTGAGCTTAGACATGACTCTGTGCCTCAATCACAAATGTTAGCATGTTAAAAATACTGAGCACAGTGAAATGAACATTGTAAAACTTTAAAGTACATATAGAAATTGGAAGAAAAAGACATGATTAGGACAGTAATGGAATTATAAACCTGAGCCTGATTAATCTAGTAGCAGACCTGGATATGAATTAGGTCTGTCAGAACTTTTCGATTTCATTTTCATTCTTACAGGAAAACAAAATTCCTTCTAGATTATAGCCCACAAAGGAAAACTTAATCTGTCCTGCATTTCAGACTCAAACACAGAAAACTATCTTAAATATACCATTGCCAAATGGAAAACCTGAGAAAACAAGGTGAATTTATAGTTGTGAAAATGTCTTCATTATTTGTAACAGCCTTTTGAGGCAGAATTGTAAAACTTCTTTTTAAAAAAAGAGAGAGAATAAAATAACCTATATCATAGAAGTAGATAGAATTGCCAAATAGCCTCCCTTGGGATTGAAACCACCAGGTATTCATACTTTATTTTCTACCAAGAAGAATCCGAACTTTCAAATGTGTTTTGGGATGAAGAAAATTATGTGTGGGATTTTGCATCACAAATGATTGACTTAGCACTGCATTTAACACAAGGTTTCGCACATAGTAGGTTCTTAATAAATATTGCTTGACTTTACTTGATTTTCACAGCAATCATCTTGGGAGAAACTCACTTCTCACTGTTCAGTTAAGAGTGGAAAGTCGAGTTAACTGTTGGTGAATAGAAAGGCATAAGCCTCAGCAGTAGCACATTTCTTGACTTTTAAGTGAGCTATAAGATCATTTCTCACTCTAAAATGATAAGAGATTAACATTTGAGACTTTTTTTGCATGTATAGAAATAAATGTGTGCTAACTATTCTTCCTGATCAGATCAGTGACTTACTGTGATTTATATTTGAAAATACTCCTATTTGAAAATTAACTCTATCCCAAATCAGAGAAATATTTAGAGCTATTTAAAATCTGCAGGAAGGTTCAAGAGCATTCTAATGCAAGTGTGACATTACCTTTGACTTAAAAAAGAATCAACACAATAGTAAAACACAACCCATTAAAAAAATTCAGTAAGACCTTTATGTGTTTGAGAAATCGTAAACTTTGCTTCGATATCCTAAAAAGGCAGAAAAGAGAGAGCTGTTCTGTATGTTGATCTGGCAATTTTCTGTAAGTTTACTATTACACACACACACACACACACACACACACACACACACACACACACACTTTATAGTGTTTGCCAGGGATATTCAATTTTAATTTTACTGGTCTTTTACTAAGTATTTGTCTTAACACATGAAATTTCTAGTGACTATGAAAAGATTGCTCTAGTGCTGTATTCTCAGTACATAAAGTGAGGCCTTTGGGAATCTATGACTGCTTTTTTAGACCAGTAGGGTATGATTAAGTGAGTTATAGACTCAGTACTAACTGATATCATAGTAGTCTGAAAGAACTTATGCAGGATCCCAAGGGTTCTCATTTATTTTACATGCTTGAAGAGGATGGCTCTCATTGGGTTCTTTGTTTTGTTTAAAGAAAAAGTATCTACAGCTCTGTGTTAAAAGTACAGATTTCATAAAAGCGAGGACCAAGTCCACTTACCCTTCATCACAGTTAGCTAAAGCAATAAATGTTTCTAATGCCATTGCCCTATGCTGCTCAATGCCCTTGATTCCCTGAGGAACATTCCTGTTCTTGGCATTCCATAGTCTGTTTCTTGCTCCATGTGGTACTGCATGGTGATGCAAACATAATCATTTGTTTTTACTATCTTTCTTTTACCTAACCATAAAAGCAAGAGAAAAATGTTATTTTTATTTCTGCCTCATTTCAGTCTTCCTGTTGTACAAGTCTAATAAATTAATAAAACTTAAGGTTTTCATTCTTTAAATGATGACTTTTAGAAAAACTAGCCAGTGCTGTGGAATCCTGTGGTGATCACGCCCCAGAATTCATTTCTTAGAAGAAAATATGTCAACCATGTATCTTTTAAATTCGCTGACATTTGTGATTGCTTCAATTTTAGATTTCATATGAAAATTGTTATATTTTGTTTTTCAGGGACAGAATGATGCTGCTGAAATTAGAACAGGAAATTTTAGATTTCATTGGTAATAATGAGTAAGTTCTGAAATTTTAAAAGAAACCAAATTGCCAACGCCATTTTTATGGTTTTGCTAAACTTGTTTTGGTTTTTTTATTTCTAGATCTCCAAGAAAAAAATTCCCCCCAATGACATCTTACCATAGGATGCTATTACATAGAGTAGCTGCTTACTTTGGATTAGACCACAATGTTGATCAGAGTGGGAAGTCAGTCATAGTGAACAAAACTAGCAATACAAGAATGTAAGTGCTAAAAAAGTGTGTGTCTCTGTATCTCTTTGTGTGTATTTGGACAAATGTTTTCATGCATATTGCTGGAATAATTCTTCCCATAGCACCTTTCACGTAAGCCTCTCCTCCTTTGTCAGTTTAGTTGATTTAACATTTAAATGATCTTTTATAGGAATAACAAAAAAATCAATTATTTCACCAGTACAAATTGTTCCTACCTGAGTTAAAATGAGGCAGATGAATGAAAAATTTACGTGATATATTAATATCTTTTAAGTTGCTATTTCAATGTTGTATATAATTCAAAAATACACAAAGACTCTGCGGTAGGAGTCTTTTTTTTTTTTTTTACTCCTGGTATCTAGAATCAAAGAGATATTAGAATACATCAACATGTATAAGACAGACACACTTAGGCAAAAGTATCAAGTGGGCAAAATCTGTTTTTCACATCCTGCTCTTTCATTCTTGCCCATCTTTCCTCTTGCTTCCATGATACCCCTCATTTCCATCACTAGCTCAAGTCCTTTCCTCTACTCCAAATTATTGTTGTTCATCATTTCTAAGGTGTTATTCTTAAATAGTTTTATTATAAATTAAGCTTTATCTTTTTCTGACTGTCATTTGCATCTTAAGAATAAGATGAACTCTTAAGGAAAATCCTTGGATTCACAGAAGAGTGCAGCAAAAATGGTAGAGTGGCAGCCAGAAAGTAGTGATATTTTAAAGAAAGAGCTACTCTTCTAGGTCTCCTTCAATTATGTCACCCTCTCAGACTGACCATATGTAAGACTGGCCCAGAAGACATCTTTTTGATTAGCTCAACAAACTTGAGTCCTTAGCAGTATCCTACCAACTTGTCTAGCTGGCAGTCATCAATCTTATGATAGTAACCATGAATAGATTTGAAGAAGTATTAAAAACACTGTTTTCAAAATTCTTTCCCTGACATCCTTGAATCTTTTATCTCAGGGCCCGTGGTTATATTATATTTGTTTATATCTCATTTGATTATAGCTCACTCAAGCTATTTATCTGATACTGAATTGGAGTTTTGAAAATTCATTTTTCACTTTACAATAAGTCCTTCATCTGTGACAAGTATAGATTGAATGTAATAAAAATCATCATCCATTGTTTTTCATAATCATAACACAATTAGAACTAAACTGACAAAGAAGGGATGGCTTTGAAAGGTGTTCCTTTTTACTTTAGAGCCTATGTATTTTAGCTTTGTTTAAATATATTGCTTTTCCTGCCTATTCCCCAACTACTTTTTTGTACCTCAATCAGTTAGGAACTACAGTCGTGTCCAAACCCCGAAAGAATTTGAATTGAGTTAGGGGAATAAGCTTGAAGAGCAGTCACACCAAAGGTGAACCACAATTATTTTAACCAAATATCTTCCAACTTTACTAAAAGTTGCTGGATGCCCAAATACATCTTCATTAGCAGGCATTTTGACTAACCTTTAGACTAATGATTCTCTAAGGTTTTCAATACAGTGTAACCTCAGTCATTTGAATGTCATAACTCATGTTAGAAAGTTTTAGGGTTTTTTAATTTGAGTCCAAAAAAGAAATTACCTAATTCAAAATTTTATATCATGCATTTCAAGTAGTGTGGCACGTTGACATAATTGTGGATAACAGAAATTTCAAATCATTGAAGTTACACTGTATTCTTATTTTATATCTTCTGGGATATAAAGGAGGTTTTAAAACAGAAAACCTTAGAGATCTACTCCAATGAATAAAAACAAACTTGCCTTTTCCTCATAGGCAGATTCCCCGCTCCAGCGTTGAACCTGTGGTGTTATGGAAGTCAACAACCCAGTGCACACTGGGGTGTCTCAGTAGAGCGGGAAGTTGGCGATTGCAGGGCAGTAAATTCAGGCACCTGTAAAAGAAAGAGGTAAGACAGTCTTAAGGTTAGCTGAAATGCCTGCTAATGCTACTTGGGATGGAAATCCAGCTGCTCTTAGAGAAGTTGCAAGGCACATGGTTCAACTTTATTTACTTTAGGGCATATTTACTAAAACATAAAATCCATGAGTTATGAAGAAAAAGAAAAATATAACTCCATACAACTATAAAGCCTGTCCCTAGGTATATATTGAGAAATCACATGACTAATGACAGTAAAATGGTTTTATTGTTATAGCTATAAAAATTAAAGATAACCTACTTATGGCTCTTCTCAGTTGACTTAAGGAAGCATTTTTTTAACCTTTTTTCCTTCATCTCTGGACATGTTTATGTTAGGATCTATTCCTTACTCTAGTTTTTTAATTAAATCTTTAAAATTTTTCACTCATTTAGTTTATATTCACATGTGTTTCATTTAACAAGTTTTCTCAAGTTATTTAGTCTTTTATAAGACTATTGATTTTTGCATTGGAATAATAATTTTCACACTTACATAGTTCTTTAGAGTTTACTAATAACTTTCTTTATATCTCTGTTGGGGAGAGTAGAAAAAGAGTATCTCAGGTAAAAATGAAAAATATTTATTCAAATGAAAGCTAGGTCATTCAGCCTCTACGGACCCTCTGTGTCAAACCATTACGCTTGGTCACAATTTTAACTTTTGGATCAACAATTTTCTGCTGTAACCCAGAATCTGATAGGGTACAAACTATAGAAATAAAGATTATACGTAACAATTCTTGGTAAATTGAACACTTTTTAAAGTGGTTTGTGAGATGTGTTTTTTGTTGAGTGCTAACCTACATTATCATGCTTTTTGTTCTTTTCTTTTTTAGACCAGATCAGAAATTTAACGATCATATCAAGGATGATAAAGGTGAAGACTTTCAGAAACGTTATATCCTTAAAAGAGATAATTCTAGTTTAGACAAAGATGATAATCAGGTAACTGTAATTAGAACATTTTTCCAACTATGGCATTCATTCATTTTCACCGTGTGAAATAGTGAATATTGTTATTTTCATTTAGATGAGAATACGATTAAAAGATGACAGAAGGAGCAAATCTATAGAAGAGCGAGAAGAAGAATATCAGAGAGCTAGAGATCGAATATTTGCCCAAGACGTACGTAAACTAAATATAAACTTATTAATGCAAAATGTTGAAAGTTGTGCCAACTGTTCATTTGTAGAACCCTTTTATACCTTCCCCACTACTGATGAGCAAAAGCTTCAAAAATTGAGTGTTTCTTTGTTATCTGTGAGGTTCTTCTGTATACAGTGTATAGTTGACCAGCACTCCACATTTTACCTTTGTCCTTTCTTTATAGTCGCTGTGTTCCCCAGAGAGTTATCTCACTGACAAAAGGTAAGTAGGTTATTGCATTCATTTTTAATTCTTATTTGAATTCTGTTGACGGCAATGAATTGATGTCTTAAAATTCCAACAGAATCCAAGAGGAGGAAGCAAATAGTACGCAGCAAAGACGCCAGATATTTAGGTATCTGACACTTGTTTTAAATACTCTTTTAAAAAAATCACCCATGCATGTTTTGCCATCCTTTTCCTACATTTTCAAAAGCTATGTTTATTTTCAAAGTTCATTTTCCAAATTCCAGAGTCAATAAAGAAGCCTCCGGAAGATCAGCCACCAGCCATCAGAGCAGCACTGAGAACGAGCTAAGGTGCTCTGAGCCCCGTCCCTGGAGCAGCACGGACTCTGATAGTTCCCTCCGAAATTTGAAGCCAGCTGTAACCAAAGCCAGCAGCTTCAGTGGAATTTCAGTTCTGACAAGAGGGGACAGCTCTGGAAGCAGCAAAAGCATCGGCAGGCTTTCAAAAACAGGTACAAGTGTCTTTGAAGAGTCATGGAGCAAAGTACTAACTTCCTTGGCAATTTAACATCTTGGCTTACTGTGTATCGTTGCCTGTGAATATCCCTAAAGCAGTAATTCTTTCCGTATATCACAGACAGGTTTTAAAATAAGTTTAAGGAATGACTTTAAAGTTAAACTTCTTTGAAAATTCATCCCCCTTGCCTGAGTTCAGCCAGGTCATTCAGCCCAGAATATAAGGTATTGATTGTAATGGTACAGTTGATAGAACATGAGGTCTGGAATCTGGAAGACCCAAGTTCAAATCCTGCCTCGGACACTTAATGGCTATGTGACCCTAGTCAAGACACTGAACGCTATTTGCCTCAGTTTCCCCCTCTGTAAATGAGCTGAAGGAAGGAAATAGTAAATCACTTCAGTATCTTGACCAAGAGTACCCTGAATGGGGTTACAGAGAGTCAAACATGACAAACAAATGAACACAGTGTCTTTTTTCATCTAAATTGAAATGAGTAAAGGTTGTTGAAAATTATTTGTGTTTTCCTGGACTAAGTAGAAAGTATATATTTAGTACCAGGCTTTGTAAGATTCTAAATGACCAAAGCAATGTAAAAATTTTCCCTCCCTCCCCTTTTTTTAATGATGCATTGGCTCATAGCCATTTTCCCTCTCTCTTTTTTGTCTTCCAACTTGATAGAGTCACACACATGTCAAGTACTTATGTGTGCCTTTCTTCTTGAACAAAAATTTCTACAAAAGTTAGCAGAACTATCATTCTGTGTTGAACAGATACTCAGTTTAGACTAGACATGTAGTTGTGGAGCTGAAGATATGAGGTAGACCTGTATGTTTGAAGATGACAAAATGCTTCCAAGACCTGACTTTGTCGTTAATGTAAATTGCTCATTTTAGTGGAATACGCTTTTTCTCTAACTTTGTCTTTGCCAGTCTTCTTTCAGAAAACAAATAAAAACACATTTATGGTAGAGTATACGAAAAGATACTGTTTAAGATTGGTAAGAGTTTCTTTACATATAAAACTTAATTATGCAATAAATACGTGCTAGTCAAAAAAATCCATCACAATTCAAACTGGCAAATTAAATAAATCACCTACAAAAGAACCTTCAAATGCTGTATGTTTTGTAGAGGGTCAGCTAGATGGTGCAGTGCATAAAGCACCAGTGCAGGAGTCAGGAGGACCTGAGTTCAAATCTCATCTCAGACACTTGACACTCACTAGCTGTGTGACCTTAGGCAAGTCACTTAACCCCAGTTGCCTCATCCTGGGTCATCTCCAGTCATCCTGATGAATATCTGGTCACTGGATTCAGAAGACTCTGGAGGAGAAGTGAGGCTGGTGTAGCAGACCTCCCTCACTCAAAAACAAAGTCAAATGTAAGTCATGTCATTGTTTCTCTGATAGCATGGTCTTCTTCAGCAACGAAGGACAAACACATATGTTTTGTAGAACTAATTTCTGTAGAATAAAAGACATATGTTTTGTAGAACTAATTTTTATTTCAGAAGAAATATAGTTCAATATTTTTCATTAAAGGAAAAAATGATTTTTAATAGGATAATGACCACTGTTAATAAACATGACTTGGTTGTAATAATTTAAACAATTACGACTACTTAGTGGTGTCACTATAAGAGTACTGGATTTGGAATGAGGACCTGAAAATGCACTAAATTTGAAGTCAGACACTTGGATTCAAATCCTAGCTCTGCCACTGTCCACCTATATAACTCTAGATCTCAGTTTCCTTCTCTGTAAAATGTAGGGATTAGATTCAACCTTTGAGATTCTTCTAGTTTTATATCATTGTTCCTACCTTCAAATTCTAGTTTATATAATTATTATATCACTATCCATAAAAATACTAATTCTCCATGTACAGAGTCAACTTTTACATTTTTAGACACTGGTCATCCACAGCCATTTCCATTTTCCCACCCAATTACAGACCATTTAGCCATTTTTACCCAGAAAGTGGACAAAAGATAGAGAAATTGTTGAAATTCAATTAAATTAGTTTAGCAGTTTCTTAGAACTTTGGTGTGGAAAAGCTGAAACTGGCAATTAATGGGATTTATTTATTATTTCTATGAATTTCATTTTATATGCCATCTCTGTCCACTATTTTCATGGAAAATTGAAGAGTTGACTTTATTATTGGAGATGATGTGAATTCCAGATGCAGTAACTTAAAATTATCTTCAAGGATATGTAATGTCATTTAACTTGGTATTTCTTTGTTCTGGATTGCATAAAGAGATTTCAGATGCAAGTTCTTATGCCCTTGAATATGTTATGTTTTTTATTACAAATGGAATTATAACCTTTACTTTCGTTTGGTGTTTATCAAAAAGGTAAACTGTGTCAATTTATCTTTTGGAAATTTGCTCGATATGCTTTTTGGCTGTTTGTTGTCTGGTTTTATTAGCAGACTGCTTGAATTGCATGCTTTGGCTATGTAAGCTTATTATTTTAAATAGCTTCTATAGTCTACTTACTGTAATAAACTTGCTGAAGAAAAGAATATAATTTAACAGATGAACCAAAAGAACTTGTGATTTTTATATGGTAATTGCAGTTGCATGTTATGATATATATATATATATAATATGATAATTTTTAAAGTCTGCATTTTAAATGACTTTGCTATTTCTATATCTAAATAAAAAATCAATTTCTCATTACTCCTTTCCTAGGTTCTGAGTCTTCTAATAGTGTAGGGTCATCCACGGGCTCTCTTTCTCACATCCAGCAGTCTCTTCCAGTTACAGCTCTCAGCCAGCCTTCTCATGGCCCCCCTGTCGTCTATCCAACTGTCAGCACTAGTAATTCCCTTTCCTTTGATGGTGGCCTAAGTGGGCAAGTTACATCTCCTAGCACTAGCTTCTTTTTGCTTCCTTTGGAAGCAGCAGGCATACCACCTGGCAGTATTCTGATCAACCCACAAACAGGTTGGTATCCAAATATGGATGTATGTTTTAGTCAAGAACTCCAGTTATTTATAAATTAAAGCACATTTATGAATTTTTTTTCTGTTTTTATCATCTTTACATTTTTCATGAATTATTTCCTCTTAAAACTTGGATATATTTTTTAAAAAGTTAAAAATGTATATAATGTTTTTTTCTAATGTGAACTTCATGGCATCTCCTTATTCTAATCTGAATGATGGTTTAAATCAGAAAAGAGAGAATAAGTCTTACTCTAAGAATAAACAAAGTACTTTAGATCAAATCTGACTAAATTTAGTTCTCAAAGTACCTAACATTTTCCCCCAGACAAAATTTAATGTGACTCAAAAGTATTTACAATAATATATAATTACTTGCCATTCTTCATAAATTACCATGAAGTCTTCTAAATGGTAGTGATGTTATTCTCTTATGGCTATACTTTATTGTCACATATGCTACTTTCCAAGAATTAAGGGGTTTTGCCAAGCTCTACACATAATTCATTAATTCCCACCTCCATCTCTTAGAACATTATGCTTGTATGTAACTGATATATTAATTTATTTTAAAATTAATTTCAGTTAGTAATATTTAATTTGCAAACACCACTATTCTAGACACTTTTGGAAGTAGAACAAGAATACAAAAGAAGACAGGCCTTACAGAATAACCGATAAAGAAATAAAATAAATACAAATGGATCAATTAAAAATTATAAGAAGCATATATGTGTGTGTGTATGTATATTTCCATTGTCTTTATTGTACCTACTATTTTTTTTTTCCTTTCAAGAAATAATTTTCCGGTATCTTGCTAGGTGAATGTAAGAGTCTATAGTACTTGGATTATAAATAAATTTTATCAACTAAAAATAACATGTTAAAATGTACTCAGTTAAAACATACCCTTCTCTGACAGTGACTTTGCTGTGCTTTGAGAAAACTTGTATCATCAGCAGAGCTGAAGCTATGAGAGAAATTTTCTAGAATACCTGAAAACTAAAACAGATTCAGCAGATCTTCATAAAGAATAGCTGTGTTCTTATTATTCATTTGTACATTTCCTCTTTTATAAAAAGAAAAACTTAGCAGGAGACAAGACAAAAAAGGAATTATTTCCTTATAGAGGATTTTTCTTCTCTAATA
Organism: Potorous gilbertii; assembly: GCA_028658325.1. Taxonomy (NCBI): domain Eukaryota; kingdom Metazoa; phylum Chordata; class Mammalia; order Diprotodontia; family Potoroidae; genus Potorous; species Potorous gilbertii. The sequence continues at coordinate 249,644,758 of CM053771.1, read as the reverse complement.
CATGGCATCTGTTAATTTAGTGTAAATCTTAATCTCAATCCAATAACAATGAGGGAAAGAGCCACCTTGATGAACGAAATCCCCTTTGTAGGAAGTAAAATGAAATGCTAAGTTACTTTTAATTATCTGTGTTCTCTATTTTCCCTAATTTAATTGGTGGATACATTCAGTAAAGCGGTGACTCGGTAACCTTTTCCAAAGGATCTGAAATCAGTAAGGTACCAAATCTTGAATTGAACATTGGGCTTCTTCCTCATATTTGCTTTGGCTAATGTAGGGTATTTAAGTTGTGCCTCTTTTCATCAGCAATAAATGAAATAGCAGAACAGAGCCAAAGTTGAAGCTTCCCCAGCTGTATCTTGGACCAAGAAAGAAAGCCCACGATAGTTTACCTAGAAGGGTTTTAGGAGTGCTTTTCTTTATCCAAGAGGGATGCTGAATATTCTTAGAAGAATGCACACTCCTTGACTTTTTTTTTTCATGTTGTGAAAGGCCCTGATACCTTTGAGTTGGTACACATTTAATTATGTTTACCATCATTGCCAAGAAGTTCACAATGTTTCTTTAAGAAAATCAAAGTAGATTTTCTTTTGTATTTTGTTTTGTTTTATGGTTTCTCCCATTCATTTTAATTCTTCTATGCAACATGTATTTAATAGGAATGTATGTGTAGAATCTGTAAAAGATTGTACGCCCTCTCAAGGAGGAAGGGGGGGTATAAAATAAGATATATGGAAGTGATTGTCGAACACTGAAAACAAATAAAATAATTTAATTTTGTGTATGTATGTGTATATATATATATATATATATATATATATATATATATATATATATATATATATATATATATAAAAGAAAATCAAAGTAGCTGTGGTACTTGTTCATTTTGATGTATTTACCATGTAGCATTTTGTTACTTGCTTTGTGTAATTGTGTTGTTGAGTACTACTTTTAATTAACTACTGAATAGGGTTTAAATTCTAGATTGGAAAGGCAAGGTAGAAAGGAATGGTTTGTATGGTTTGGGATGGTTTGTATGGTTTTTTAGTTAGCTTTAAAAATAACTTTTGATAACTTCATTTAAGCAACTTCAAATAAGTTGCAGGCATTGTTTGTCTTTTTAATAAATGTAATTAAAATTTTTCAATTTAAATACAGTATGCAGTTGATTGTATCAAAGATTTTGCCATTCTCTGCATGCTGAATAACTTATAAATGTGATAATATCCCCCGAAATATAACATTTACCTTTTTGAAATGATTTTTTTTTAATATAGCAGTGTGTTGGTAGAAAATATGCTTGATGTACTTTTTTTTAAGTCTTTTTCCAATGTAAGATACTTTTCTTCTACTTTTTTAGGTCAGCCCTTTATAAATCCTGATGGCAGTCCAGTTGTGTATAATCCTCCCATGACTCAACAGCCTGTTAGAACTCAAGTGCCTGGACCTCCACAGCAACCTCCTCCTCCCCAACCATCTCAACAACAAGCAGCCAATCACATTATATCACAGGTGCACATATCCTAGATTATGTGATGTCATGTTTACCTTCCTTCAATTATTTTGGGAATAGATTCACTAACTTTAAGCTGGTGAAAGTGAGGGTTTCCTAGAACCTTAACCTTGTGTCTCTTTTCTAGAAGACCCCCCATTTCCATTTTAATACTTAATGGATTATGAAGACCTTCTACTCAATATTAACTGTTAGGCCATTTTCTCCTTCATAGAAGTTGCTCACATCACAGATTTACTTGTAAACAATATCCATTACCCTTTGGAAAACCAAACTTTAAAACTTTCAGGACTTCTCAGCTAAATACTTGCGAGTTAATAGAAAGTAATAGTATTTTTTATATCAGTCTCTGCAACAAACACTTAACCCCTGCTCCATAGTGCCAGCAGGGGAGAGGAAAGATAACAAAGATACAGCTGATTGAAAGGACAAGTGAGCAGATTGTTACTTTAATTCAATATATCAAGCAGTTAGAAGAAACAGAGTTGAGTTGTTCAGTTAACTGTGAGAAGTCATCCTTGTTCCCTACCACACAACCCATATGCACAGGCTCAGAAATTCTGTTAACTTTAATTCCCAAAGGCTCTCTAGCTAATTTGCCAATTCAGACCCTTCAAGGCTAATGAAACACAAATGAAAATTTTATTTCACAAAAACACCTTTGTAAAACTCAGCTTACGGACATAACTCTAGAGTTGTTTTGCTCTTTCACCAAAATATCATATGTCCTTTGTCAGAGAGACTTTGGTAGAATTGTATCAGATCTTCCATAATATCCGGCATATGTTCTAGTTTAGAATTTCCCTGTGCCCTTTTGCCTATAGGAAAGAGCTAATCACATTTTAAATGAATTACTTTTAATTTTATGCTATAAAAACTAATACACAGGATTTTTTAGCTTTTTATTTGAGTCAGAGTAGCTAAGAGAAACTTATTTCAGCAGTTTGAAAATTATATTAAATATTGCAAAGGGCATCAAGAACTCTTCTCCTAGTAGTGAAGACTGATGGTGCTAGAATATGTGATTATTTCTGCTGTTAAACCACTAATAAGTTTTCCTGAGACTATACTTTGTTGATTATATAATTATTACTTAATAATAGTTCCAAACAGTATCATATACTAGACCAGGTCTGTTACTTTATTTTGGCTATCAGCCGTCCTATGCTTCTCCCTGCATCAGATGAGTTTACTTATGACTTTGCTAGCAGGCAGTTCTTTTTTTCAGTGTGCCAGACCAAATGAATGCTAATTTTAGATTATCCTAAATTCCAAAAGTATTCTAAACAATATTTTCAGTGATTTAGTATGCCTTTAAAACAACTTTAGCATTGAATTAAGAGATTTAAAGGACAACTTTTCATCTTTTTTTGAATTTGTGCATTTCTCAGCATTTGCTGAAGAGATAAAAGACAGTAGGAAACTTTAAGAAACTGAACTATGTTTCTTTGTTGTTCATGTTTAATTGATACCTCTAAACTATAACCATTAATTGTCATAGATACAAGATGTAGTCCTATACGTCAAGTTAAGCAATTCAGTCAGAGAACAGATATTTTAAAGAGTTACAATCTAAGTGAATCCAGTGGCATGTCATGAAATCTGTGGCAGGCTTTCCTGGTGTGACATCAAGTGTTTAACAGTGTATGAAGTTAGTTAGGGAGGCATAGAGCCAATGAGTATGGAGGCCTTCCATTATCATCCTTGGTATCTGAAATTACTATAACTATAGATAATCATCTTATTGTCCAGCCTTGGGACTGTGTTAAAATTTTCTGGCCACTTAGTGTTCGTATATGCTTACTAGCATTATTTGCTCTTTACTTGTACAAATGTTTTATTGCACACCATAATATGATTCATCCCTAGGCTTACTGGTATCTAGCAGTCCTACAAATTTAAAGGCTTTAGATGAGCCACACTAACATTTGTTAAAATAGTACTGCCCAAGGTAAGGAGACCACTTTTAAGTGTAAAGTCAGTTGGAATAGAATAAAGTATTATTGCTTCTAAGTGATGACAGAATTTTTCTTTCATCAGTCAATCCCAGTGAGCCAACAGTTTTTCCATTAGTATTTGAAACTAGAGAGACCTAAGTTCGCATACTTATGTGTTACTGTCTTTTCATTTTTTTTATCACCAAAAAACAAAAGATTTGTTTCATCTGGTGGTAGTACAGTAGGTCAGGATATCTGGAGAAAAGTTATACCTCAGTGGATGTCCAAGTTAAGATCCCTTTAAACATCCTGCACTTAGAAGTCAGGCAGTTAATACCTTCTGAGACATGGTCATCCTTTTTTTTCATCTCAGAAATTTGTAGGGCAGCCAAGTACTATTCTAGATACTTCACAAAGTTCATATTTTGGTTGTAGCTTCATAGCTAGACTGTAAGTTATGCCTTTCATTTTAATTGAAAATTGATTCTAAGAACCTACCTAGTAGTTTGTTGGGTTTGGAGTGGTGGGAGGAGGTTGTGTTTGTTTTTGTTTGCATATTTTTGTGTATTGCCTCTGTGGCAAAAATGTATTTCACCCATTTGTTTTTTATTTTATGTTTATGCTCATCCTGAGATGACTTTTCCTTTGTTAAAATGATTCTCTTAACCACTTTTCTTGAACTTGTTCATTATGGATTTCTTTTAAGCACTATCTTTGGAGATGTATCTTCCAGAGGAGAGAGATTTCTGTGTACCCATTTTTTCAACTAACAGTAGGGGTTTTTTTTGCTATCATATTCTTGTGGAAAGATTACTAAACTAGAAATGAGAATCCTTGGACTGAGTCTTTGCCCAGTTTTTTAACTTGCCTCAGTATAATTTTTTGATCTGTCAAGGTAGAATGATTGGTAACAAATATGCGTACTTTCAAGTTTTTGAGAGATACTGGTTAAATATAAGGTGGGCAAAGTACAATCTGGTATTCTTTGAAGACACTCAGTGTGCTTTGAAAATGATGAGAATTTTTTTAATCATAATTACCTAGTTTGCTTGTCTTCCTAATATATATGCCATATTACATTTTTTATATGAAAGAGACTAATACTTAAAATCATTGCTACTTTAGAATGTAGGGTTATGCCATCCCAGATGTTTTTTCCCAAACTATTAAATAGTTTTCACCAATTTTGCATTAAGAATAAAAGCTGTAGGTTTTTTTAAATTATGTAGTTTAATTAGAAGCCCCCTCCCATGGGGCAAGAATTAAGAATAAGTAATTTTTCTCTTAATTTCTGAAACCAAAAATGATATTTAACAAATAGGAATTAAAGTTACTAAATAAATAACCTATTTCAATTAAACTTCTATCGCTTATTGAGTAAAATGAACTGAAAGTCTTAGAAATATTTTTATTATGATAAAATATCCTAGTTCTGTATTAAGCATCACAGCTTAATAGGGAAGTTGTATATTAGTCGCTGCAGTTTTTACTGGATAGCATTTCTCCACTTAGTATTGTATTTTGCCTTTTATATATATGTCAGTAGTAATTTGAAAGTTGTAATTATTTTCAATTATTGTAAAAGATTGTAACTTTCCATTTTATGCACTTATTTTATTCTGACATTAACACTTTTTGTAAACCTGTTACTTCTCTAGCCTTCTCGGCCTCTGCAGTCTTCTTCACAGCCTGTTCAGTACTCTACAGTCCCTTACCCATCCCCGCTCCTGCCAGTCTCACCTACCCAGCAATATACTGTGGTACTATATCTTCTACTCACCTCCTGTGCATTCTTTTTGTGGGTGAATGTGTGATGAACGCCAAAGTATGTTTTTTTTATGTTATTAGCATAAAACAAAGGTGCCTTCTCACTTTTTGACTAAAGGATACATATGTGAGCATTAGGAAGTACCCATATCCATGTCCCTTATAGACCAAAATCGAAGTATTTCAAATACAGCATTAATCACCTTGTCACTGATTCCTTTCAATTTAGTCTTTTTTCAGACTTCTCATAAGATATTAGATTTTGTTTTATTTTGTTCCCAATCATGGCAATAACAGTCTTATGTTACAATTGAATTGTAGATTTCTTCTGGTTTGGGACTTTGATATCTTCAGTGACCTCTTTTGTAGTGTTGATAGCAAATATTCAGGATAACTATAGCTAATGTTTCTGTGGGAGATTGTTCTGGGAAGCATCGGTCCTTGTTAAGTCATAGATATAGGTACTTCTAGATGTACAAGATATGAATGATAATTTTAGGACTGATTTTTTTAAAGTCAGCATATCTGAGCTTATAGCTCCATATATAAAGAGGTAAAGCATCTTAGGACCCTATTTAGTTATTCTGTAAAATGCTATCATTGTTCAAAATGTTTTTAGTACTCTTTATATAAAACTCTTCAGAGCCAAATTTGTAAGCTACATAATAAAGTCATTTTCATTACATTAATGATTGCACATTTTTTTTCCCCAAAGCAGATATTGCCCAGCTTAAGCACCTGGCTTATTTTATTACACTTGTCTCCAAGTTTATTATTTTTTTAATTTGATCCACTCTCAAGTGATGATTTGCTAAAACCATTAAGGCTTTTACAAGAGCATGCCAAAAACTCTGAAGGTTGGTAATAATCATAGGAAACGTTCCAAAAGTGTTTTAAACAGTGACATGAATGTTGTCCCAAGTTGCTTTCCAGAATGACTGGACCAGTGCACAGCTCTGCCAGCAATACACTGGTATAACTCATCTCCCACAACCAAAGTTAATCAGTTGCTAAATATAGAATTTCCCTTACCAATCTTCCATTCATCCCAAATAATAGTTCATGGTTTTTTATCTTTTGATTTTTTCAGCTTCATCTTAATGATTTTTACGTCATCTTTTTAGTGTCACCTTATTTTCATAGTTGTCTTCATTAGTGGAAATATGCTTCCTTCCATAATCTGCCTTGGCAGGATGGGCCCCCATGTGTGTATTTCACTTCTATTTTTCAAAGCCAACAAGTTCGACTGTATTCTAATCTTTAAGTCAGTCATTCAGTAAAACACTTGTTAAATGACATGCTACTTCTGCACCAAATGCATTCTACTGCTATGAAAGACAAAAATAGAAAAGTTGATGTTTATCTTAAAGTTACTAATTCTAAGGACTTTGTCCATATCTTTAAATACACTATACTGTTATAAATCAATACTATATTATTGTAAATTATTTAACTTCAGAAAGAACTTAGAAATAGTTAAGAAAATGACGGCTAAAACTTCAAGCTTTTTTTTTGTATTTTGGCATGGAGAGTTGCAGTAGGATGTTAAAGAGTAAAATGTACACATGGATTTTAAGTTAAAAAATACTTTATGCCTAGTCGAGTGATATATGACCTCTCCCCCTGACCTTTGAAGTCCTTGCTCCAAATGGCAGTATAATTTAAATTGCAAATCATATCATAATCTTTAGGGCTTCATTTAGGTCTGCAGTTGAAAAAGTTTTCTTAAATTTCAAATACTAAAAGCTTTTGTTTTCTACATTTCTTTTACTATTCATCTTATTCTAAACACTAAAAAAAAATAAGTATAACTACTAAATTACTTTAATCCTGTCTTAGACTATTTCTTTTCCTTTAATTTTTCCAGTGTTGCACTTGTATATAATCAGTGGTTGGGAGCATGCTTTATTTGTTACAAAATGTTCATATAAGTAATTCCTCAAAAAGAATGTATTTAGAATTTCTAGATATCATCAGCATGTATGTAATTATTTTAATATATTCTAATCTCTTTCCTATAGCAGGACAACCTTGGATCCCAGTTTAGCCATATGAGTCTTGTCCGCCAGCCATCTGCTGATGCTCCTGACCCTCATGCCACTATGTTCCAGTCTACTGTTGTCCTTCAGCCGTCACAGCAGTCTGGATATATTATGGCACCAGCCCCTCCTCCAGCGCCACCCCTCCCACCTAGCCAACCAATTCCTACTACTAGCTATTCTGCCTCTGGCCATCCTGTAAACCAGCAGATGCTCCAACAACAGGGATATGTGCAGCAACCCACCCCTCAGGTACAGGTTTGTTTTCCCTCTAACCAATTATCATGCAAAAGATAAAGAATAGTTTGCTTAACTATAGCCAAATATGTTTTAGGTCATATACAAACTTTCTAAAATGGAGTTAAAATGTTAGCTTAATTGTTACTTTCTAGGAAAATGAATAATGCTACTAAAAATGCATTTTTAAAGGTTCTTAACCTGGGGGTGAACTTGGTTTCTAAAAAAATCTTAATATGTAATATAATTAGTCTCCTTTGTAGTCTTACATATTATATTTTATGTATTTATAAACATTATTCTGAGAAGGGATCCATAGGCTTCTCCAGACTGCCGGACGAGGCCTTTCACACACACACACACACACACACACACACACACACACACACACACAAGGTTAAGAACCCTAATTAATTGGCTAATTTTTTCAATTATATATCAGTCTCTTTATTTTTTTATTTAGATATACATTTAATGAAACACATGCATGAATCAATCTTTTTGCCATTATATATGTATCAGGGAACATATCTTTTTGTCATTATATATATTTTAGTATATAGTGAGAAAGTAGAGATTAATTAATTCCATTCTTGTTACTTCATTATCACAGGTACACATCTATGTCTTTAAAAAAAGAAATATTTGACTGAATTTGTTGATTCAAACTATTTAAAATAATTTCAAGTTATTTAACCTCAATTACTATGAATGAGAAAAGATTTGGTACATGGTTTTCCTTTTCTTGCTTATTTCACATACAGGCACACTCTCAAGGAGAATTTAAATATTGCTTTTATATTCCATCATATATTCCATCATAACCCCTGGGGCTTGCCATCTACCTTGCCGTTGAATCCTTAGGCTTTCCAGATTTTCCTTTCCACTCCACAGATGCATTCTCTTTTATAAATGTGCTGCCTTCCTTAATATGTGGGTTCCTTGAGAGCTAAGACTATTTTTCTATTTGTATCCCCAGTGTTTAGCAAGATGCTTAGCATGTCATAAGCACATAAATAAATGCTTATTCATTCAGCCATTCATTACCTAGTCATGCAGAAATCAATGTAATCCACAATTGTCCCATGAAACCTAGACCATCAGCCATTTCAGCTAAGTCTTTTTGATACTAATCAAGAATCCCTAGGACTTCTTCATGAAGGATCTAAGTCCTGGAGAGGAACCCAAGGAACTCTTCATTGTTTCTTATCTTAAAAGAATATATCAGAGAGTTAGATCGGATTGGCTCAGAAGAAATCTAGAATTGGTTTAAATTGTTCTTAGAGAGAGAGAAAATAATTTCCCTTCCTTTTTTTGGCTTTTAGTCATACATCAGAAAGGCCAAAAACTGGTGAAGGGTAAGATGTATAAGAACATTTTTAAAGTTTTGAGAACTGTTTCTCTAGTGTTCAAATAGAAGAATTATTTTTCTTTTCCTTATTATCCATCATACTATGAGCCTTCATGTATTCGGTAATAAAAGATTATGGTATTGTTACAACAGTGTGACTTTTCTAAATGTTTCTGCTTTAGATGCCAGCGTGTTACTGTGCTCCAGGGCAGTATCCCTCCAGTCAACATCAGTATCGCCCAGTTGCTTCCGTCCATTACAACACACAGCCAAACCAGGCACTGCCACAGCCTGCACAGCAGACAGGTTAGTGGCATTTAATTCATAAATCTTGGCCATTATTATTGTTTTTTCTCATCTTTATTTCAGCTACCAAAACAAAAGCAAAAAACTTAGTTCATACAATAACTCAGAAGTAGAATAAATTTCAGTGTTTAAACTAGCCCAGTTCTCAATGGGAAAGAATACAGCATGCTCCTGATAAAACCATGGGCCTGTGTGACACAGGTGTCAGATATCACCCAGAGCCTTAAGGGTTCTAGTAACAGGATAGTAATGTAAGAAGCAGCAGGACATAATACCTACTGCCAGTATAGTGTATTTCTTCTGTATAGCCTAGCAGAATGGCATGGGAAGGTCAGGATTTTTACAGCAATTGAGAAGGAAACAGTGACAGGCCACATTGCAGGGTCTGCTTTGTGCAGCCACTCCCTTAGTGGGGGCTACGTTTGGAAAGACCAATGCAGCCTAGTAAATCATATCCTTTCTTTGTACGTGTCTTCAATGATAACCTTTTTGGTGTTTTCTATTTTAGCTTAATAGCCTTTTGATATGAGACCACTTTAAACAATGTGCAATCTCAAATTGCTTGCCTTCTGGAGAGGTGGAGGCAGATTGGGAACTCAAAATTATTTTTTTAAAAAAAATTTGTTTTTAAATGTAATTGGAAAATAAAATTTTAAGGGGAAACACTATTCTATAAATAGAAACTCTTCTTAACCTTCTCTTCACCTTTTCACCAAACAGTTGATGGAAACAATTGCACTTACAAATGAAAAGTTACAAATTTTCATGTTCATGCCATATAAACCCCCAATCCAAACTATTTCCCTTTCAGTAAGATGTATAGCAATAATTTAACCTCTCACAGAAACTCTTCATTTAGTATAAATTGGAAATTTCAGTCAACTTCTCAAAGGATAGTTGTAACACTCTACTATCATTTGCTTGTTGGTTGGTGGAGATAGTTACATTTTAAAGTCCCATGGGAATTGAGGAGGTGAACTTGACATTGCAGATAAGTAAGGGTGGGCCGATTTCTTTTGAGTTTCATGTGGGACTTTTAAAAGTTACCATAGCCCACACAAAACAGCAGAGTGTCCACTATAGGGCTCTCTATGAGGCTGGTTGGAGATGGTAGTGTTTCATTGAGCAGCATTGCTTACCCTCAGGCTTGCACAGCCCTTCACCTGTTCTTCAGTCATGAGACCGTATAAGTACATTGTTTTTAGTCACTCAGTGTAGGTGAACTAATGGTAATGGTCAATTACATTTCACCCATGCTTGGGAAAACTTAGAACTCTAACATATCTTACCTAACATAATATTTTTTTTACTTAGTGTATGCTTTCCTGGTGCTTTTGTATTACTGTAGAAATTGTATCCAAAGGTGGGAAGAGAAATAGTGCCAAATAATCTATAGATGGTATAGTTTCTAATTACTTTTTTTTAAACCCAAGAAGTGATTATAATAGCCAGACAAAAGTATTCTTCTCTCCATAGTGGATGAATAGCCAGCCTTGGAGTCAGGAAAACCTAAGTGTAAGTCCTGTTTCTTAACACATATTAACTACATAATCATGGGCAATTATGTTAACTTGTGTATCTACCTATGTCTATGGAAGGAGTTTCCATAATTAGAGTCCTATTTGTCCTTATTTTAAAGAAGAGATACTTTATTTGGAGATGAAATTTTCATGCATTTTTGGACAGAAAGGATAAACAACCTTTAAGAAAGAGCACATTAAGGTATTTTATTCTTGTTAACCAAAAAAGAAGCTTGTTCTCACCTCCCAAATCCTACACTTCTATAACAGATGGTTTCCCCTCAAACAATATTAATTCTTTATCCTTCTGTATGATATATAAATATGACTTATTTTGTGGGAGGAGTTGAACTTGATATGATTGGTCAATGGTCATTTTTCAAGTAAAACTTGAAGGAGGGAAAGTGAGAAAGAGAAAGAAAACATCTGTGTGTGTATGTGTATGCATGTTGCACGTGTGCACACATGCACATAATCTAATAATGAGCCTTTTTTAGAAAAGTCAGCATTCTGGAGAAGGAGCAAGAAATTTTCCGTTGCAAATTTTATAGATTGTGAGAATTGTAATATTTTATTAATTTCCATTTTCATATGTAAAATTGATATTTCATGTTTATTTTTAACTTATTAAAACATGATTTTTCCAACACTGCACCATTACAGTCTGATTAAGATGGTAAGTAGCTTGGCACATTCAACCCTGCCTTTTTTTTTCATTGTTAGTCACCTAGTTATCAACTCGTATAATGACAAGTAACGACCTGTTTCCATCTCTAGGAGACAACAAGTTACTATGAGAGAATTTGGTTACATAAAAAACTTCAATGTGGTATTAAGTCTTAGACAATAGATTGAGAATATTAATAAATATAGAATTTTGTTTTGTTTACACAGATACAGATGGTATGAAGGATATTTTAAAACATGTGATCAAGAATTTTAGCCCTAAAAAATAAAATCTTCTTTGCAGGCTATTTTGCATATGATCAGTCGTAATACACTTTTCTAGTTATTTTCCCATTGTGGTGTTCCTCAGCTCTGAAGTGCAGGAATCCCCTCAGTATATAAAAAAATTTGTCCAGCCATGTTTTTCATCTGAGCAGCACATATATTTTTGTTTCAGTGAGACAGGACATCTAAGGCTACTATGGAAATAGAAAAGAGATTAATATCAGCTTAATATTGGGATTTAATGTACTGTCCTTTTTTCTGTTATGAGATTTCACATTAAGGACACTCAAAGCAAGGTCAGATCAGGAAATAGACCCCAAAGGTATTGTGTTTCTCTGAGCCTTTCAGAATAATGGGACTAGTGAGTGATATATTTCTTGATTCAATAGATGAGATGTAACCATTTGGTCATAAAGCAAAGTACAGATCAACATATCATGGTAATAAACATAGTTTTACATACAGCCATTTCCATAAGTTTGGTTATAAGGTAATTTCTTCCCCCCTGTAATAACTAAGTTAGCTCTAATTTGATACAGAATATAGCTCTGTAAATAATAAAAGAACTCTCCCCATGAAATAATTATAGTATCAGTGTTTAGCTCTGTGATCCCATGGGTGTTTTTTTTTTAAATAGCTGGTTTTACCCTTATTTTTGAAAGAATTTGTCATTTAACCATGTTTGTTTAATATTATGGAATAATTGGCCTTATTTGTGAGCTGTTGGATTCGGGGCCGTAGCACTGTCTGAGAGGTTTACATTTCTCACAGTGAACCGGTCTCTTTTTCAGCTGCTTCCTGGCTTCTTTTTACTCAGGTTTCACTGCTTTTTAAATGCTGTATTAAAATATTAACATGTTCTGCTATTTTCCTAACATGTAATGTCTTTTAATCAAATTCAACATAGTCCAAAAACAACTGTTTGAATTTTAATTACCACTGATTTAATTTGCTTTTTAAAATCCCTGGAAGCTGTTGCTTTGATTTCTTTTCCAAGGCAGGTTTAGAAGGCAATTCAAGACTGATTCAATTTGGTTTGAAGCTGACCTAATAAGGTTTATGTCTTACTTATGTCAGACTCATTAGGAAATGTCAATTGTCTACCTTCCATTCTAGCTATAGAATTCTGTTCAGGCAAATTGCCCTGCAGTGTAACACACCAGATCAGCCTAGCACACTTTAATGCATTATTGTGACTTGATTACTTCTAGACATGCAGTTCAAATTGTATTGTCTTTTTGTTTCAACACTGGCTACAAGAGTTAAGAATCCTATCTTCCCCCATAGGGCACTGAAAAGAATTTCTGGTTTTAACCATGAAGTATATTTTTTATAACTTCCTGTTGATGGTTGTAACTTCTTTTCTGATAGAAACAATTGCATGTTGAGTCTCATGTATAAGACTTTAATCTGAAAGAGCTAGAGGAATAGAGTTTAAAAAAAGGAATTGACCCAGATTCTTGATTTTTTTTTTTTAGGGGAGGCACTCCATGCCCAGGGTGCATCAACTGATTTTCAGGGTAACTTTCAGCCAACTTTTTGGTCACTGCCTGTTTTTCATTTTCTGGATTATTGAATAAACATCTATTATACACCTGTTTTGCAGTTAGCACAGATTTGGGCTTTACATTATAATTGTAGCTCTCCTTATATCCTTTTTCTTTCTACCATTAAGTGTCTTACCTGAAATCTAGAGCAAAAGCATCTGGTAAGACTTAATTAAATCATCCTGAACTGTCCTGTGAAGTAATCTGACATTTGCCTGATAGCTTATGGGGTAACCTGTACTTTGACATTTTTATCAGGGAGGAATAAGAGAAAGTAGCAGAGTTAATTACAAGTAGGGGCATTCTGGACTTCAAAATCCCCAGGGATTTCATATTAGTTATTAGTTAAAGAATGTCTACATTCTTTATGGTAATTAGGGAAATTTTAAATCTGAAATAAAAATTTAAAAATAAAACTTGTTAGACCATGGACCCATGAAAGGTATGTATAAACTCATTGATGCTAATTGGAATTTCTCTAGACAATTCCTTATTGTGAAATACATTACCCCAAATAAAAGGCCTTAAAATAAGTAAAACATTTTGCCTTTCATATAACCTTCCCCATATTATCTTCCTGCACAAGTGAATTAGAATTCTTCTAAAAATATTTAGTGACTAGTGAATATACAATTTTATGCATAGGACTTCCTTAGCTAACTATTCTTTTTTAATTTTTTGTGTCTTTCAGATTATTTCCTGTTAAAATTATTAAGTATGTGCTCCATTAGATAGAAGTTTTTCAAATTAAATCTCTAAAGTAAAAACCAGTTCAACCCTTTTCTGCTGAATACTGCATTACTTTACTGCTGTCTTCTCTGTTGAGGTGAAATAGAGCTAAAAATAGAATATTCTTTGGAGCCCTCCAGGGAAGCGGCTCACCATCAATTCCTATTGTCCCAGTTCTCTCAGCTTTGCAGAATTGATTGTGCTTGTCTGTGAAAGTACCAGGAGAAATAGGATAATATTTCAACAATGTAGTCTTTTAACAAAGGAAAATGGCAGTTAAATAATATCAATATTGATGACATCTCACAGAAAACTTGGGTGTTTTTGCTCTGTCCTGGGTAAACTACTCTGTCCTTATTCTCCTGAATAAAGTCTTTCCAGCTATATTGTCTGTAAACAGATTTCTACAAAGGGATCCTGTTTTCCATTTGGCTAGCAGTGTAAAACTGGGCATATCACATTCCAAAAACAGCCCCAAATATTGACTTGAAAACATTTGAGGAAGAAAGAATTAAGCGGATTCCTAGGCTTGTGTCGTGTTTTTATAGACTTGTAAACCTTGAAATACTTTTCCTGCTCTGCAATGTTGTGCCATGCTTCTTATTTCTTATCCTTTTCACTCTTTCTAGGACCTTGAGAATTTCTCCCCTGACAATGGATCTTCCTTCCCTCTGTACTTTTGCAGCTACATGGACTTTACTCTCCTTTTTCCTTTTGATTTGGGTAGTTAGCTGAGTTGGCTTAATTGGGTCTCTGACAAGGCTTACTTTAAACTTTTTTTTTTAATACTGCTTCATTTTTTTTTGAGGTAATACTGTTAATTTTCCCCTATCCTCCATAGTTAAAAAAAATGCTATTCTCTTTTGTTTTTATATCATCTTCATTTTCACATAGATATCTCAATTCATATACCTTACAAACTCTCCCTTGTAGCAAGCTGAAGCAGGGTGGGGAGTGTAGAGCAATCCAGAAAAAATAGACCGCATAGCAAACAAGTTTGACAGTATGTGCCAGGGTTTCTTTCCCTTTGGCAGTCTGCTGAAGCCTGTGGACCCCATCTCAGGGATATTTTTCGATACAGAATTAGAAAAGAAACTAGTTACAGTGAAATACATTTATCAAAATATTTAATAAAAACATTCATGGATCCCAAGTTAAGAATCCATGGTATATAAAATATTCCATGACCAGAGCCCCCCACCCCTGCAAAAGAAAGGGGAAGGGCTCAATTTCTTACCTCTTTTTCAAGGCAATCTGGTAATCATAATCACCTAGAATTGATTTTTATTTTGTTTTTGTTTATGTTGTCATTTTTGTTGTGTTCCTGTTTCTGATTATTTCACATTGCATTGGTTCATTTTAGTCTTCTCGTGCATCTTTGCATTATTTCCATTTATCATTTCTTAGAGTGTTGAAATGTTCTGTTTCATTCATGCACCCATACCAGGATTTGTTACCCAGTGGTAAGGCCTCTGTTTTGTTTCTAGTACTTTCATATTTAAAAGTGTTTTTCTAAATATATTGTGGCATATTTCTACAGGATACCAGACAGTCTTCTTTGTAAGATTTTATAAACAAGGGGATCAAGTATTTGATAAATGTGGTAGTTTTCCTTTTCTCCTCATGAGTAGTTTGTCCACACAATTCTTCTGTGAAATCTTAATAACCAATATCCTTTCCTCATTAATTTTCCATTTTTTCAGCATCAAGTTATTTTAATTGATCAAAAGTTTTTTTAGTACACATCATCTTTTTTTCACTATTTTCTTCTAATTTTGTATTAATTTGAACTATTTTTCCTTCAAGTCAATAGTTTGACTCTCCATAGATAACTGATTCCAGGAATGGGTCTCACATCATTAGTCATTTCCTACGTTTAACATATATGTAATCAAGTTAATTTGTTCTGATGTTATCTGTTACTTATCATGGTCTGTGCATGCCCAGTTTGACCTGTCCAACCAAACAATATCCTCCCATAAGCATGAGACAAAAAAAATGGAAAAGATCTGCAAAGATTTTTATAGCAAACTCTTTTTCCCATCAAGGATAGTGAAATTGCCACATCTGGACTCTTAACATTACATTTCCTGATGTGCTGATCCTGGAAGTAGTTTCTTCAGGCACTAAAGAAAAGGGATAAGAAAAACAACTGCATTAGACCACATGTACACTGAGGCTGCCCAGCACACTGAAATGTTCTCAAATATGCAAAAGAAGTAAGGATACCAAAGAAGTGAGGGGAGAAAAGTCTTATTATCCAAAAAAAATTGACCTAAAGGATACAGTAACATCTCACTTACATGCCTATTTTCCCATCTAGACAAAGTTTTAAGCATTTGATTTAGGGTAGAGCAGTAAGCTTTTTAGGCTCTCTTCCAGCAAATTATAATCCCATGTATAATTATAAAGATAGAACAGCAATAACTTGGTTTGACTCTTTGAGTATTTATATTAAGTAAACATAAAACAAGGAAATGTATACTTCCCAAAGGTATTTACCCCTGCTGTGGAATAGGTCCAATGTAGAACCAAGGTGAAGAATTCCTTTGTGATAGTAAGACTTTCCAAGTACTCCTTTTTGTTGGATGGTACTTTGTGATTACCTTCAAACCCCATGATTTGCAGAGAGCTATAATCATGTGGAAGAGTTTAACTTACCCATCTCCCCAGGAAAAAAAATAAGTAGATGAAAAGCAACTGTTGTCCTAATTACGGTGTACAGTGGAATGAATAAGTGAACAAAAAAGTACCTAAGTTCTTGTTATATACAGAACACTGTGATAAACACTGAAGATACAAATAGAAAAATAAGACAGGCCCTGTTGTTAAGGAGCACACATCCTAATGAGGATTACAACACATATGGAAGAATGATCTGCAGTCTAGAGGTTACTTATTAGTCTCTTGAACAGTCACTGCAATTAGACACTAGTCCGAAAGTTAAACTGAAAAAGGAAGACAGGCTACATTTCCTTCTGGGAAATTGCACAATATTTTTAATGATCTCAACCTCACTAAAACAAAAACCTATCTTTTTAACACCAGTATTCTTCCAGTGATGTGTAGGGCTACATGTCTTGGAGTACTGCATTCTCAGAAGAATTAAAGTTGAGGATCACCCAAAGGGCATTGGAGAGACATATGCTTTGTCTGAGCTGACTGCAGCATCGGAAAGTAAGAATTACACAGACATGGTATAAAGAATAGTATGAGAGAAATGTGAACCTGTCGCATAGCAAAAGGGAGGAAGAAGCCATGGCCAGCTCACATGTTCCATTGATATCTTCACAATGTTAAGAAATAATGGAAGTGTCCACCCGCAGCACATTGGCTGGACCCTTGTGGTGAACTGGTGAATAGTAGAGGATAGACAGACATGAATGGGTTGTAGTCTCTCTCGTTGGAAAGAATATCTACATTATTAAAGTTACAGATACCGTGATTGCACTGAGAAACCTTAAGTATAATATAATAGGTGCCACTGTGTAACACTTGGTGTGTTTTAGTATGTACCCTGAAATTTGCTTTGTTCATATCTTTGAATACTGCAAAATTAATCACTTACCCTTCCTTAATCATTTCTTTAGCTTCAAAACTTACGTAAAAAAGTTTACTTGAAACCTTACTTAACTCTTTAATGATTATTTCAGTGTTGAAAATAATCAGTTTCATTCAAAACAGATTTTATTTGTATGTTTTTTTAATTGCTGGGAGCCATAGCATGTACCTTTCTAATAGGAAGCATAATTGTCATCACTAGCTTGATCACTAGCAACATTAATGATTGAGAAAAGCCAGTTTTCTTCTGTTAAGACAAGCTCCATGCAAACCAGGCACTGACTTCCTTCTAAGTCAAGCATTTCTTTCTCACTTCTGAGAACTATAGTTCTCATAACAAATTACCTTTACTTTTTAGAATAATTAAAAATAATGGCCAGCATCAAGCACTCTTGCCTTGTATGTGGAGTTAGAAGCAGATGAGGACAGGGAACATGGCTGATTCCTTCTTTCCCAGAGCCTAGCGCTAATCTGCCTGTTGTAAGAACTTCCTCTTGTACCTGTCATGTGACACTGAGCAAGTCCCTTAATCTTGTAATGCTCATCACTTTCCTCATACTTCTCTAACAAGGTTGTTGGGAAGAAAGTAGTTTCTAACTTGTGAAGTTGCCTATAAAGGCCATTTTTGATCATATTACTTTAGTACTTCAAAGTCCATGGGGTCACACTAGTGTGTTGGGTGATCTCTTTCACCAGAACAGTTCCTAAGCCCTCTGCCTCTCAAATGAACCCAGCACATAGAGGTAATTACAAAACTATGTGAAATCATATTTCCATTAAGAAACTAGGAAGGGAAGCATAACTGCAACATATAAATAAATGACTGTTTTAAAAAAGCACTAAGAAATGAAACCTGAATGTAGACTGATCACGGGTCACTCTCAAAAGTTGGGAACCTCATTTCTGAGCAGTGCCCCTTGGATGAACAGGGACAATCTACAGAACTATATAAGATATAGATTTATAATTTATATTTTATAGATTGGCTTGCCAATGTGTTAGCCGTATTATTAAACCAGAACGAGGGTTCAGGGCCTCGAGCCGACCACCCAGCCTCACAGGATATTCTGTGGGACGGTCGTGGGGTAAAAACAGTGCCCCTTTGATGGGCAAGAAAATCAACAGAACCACAAAGCAATAACAGTATGCAGGAATCATTTGTTAAAAAAAAATTGTTGGACTTATTGCTTAGCAACACATTAGTCAATATGGTAAGATTAAAAGAAAGAGTCTTTCTCTTCATGAAACAGAATATTTAAAGAGAAAGAAGAGTATGCTATAGTATAAAAACTAAGTGCTGAAAAGATTTGTTAAGTACATCCAGTCCAATCCAACAATTATTTATGAAATACCTACCATAGGTAAGTACCTACTAGAGATTATTCTAGTGAACAGTAGCATTGGGGAAGCCAACACAAAGGACGGTTTTGTCCTCGTGGAGTTGACCCTTTACAGGAAAGATAAATGTAATAGACCAGTATATACGTGATGGAGGACTCAGCACAGTAATGGCTAACTTCCCACAAAAGCAGGATGCATCATAATGTGTTACTGAAGGAAATCTTCCTAAAGAAATTATTTGCTATTTTTAAACCTCTTGTGTAGAGGTTATCCTCTACACAAACTATTAAATGGTTTCCTCTTGCTTACAGAAGGAAATTCAGATTCCTTTGCCTGGAATTCAAGGCCCTCCACATTGGGGGAACCACCCTCTAGCATTATCACAAACTAAATCTACTCCATTAACATTATACTGTCAACCAAAGTAGACTCATTTCTATCCCTATATGGCCACATTTCTATATTTACTTACACTGCCCTGCATCAAGACCAGTGTCTTTCCTTCCTTATGTTTGTTAGTCTTACCCTCTTGCCCATCATTTAAAGCCCACTTCCTCCATGAAGACTTCCCCAAGTCTTCCCTAAATCAATAATGAATGATCTTTCTCTTCAGAAAACATTTTTTTCTCACCTCTTGAATGCACTTGACTATGATTTTACATTATAGTCATCAAAGTACATTTATTATGAGTTTAGGTAGCCTCTCTTCTCCCCCCATTCACCCCCAAGCCCTGGCATCATAAGTACTGTGAGCACAGAAGGTTCCTAATAAATATTTAGTAGATTGCATTACTCCTAATGACATCGTAAGTCTCCACACGTTTCCATTGTACCAAAATTTTCTGTCCATTTGTCTGTGCTTACTCATTTTTACTGAAGTGATAATTTTCATCATTTTCTGTTTAAAAATCCAGAGGTCTCTAGTAAATAATCTTACTTCCTCCATTTGGTCAGTGATTTCCTCAGACTGGCTACTTCCTCCAATACAGGGATTTTTAATCAAGAATCTGTATTCATGCACTGATTTCAGGATGTCCATTTACTTAAATGAGGAAACAATTAGCATGCCCTTCAGTTAGGAATTTAGGCAATGAAATATTCTTCAGAGAAGAGAGTCCATAGGCTTCACCAGACTTCCAAAGGGGTTCGTGACACATAAAAAATTAAAAAACAGTGCTTTAGTGGTATAGACTCATTCTCACATTTCAATCTTGTGTGCATCTTGTCTGCCATAAAAAATTAACCCACTGAACTCGAAATCTTTCTCCTATAGGTCTTATGCCATGACATGAGCATTGTTAACAGTTCTTAAGTTGCCTATCTCATATTTCTTGTTCTTGCTACGTTACCAGGGCCAACCATTGTCCTGCAATGAATAATATCAGTATTTTAATTTTTTTTTTAACTCTTGAGACCTTTGTACTATGATTCACACACTGGGGCCTCTATAATCTTTTATCTACCTAAATAATCAGCTAACAAGCATAAGTATCTGTTATGTGCCGGGCACTACATTAACCACTAGGGATACAAAGAAAGACAAAAAATAGTCTCACCACTTAAGCAAAAGTATTGAAAAATAAATACAGTTTGAATATATTTTGTGTGTGCTTAGATAATGTGATTTAATTTCAAAAGCTATTACCTTCAGGTATCTGATTGTAATTGTTAAGTAGCTTTGATCTGTGGAATACTGTAATAACATTGAGGTGTTTCCTTCCTGCTGTATTCCAGTAATTCTACAGCACTGGACTTGGAGATGTGTAAAATGTGCAAGACAATAAACATATGAATTGCTGTGAAGGATGCAAAGAGAATGTCATTTCTGCCCTTAGGAAACTTCCAGTCTAGTTGGGGAATCAGACATAAAGATGTAAAAGATTAAATAAACAGGATCTAAATAACTGTTCAAAACAGTAATGAAAGAGGCCATCATAATGCAGCAGGGAATTCAAGGCACAAATTAATTTGCAAATTACTCTTTGAACTAACCCTAATTCTCATACACAATTATAAATAAAGTACTTGATAAAAATAATGAAAAGTACTTTAAACACCTGAGGAGAGAAAATAGAGATTTTAAATTTGTTATACAACTGAAATCCTTTTACAGGGAATTCGACAGGGCAAACTGGTGTGTTCTTTGTTTCATTTTTACTTCAATGGAATATGACTGTGATGTGTACATTTCTTTGAAATAACATTCCTGCTCTGGAAGGCTGAGCCCATGCTTTCTTTGTCTGAGGTTGGTAGTGAAAAAGTCATTTCTAACATAAGGGAAATGAGGAAGTGTCTTGCACACCTTTATCTCCATCCCTTTTCATCACGATTCACTTCTTTTGTTGTTCTACTAGATTTTTGTGTATTTGATAGTGTGTTGATGTGTGTAGTTTGGGCCATTTGTGGTATGGAATAGTATGAAGGGAGTTTGAAAGATAATCTTAGAACAAAAAAAATTGGGAAAAGCTTGCTTCCTCTTTTTCTTGCCTCCTGGTTTACTTTCTACAATGAATTCAAAAAGTGAGAACATTCACTGAACAGCCTATAATGAGCCCAGGACCAGTTTCATAGAGTCATGGGATTTAGTCCTTCATGTGGATTATTATCCATAAGGACAAAGAAAGCAGTTTTTATATAGGATTACCCATTACAGAAATCATTTCAACAAAGCCTTGTTATGGAAATCTCCTCATTATGTAACATCCTAATTCAGTTCACTATAATTTGGTTTATCTTTTGCATTGTAACTTTTAATACCTGTTACTTGGTTCTTCAAACTGCTTTTCCCTATCCTCATCCCCACTCCAATAACTTTAGAGTAGATGAATGCTAGATTTAACTATTTAGTCATTGAGCAGCATAACTGAATGGTGGTAAGTTTCCCATGTAACCCAGTGATGCTGTTATCTCTGAGATACAGAATCTTGGTGACTTCCCTTGCCTTGCAAACAAGAACACTTGGATTAACAATATAGCTAAAAGCATACTAGTTAATGCAATGGCATAGGAGTTCTCTTTTTCCTTCGGAGATGAACCACATTAGGTACTACTATCCTGGATTCATCTTTACAGAAAATTTTAAATATAATTTTCTTTGTAGTTTGGGACAGTTTACCTAATGTCTCTATGCCACCTCTATTTCCACCTCTCTCAAATAGGATTTATGTTTTTAGACTTAACCTTTCACACTTGCAGTGGAGAAAATGCCCTGAAAAATTATTAGATAACATTTGATAAAATGCAAAAACTTCTCTTTTAGCTTATGATAAATGAGAAAGTGTGGCAACGAATGTGGATTTTCTTCCCAGTTAGAAACAGGACTTAAAGTTTTTGTTTACTTTCTGTTCTACTGTTTCAGAAGAACTCTATCTACTCAAAGCATAGTTCAGCCTTTGCTTCCAGAAAGAACACTTCAGCAGTCAGGGATGCTGCTTTTCTGTGCCACTTCAGTTAACCTTTAATCAAAGATTAAGCACAGTGACAGTTTGCATTAAATATCATTAGACAATCCATAGGTTGTGTGCCAATGGTCCTGTGTTAAGTCTAGGACTCGTTTCTTCTGTAAAACTGAGCTGGACTCATTTTCTAAGGGTGGAGATTTATAGGTATAGTCACTAACTTATGGTGGTGGAAATAACAATGTTTCAAATAAAACATTTAACTTTTTACAAGGTATTGAATAATAGGCTTTTTAAATTGCTGGCATTTAGAAGAGAGAATTTAAGAAAATTCTACTACCTGATGAACTGTCTTAATTAAATGCCTTTGTTTTGTGACAACATATTTGACACAGATATGTATTGTTATACATAATGAATTTAAATTTAAAGCAGTATTTAATCCCTCATATCGTTACAGGTTACCAGGTTATGCCCAGCCAGCAACAGCAGAACTACCAAGGGATAGTTGCAGTTCAGCCATCCCAAAATCAAAATCTAGTCAGTGGCCAACAAAATAATATTGGAAGTCAAATTCAAGGTGTGATTGTCCCATACCCCTCGGTGCCATCTTATCAGGTATGTTATTTATCTTTATTAGTTATGCTTTTGGATGAGTAGATAAATGAGTTTAAATGCAACCATAAAACCAAACAATATTTTGACACAGTCATAACACTTGTAAAGTCAAAGCTAAGAGTCATCTTTCCGTCTTCTTTGTATGAAGGGAAAAAAATTTTTTTAGCTATAGGAGTACTGTGGTCTTTTTTTTTAAGAACTATCAATGAAAATGAGAGAGACAGAGAGAGAGAGAATATTACTAGTAGCATATAGTAGTATAATAACACTTCCCTAACCTGTGCATCTCTAAACATAACCTGACTTCACCTCAACTTTTTTTGGCTGCCATATCATACTGTGGATTCATATTGATCTGGTAGTCCACTAGAATACTCAGATTTTTTTCATATAAGCTCTCTGGCCATACCTCCCTTTCTTATATTCTTAAAGTTGTTTTTTGTTTGTTTTAACAGAAGTATCACCTCAGCGTAGTACTGTGAAAAGAATACTAGATAGGGTGTCAGAAGATCTGCGTTCACTTGCAATATTATCATCTTACTGTAACGTCTCTGGGTCTCAATTTTCTCATCTGTAAAGTTCAGGGATCAGAATGATAATATTTGCTTGGAGGAACACAAGTTCTATAATGTTAATGAAAAGAACGAAAAAATTAAGAACAAAGGAGAAATAGCACTTCCAAGTGACTTGATAATGGTTAAAAAGAAATAGAAAAGTAGGTTAGTGAAAACAGACCACAAGGAAGAATCAGAAGTAATAGAATTTCAAAACCCAGTGTGTGATAAACACAAAAAACATATGCAGAAAAGAACTTTCTATTTGATAAGAATTGCTGAGGTAACTAGAAAGATATCTGGCAGAAACTGGGTATAGACTAACATTTTACATGATGTGTGACAGTGCGCTCAAAATATAAGTGTTGTGTAACGCATGCTGCTTACCTTCTGACAGGTGATAAAAGTCGGGATACAGAATGAGACACGTATCTTTTGGATATGGTCATTTTGAGAATTTGTTTTACTTGACTATGAAAGTCTGGTGATAGTATTTTCTAAATTTTAGTAATTAGAAATGGAAGGACATAGTAAAATATTTTCATTAGTAATTCTTTTTTAAAAAAAGACTTTAAGACTCCTATAGCTAAAAAGACTCCTTTCTCCAGCAAAGAGAAAACGATGGCTCTTAGCTTTGACTTCACAAATATTCCTATTCTATTTTTAAGTACTATTTGACTTTGGTTGACTATATAACAAGGTTTTGGTTTTGGTTTTCTCCAGTGGGTGGGAAATGTGGGGATGAGAGAAAATGAATTTTTGATTATTGAATAAATTAATTTTTAAAAAAAATTAAAGATCATGTTATTAAAAAAATTAGAAGAGAACCGGATCAGATAC
The DNA here is from genome assembly GCA_028658325.1 of Potorous gilbertii. Lineage (NCBI taxonomy): Eukaryota > Metazoa > Chordata > Mammalia > Diprotodontia > Potoroidae > Potorous > Potorous gilbertii. The sequence continues at coordinate 249,620,546 of CM053771.1, read as the reverse complement.
CTTTCATAGCTATGCCTAGGGGGTGAATTTTTAACTGAGCAAGAGATAGAAGCAATTACAGAAGATAACCTAGATGATCCAGATGACCTGAATTATATAAAATTGCAAAACTTTTGCATGAATAAAGTCAGCATGTTGATTACAAAAAGGAAGGAATCTAAAGCAAAGAGAAAAAACACCTATATATAATATACCTCTGATAAAGTTCAGATATCCAAAACATGTAAGCAACCATCAGAAACATGAGACAGCCAAAAGACTCAAAAAAAATAGTAAAATTGCAGGTTATTAATGACTATACAAGAGTAGACCAAAAGTTACTAATTGTAAGAGATATAAATGAAGACAGCTTTCTAAGCAAAATTGAAGGAGGTATCAAAGTATAGGAATAATTAGTGCTGGAAGGCTTGTGCAAAGACAGACATACCAACAGACTTAGTTGAACTGTGAATTGGTCCAGCCATTTTGAAAATAGTTTAAAATTATCCTAAGAAAGGGAAAAGTCCATACTCCTTAACCTAGGGATTCTATTGCTAGGCATTTGCTTCAAAGAGGTCAGTGATAAAAAGAAAGGCAAATTATATACCAAGTGTCTTTACTAATATCTTTCATAGTCGCAAGGATCTGGATGGATTGGGGAATGTCTGAGCAAGCCATAGTATAGGAATGTAAAGGAATTTCCTTGTAGTGTAAAAGACAGTGAATATGATGAATTATATTCATCATAATATAAGAAGCAGCTAGGAATTGAACAAAGTAATCTAAAAAGTTGTCATTCCTTAACTGTCTTAAAGGAAATGATGAACTTGGCTCAGAAAAGGGAATTTGAAAGGGTATTCCCTGTAAAAGTAGTAGCATAAGCAAATTACGGCGCTCTGATAATGAGCAGTTTGCAAGGGGACAATTTGGTCTCACAGAGTCTATATTGAATCCCATCCAAAAGTTAATTGTAAAGAAACAGCATTTTTATCCTGTCCATGTACCTTGTAAATATCACAGCATAGTTTTCACCTATAAGAAATGTGTACTGTGTAATCACAGGAACATTGAAAAATTGGAATAAAGGAATGAAACAAACATTGGCCTTCATTAGACTTTTTGAGCACTGAGATTTGTAGTTCTTAGGAACAAAGCCAACAAAGGTTACTTTGAGGTGTAAAGAACAAGTATTTTCTTCTCTCCTTCCTTCCCTCTCTTCTTTTTTCTTTCCTTCCTTCCATTCTTTTTTCCTTTTCCTCACAAAATTACAGTCCCCATTGCTCTCTACCAAGCATGTCCAAGTCTAGGTTTCAGCCAGTGAGCACTTTTCATCTTTGTCCTACTCCTTGCTTTCTCCACAGTGCTCCTCAGTCCCCTTGATTTACCACTTAATCCAAGGAAGAAAACAGAAACAAGCAAATGGTAGCTCATAGAAACCATTCAGCAATGACACTTTATACTTTTGGCCACTAAATTGGAAGGCAAATTTAGAAAGCAGAACTTTGAGCTGAGAAATTTTTTTTTAATTGCCTTCCCCTAGTAGATTGTATTCCATTCTTCTCAAACACAGTGAAAAGCCTTTCTTAGGAGTTTCTTTTTCCTTTGCTTTAAGCTACAAATTTCTTCCAATAGTGTGAATCATTTAGCTGTCTCTGATTTTGCTTAGATCGTCTTTGCATAAATATTAAATCTGATGCAATCAAAAGTGCCACCCAAATATATTAAATTACTTTCATTCTTGAAAGATTAGATTATTTTACATTATGTAGAGTAGAAAATCAGCCCAATAATTTTGTTTTGGATAATTTATCTAGTGGTGAGGTAATTAAGAAATTCCATTGCAGTTGGGAGGGATTAGTTCTATTTCAGAAACATATCATGAAAAAGACTAGGTGATAAAGTTGAACTATTAAAATGATGAAACTTTTGAACATAAAATTAAGTTTAGAGAGACCTTAGTAACACTAAGAAAATAACTAAGAATACAGTATATTACCAGATAATCCACCATAGTCTATTAAATTTAATAAGTCCTATTTGAGTGATTACTATATGCTAGGCACTGTATTCAGTGCTACAAGGAACTCAGTAGTAAGGCACAGCCCCTGCACTCCAGGAATTTAAAAACATAAGTCGTCTGTATTTTTTTGAGAAGTGTACTCTTTAACATGCCAATAAAGAAGATGGCCAGTGAGTAACCAAGGCTAATGAAATTTTACTTAATTTTTTTTATTTAAAATTAAACAAAAATAAAAAACTATGTGATTGTCCTGAAATCTAAACTTGCCTAAGTGAATATACTTATCATTGAAAGGTAAGTACAGCTGAAATCCATTTATTAAGGAACTTGGTGCATCTAAGGTTTTGTTAAAAAATTTTCTTAGTGCCAAACTTAAATCTGTTAATGAGAAAACAAAAGATATGGGGCCTACATGGTCATTCAGACCCTATTCGACCATTTTAACTTGTATGTTTATTGTGTTTCTCCTCGGTATTTTTTATATTGTTTTATGTTTGGTTGGTTTAGGAGTTGAGATGAGTCTTTTCATTACTGTAGTTTATTTAAATTTTTAAGACAAAGAACCAAATGAGCTGAAGGATAAATTTCTTGGTGGTATAACAAAAGAATCTAGGTGACCCCTGGTGCTGTTGCATATCTTCACAGATACTTGGAAGTGGAAAGTAGCAGAGCAGGTTTGTAAAAGGAAATTATTTTCTTTCTTTCTTTTTCTAAAGTAAGGACTTCTTCTTTCCCCCACCAACTTTAGGTTTCACTGCCTCAAGGTTCCCAAGGAATGCCTCAGCAGACTTATCAGCAGCCTGTTATAATACCTAATCAATCTAATCAAGGACCTATGCCCACCACAGGAATGCCAGTTTACTATAGTGTCATCCCACCTGGTCAACAAAACAATTTAAGGTGAATAACCAAATTAAGTTCTTTTAGTTTCCTATTCATTGCCTTGTCAAGCTCTGAGAGGAGATTCATCAAATTTTATTGTATGGAAAAGAGGAAGCTTCTTTGACAAGCCTACTGTATTAAAAATAGCAATTATGCATTAGACCAGGAAACGTTCTTCAGAGGAATTGAAAACATGTTACTGGTTGTTTCATTTTTTCCCATGACATTCCTAAGAGTTTGCCAGAGAGGCAGCTGGCATTTTGTACTTTATTTTACAGAGTAGAGAACTAAGATGTGATAGGTGATAAGAGTAGCTGTCAGGTGATTACGAATGGCTCATTTGTCTCTGGTATGATGGTAGAATCAGGATTGACATACCTACTCCACTAGAATCTGTGTTAGAAATTGTTGTTTCAACATTGAAGGAATTCATCATCATTTCAACTGTTGTCAAAACTCCCTAGTGATACTTGTAATGTTTTCTTTTATTTCTGGCTTTACAGGAGCCTTAAGATTGGCATATCAGTATAGAGGGCCGAACTAAAATTAAAGACAAGTTCTGGTTGTAACAATAACAATTTTGGAGTTTTACTCTGTAGTGAAGCCTAACTCTTTTAAACTATGCCTACTACACAAAGAAAGTAGAATGTTACATCCGTTTTTTAATTTCCATTTTAATCCTTAGTTTAAAAAAAGACTTTTAAAGATATCTTTTGTTTTTACATCACCCAATTTTCAAATTCATCCCTAACCCAAAGAGCCATCTCTTACTATCAAGAATAATTTTTTTTTTAAGGAAACATTTGGTAAGAGTCTGCTATGTGCCAGGAACTCTGCTAGGTGCTTTATAAATATTATCTTATGTGATCCTCACAACAAACATGGAAGATAGATGCTATTATTATGCCCTTTTATAGTTAAGGAAACTAAGACAGAGGTTAAGTGATTTACCCAGAGTCACACAGCTAATACGTATTCAAGGCTAGATTTTAATTTAGATCTTCCTGACTCCAGGCCCTTCGATCTATCCATGGAGCCACCTAACAGCCTCTTAAAAAGGAAAATGGGTTGGGGGGTGGAGGGGGGACAGAAAAATAATAAATCAATTTGACCAAAACTAACAAATATAGCAACCAAGTGTAGTATTATGAGCAGTGTTTCACACCTTGTCTCCCCTTCTGCAGAGATGGAAGGAAAGTACATCTTACTTCTCGCCTTCAGTGTCAGTTTTGACCCTTACAGTCATACAGTGTGCAGACCGGGTGATTTGTTGTTCTTTCCATTCACATTGCTGTAGTCTTTGTAAATAGGGTTTCCTGGTTCTGCTCACTTCACTTTCCTTCAGTTCGTAGGTCTTCTCAATTTCTCCGCACTATTTATTTTCATAGCTCCTTATCACACAGGAGTATTCCATTACATTCATGTCCCACAGTTGTTTAGCTCCTCCCCAGTCACTGCTCCTCTGTTCTTAAAATTCTGCAGGTAGGGAGAAAATACCTGCACTTTGAACCATTACTTCTCACTTGAATTAGTACAGCATCTACAGTATCTGTGCTAAGTCTTCTAATATACAGGTTATGAAGGGTTACTTAGCTACTCTGGAGGCAGATTGCAACCTGAAGGGAGTAAAGGTGTATTGGAAAATGTTGATCCTAATATGTGAATCATGAGCCGAACTAGAATTACTTTGCCCAAGGGAAGTTGAAGGGACAACTGGAGCTGTCCAAGGTTTAGATGTGCAACTTGAGTGTGGCTTTTGTATGACACATCTCCCATTAGCTGTTTATGTTTAATCATAGACTTCTAATTGCCCACTCTCTGACACATTGGCATATGTGTGTTCTATGAATACACTATAATAAATACAAGAAGTGGAAAATGTATTTAAGAGGAAAAAGAAAGGAAAGAATGTGTGTCCTGTCAGGACTGTATGAGTAACTCAGGTTATTCATTTAGTGTGAAGGCATGCCAGTTAGAGAATTAACAAAAGCATTAACTTCATGAAGAAACATTTGTAATTTACTAAAGACATCACAGAATCTAATAGCCTTTTATGCAGAAAATTATTTTGGTTCCACTTATTAACAGTGTGTAGCAGACATATCTTACTACCTTTAATTGAGAAATATCTATCACGTTGGTGTTGTTGTTCAGTCATGTCTGACTCTTCATGACCCCATTTGAGGTTTTCTTGGCAAACATACTGGATTGGTTTGCCTTTTCCTTCTCTAGCTCATTTTATAGATGAGGAAACTAAGGCAAACAGGGTTAAGACTTACCTGTGGCACATAATAAGTGCCTGAGGCCTGATTTAAACTCAGGTCTTCCTAACTCCAGGCCCAGCTTTCTGTCCACTGTCGTGCCACCTAGCTTCCCTATCTACCACTTGGCTGTTTATAATTAACCCAAGAAGTTAAATGATAGTCAAATGTTAATATAATTCATTTCCTTCTGTTATGAATGTAGGTTATATTTAGTAATTTAAGTTATACAGTCCATTACACAGATTTCTGAGAAAAGTGTTTTTCACTGTTTGAAGGAACCCTGAGAGTTTATTTACTCAGACCCATACCTGAACAGGAGTTCAATCTACAAACCTACCCAGTTAGTGGTCCTCTTGTGTTTGCTTGAAGAATTATAGTGAAAGGGAATATACTCCCACCATCAAAGAAAGCCTATTCTATTTTTAACTAGGACTTATAGGGAATTTTTTTTCTTACATCAAGTCTAATTTTGCCTCTCTACCACCTGCACCCATTACAATGTTCCTAAAATGAGAGATGCGTGTAGGTCCTTTATGGCTGGCTAGTCCAAGTATATTTTATTGTGATAGAAGCAGCCTGGGGGTCTTGTGGAATATTTTCTTCTTGAAACCTCTTGGAACTCAATCCCTAAGTGTCCTTAAAATTGTGTGGATTCCGTACACACTTCTTTTCTATGTATTTGGTCCAGTTTAGCTCTTCTTGGCTTCATCTTAAGTGTCTTTTCCACTTAATCACAGAGCACCTCTGGTACTTATGTGGTAGCATCCAAATAATGGGTGCTTCCCCTATAGGCCTCAATGGAAATAGATCACTACAAAAAACATCACCAACTATCTTTTTTTTCTTTTTCATCTATTTCAGGTCTTCCTTGCAGCTTCATCTGCAAGTGCTCATTGAAGGTTCTCATTTCTACATGTTCATTTTCTCCTCGGGTGTTTTTCCTTTGTCTTTGGTTGTCTTTGAACCCGTGCTCAGATTTTGTTTTCTGTTCTTTGTCTCCTGTAGAGGATCTGGTTCCAGCACAGCATGCAGATCTAGATTTCCATTTCCTATGTTTCCTTTGTTTTTCCAAGATGCAGCTCAAGCACCACTTTGTACACTAAGCTTTCCTAAGTCCCACAACTGCTAGTTCCCTCCTTGCCATCTACCTTGTATTCAACTTACTTTATTCAATTTAGTCAACAAATTATTTATATTTATTATATATACACTTAAATATGTCATTGTTCTTTCTTCAGATTGAAATGTAGCCTATTTACATGTAGGAAGTAGAATTTGTTTCCCTTACTTTTAGATTGATTGATTGAAGACTTTCAAAGCTTAATCATAGGAATGAGAAGTTCTTTGGTTCACAGTCTTATTACGCCTCCCAGAGGCTGCTCGGACCTCAATTAGTGTTTCCACCACCAGTTTGTGTGCCAACTCCCCTCTGTCACTTAGTAGTAATTGCCAATCATTATTCATTAATATCTTTTTCCCCCTCCTTCAGGTCAGGTCTAGTAAACCAGCATTTATAAGCACTTAGGTGCTAAGGATACAAACAAGGCAGAAACAGGCCCAGCCCTCCAGGAGCTTACATTCCTGTGGAGGGAGACAACGTGTACACAACTGTGTAGATAGAAGGTATGTCCTGGGTAGGTGTGAGGGGATCTCAGAAGGGAGTCACTAGCATTAGGAAGAGCTAGAAAAAGCCTCTTGCACAAGGTGGAATCAGGAGAGACTTGAAAGAGTCAGGAAAACCAGCTGTGTAGCAGAGACAAGGAGCACAGTGGGTAGAAAGGTGCAAATTCAAAAGATAGAGTGTCAGAACAGCACTCCAGCAGTACAGAGGGTTCACAGAACCACATGATGGCTATGGTGGCCTTGTGTGATACAGCACATGAAAGGCAGTAAGGAGGCTGGAAAGGTAGGAAGGACCAAGGTTGTAAAAGACCTTCAAAAGCCAAATGAAGAATTTTGTATTTGTTCCTGGAAGCAATAAGGAGTCACCGGAGTTTGAATAAGGAAGGCGGCCATAGTTAGATGTACATCATTTTGGCATCTGAGCAGGAAATGGTCTACAGTGAGGAGAAGCTGTTAGTGGAGAGAAGAGGGACATTATGAAAGTAAAATCTACAGGCCTTAGCAGTGAACTAAGTAGGAGTAGGAAGAGTCAAGGGTGTTTCAAGCCTGATTGACAGGGAGTATGTTGGTGCCCTCAGCAGTGATTGGGAAAATGGGAGTATTGGAGGGAAAGAAAACAAATCTGATTTGGGACATGTTAAGGTGTCTGTTAGTTTCCAGTTAACCAGTTATGAGTTGTAGAATGTTTCCATGTTCCTTGTCAAAATTAAATTAAATTAGAGAGGTAATGAAAAATATAGCTTTCATTGTTTCCATTCAATCATTTACTAGCCCTTCTGTGAGACTTTGTGTCTTTGGATTTGAACTGGTTCTCTCTCCGACCTTGATCATCTCAGCCTTTAATCCCAAGGACACTATAATAGTTTTGTATGGGGTTGATGCAGCTAGGTGGCACAGTGGATAAAGTGCCTGACCTGGAGTTAAGGAGACTCCTCTTCCACAGTTAAAATTCAGCCTCAGACTCTTACTGGCTGTGTGACCCTAGGCAAGTTGCTTAACCTGTTAGGCTCAATTCCTCATCTGTAAAATGAGCTGGAGAATGAAATGGCAAACCACTCCAGTATTTTTGCTCAGAAAACCCCAAATTAGACACAACTGAAATGACTGGACATTGAGGTAATAGAGTAAGACTATAGCACTTGATCTATCTGGGAAGTGGGGGGAGAAAGTAATAAACATTTATATAGCATCTACTATGTGGTGGGCACTTTATATTTTTAGGGTAGCTAAGCTGCTCAAAAGATAGAGCAATGGGCTTGAAGTCAAGAAGACCTCATTTCAAATCCAGCAGTCAGAAACAACTGACCAACCACAATGCTTAAAGTCTTCCTTCATCTTCCTCTAGAATGTCTTGCAAAAGACATTGGTATGTCATTATATATGTGTCATAATGCAGTATAGATGCTTATCAAGAAATATACAAATGAATGAAAGAAAAATGCTTATTAATCACTTATTATGTACAAAAATACTGTATTAAATGCCAGGGATATGAATAGAGAAAGAATAAAGGCCCTGCTCTTACAATGTAATAGAGAGAATATAGACCAGGTGGATGGAAAGATCTGCCCTGGTGGCCCTTCAGTCAGATGGCCATGCAAGTGGTCTGAGCAGGTAATCAAGGCTGGCTCTGGCATAAAGGGTATGCAGACACATCTGTGGTATCCTTTTGATTAATGGTACCATAACCTTTTCTGACATTGAACCGTTTGACAGTGGCAAAGGAAATAATAGTACATCATCTCTATTCGTTACTGCATAAAAATCACACAATAAATGTACCATTTATTTAACGTTTATTGATAGAAGAATAAATTCTTAGATTTTTTGCTCCTTTTTCTACTATTCTACTACTGTGACTTTGTGCTCTGAATAGAATACAAACTGCTGGAGGACAGGAGCTGTGTAATTTTTTCACTCCAAGCACAATATCCAGCATAGACTCTGAGAACCCTAGATCTTCTCCATGTACTTTTGAAGTTTCAGAGTAGTTAGTTATCCATGGACTGTTGCCCATGATTTTTCTCAGTTTTATTTATAAACACAAAGGATAATGTGGTACATTTGCTACAAATGTCTCCAGTGTAAATAGCAGAATGCTGTTAGAATGTGACCATTATTTTTAAAGACAGCAGAAGCTTCATAGAATACTTAGAAAATGTAAAAAAAAATTAAACCACAATTTTTAGTTTCATTTTTTCTCCTTTCTCAGCCTGATTTTCTAATTTTTTTTATTCCCTGTTTATATTTTCACTTGTAGCACTTCATAGTGCCCATGTTGTCCCATGTCGTAGAACAGTGCCTGACACATAGTAGGCACTTAATATTTATTGGTTTTTTCCTTTCAACTCTTCTCTTAAATAGTCATTATTTCTCCTCTTGCTGTTGCTTTCAAGTCTTTTCTAATCTATCCTTTGAAATAATTGTTACAAAGCAAACTTTAATTGAATCTTTTTGCATGAGAAGTCCATTTTATTTCCATTGTTGCTCTATTAGAAGGAAAACTAGTTCTAAAAGAAATTTAATCTAAGGTGTAAAGCATTACCATCTAGTATATTAACTTTGAAAAAAAAAAGTTTCATCTTCAGTTAGTTTTACAGAAGTGTAGTTTCATAGCCATAAATACTTACTTGACAGTTATTTTAGGGGTTTTTTCTTTATAAATAAACTATCCACTAAAAACATAGTATCAAAAGCTATGCCTTTCAAATAGAATTACTGTTAATGATGATACTAGAAAGCTGCTGTGATAGAATAGAGAGGAATCTGGATTTAGCCCCCAATATCAAGATTGGAATCCTACATCTCTCACTTTATAATCTTAGGCAAGTCATTCAAATCCCTGAGCCTTAATTGCCTCATCAGTCAAATAAAGATGATAGGCCAGTTATACCTATTTCACAGTTATTGTGCAGATTAAATGAGATAATGTATATAGAGTGCTTTGTAAATTTTTAAGTGTCATATAATTGTTACTTGTTATTGTGGAATAGCTTTATTTCAGTTCTTACAAAACACTTAACCTTGTGGCAACTCCATAGTAAAACAAGTTGAGTCACAAGCAATTCATTTTATAAATGAGTAAACTGGTAGATTCAGGATCTATCAGTAAATATTACACCTAAAGAAATACCTAAAAAAAATAAAACTATTTCCAGCTCTTTATAGGATCCAGTAATAAAATTTACCTGGTTTTAAAACTTATTACCTGGTTACAAGACTTACCTACCTATAGGTAGGCAAAGTGAAATTTTCTTCTCAGATACCTTGGAGGGAACAACGACTCTAAGGCTTCAGTTTCATATGGCCTTTTCTGTTTTCCATCTGCTGAGAGCCTGGAAATCAGAGTAGACCCAGCTGCCTAGAAAAATAACTAAGCAAATCTAGGATTTTAAGCCATCAGTAAACCTTCATTGGAGGAATATCATCTGAACCTAGTATATCTCAGTAACCCATAGCCAAATGCTCTGGATTCACACAAATTGGGTTCCAACCTCAGGACTTAATTCCTCAGGGTCAAATTGATCTTTTGATTCTTGCCTCCAACTGTATTGATCCTAGAAAGTCTCTAAAACAAAACTGATGTAGCATATATATAAAGGTTAACAAACATGAGTGGCAGCATTATTTTATCCTGCAAAATATTCGTTGTACCAGATGATCATTTGGTATAAGACAACCTTCATTTCACACCAAGGAAAATATATAGGATGCTAAGTACTCATAGGAATCCATGAAAAATAAATACAGAATTGTAAATTGTTCAACCATTAGCACCCCCCTAGCGGGGAATTGAATTTGCCGTTATTGTCAGGACAACCTTCTGTCATTTTAGTCAAATTCCACACTGTTCATCCAAAACTTGTAATTGCCTCCCTGTGGCTTAGACTCTTGAAATATTTTGGAGCTTGCTAAATAAACAAACTCCATTTGTGTCACATCTTTACTGTATAGGTAACTAATTGACTTTACTCCCCAAGTAAAATACTAAATAGGAAAAAGATGGACTGTATTTTTCCTTCTCCTAGTAACAGGTTACATCAGGAAATCGTATCTTTCTAGAATGTCCATTGCCATAATGCTCAAGCTTAGAAACTTAAAAAGGTAAAGAAGATCTCAAAAGCTGAGAGCCCTATTTTATAGGCCACAAAGATGGGTGGCAGATTCTTCAGTTAGTCATTCACTAGAATCTCTTCGGTTTGATCAGGGCCTAAAAATGACCCATACCTTATAAATTTTATCAAGGTGATTTGAGAATCTACTCATTTTGATCAGTCTGCCCTAATCAGATCCACTTAGATTGATATATCCACATCTCGTTACTGTCTCATGAACAGTTTGCTCTATCAATTGGTCTGTTTATAGTCCTGCATATTTTTATATGTAGTCCATCCTCTGTCCGTGTGTTGTTGCCCCTGCTAAAAAGTAGCTTTTCTTGCTTATATTCCTGCCTCTTCCTGTAAAGGCCTTATTCTTTTAAAGTGATTTTAAATTAAATCCAAAATTGTTCTTTTCCCAAACCAAACTATTGGCCCTGCTGTTGGTTTAAAATAGGACTTTTAGATTTATGCTTCACTAGAGCAAGAAAATATGCTTTGTAGCCAGGTAGTTTAATATTTGTTTGGGGAAAACTTCCAAACTTCCCCCTCCTCTTCCTTTAATGTTTCTTTAGGCCATAAATAACACGGACAGTTAGGAAAGTCCACCCCCTGGGCTTGGTTGACCTAGATTTAGGAAGGAAAAAGATGTAATGAAGATGCCCTGCAAAGAATTTGGACATTTCCCTTGGGCAGCTTCTATATTATTTTGTAAATAATTCCTGTGACTAGGGAAAACATCTTGATGTTAATGTATTTTGCCTGATTGGTCATGTACAACATGAAATATGTTAAGAAGCCTATTATCTAACTAAAATATTATTGTGTACATGCCTTCATCCAAGAGAGATGTGCAAATTATTTATAACTGGTTTTCTGCTGTTACTACTCAATTTTATCCTTTTTCCCTTAAAAACTTTTTACTGGTTTTGAAGGAACAATTCAAAGCGATCTACAAGGTAAATTTTAATATATTTTTTCTCAAACTGTATCATCTAGATGCACTTAATTTGTAGTCTGAATTATTTCTGACAGGTGCTAATTTTTGTACTGTCTGGGAGTAGTTAAGTGACAAGTTAGACCTGGAGGATGAAACACATAGTGAGTTTTCTGCTTGCACAAAAATACTGAGTATTATTCTGACTTTAAAATATACTATAATATTAGGCTACCATAGAGTGGACTCTAGATATTGTCAGCTGCCAGACCCATGCGAATTATATTTTTTTGAGACATTATGACATTCAGAATAGTTCTGTGTTTATCTAATGTATAAAATTGCCTATAAAATGTCAACACTGTCTCTCCTTACTATACAAGAAGATATGATGATCAGTAAGAAAGTGGCTTACCGAAATTCTCCAGTACTCCACAGTAGATGTATGATCTCATCCCTGCAGCCATGTAGATTGCAACCCAGAATCACAGGATTTAAGAGTTAGAAAGAACATAAATGACTGTCTAGTCCATCCCATCCCAAAAGGAATCCACACTACAACAAATACCTGACAAGTGTTCATCCAGACACTGCTTAAAGATGTCCAAGAAAGGGACCACCTCTCAGTGCATTCTCCTCTTCATTATTCAGATAATTTTCCTAGTGTCCGATCTACACTTGCTCCTTTGCAACTTCCCATCTCTCCTGATTCTGCGCTCTGAAGCTACATAGAGCAAGTTCAATCCCGCTTAACATATGTCAGTGTTTTACATTTAGCAGAGTCATTTCCCTCCCCCCTTTTCTTCTGCAGGCTCTTCTGCCCTGCTCCTAAAATTGATACTCACGACACTGACATAAGGCCCTTCACTATCCCATTCACCCTCCTTTGGACACTAACCCAGAACTCCAAATGGGGTCTGATCAAGGTAGAGTATAGAAGGACTGTCTCCTGCTTAAAGGGATTTTAAATTTAAACAAATGGTTGGAGGGGGAGTGTGGAAAATAATGCCTTTGTCTATTCCTCCAAATTAGAAACTATAGGCAGTAGATAGATGTAAGGAAGAAAAGTAACAGCTGGGATATCCACGAATTCATAGGAGATTGGTTGTTGTCCTTCATTCTTGAAGAAGACCAAAATGATATCACCATGATAAAGTGAGGTTTCGATGTGTACAACTGTGGAGCTTGGAATGCTCTACCATGGATTGGGCACAGATATTCTGTGTGAACGTTTGATGTGGTTTCTCCAGATTTGCGCATCTTATGTTTCCTTTGTGCTGTTTCAATTCTGCTTTGCTTATAGAGCACAGCACCCTTTCTGATGTGGGCACGCCATGCTGAGCAGTTCTGTGCCAGTGTCTCATGTCACACAATCAAGTCCAAAGTTCTTGAGAGAGACTTTGAGAGTGTCTTTGTATCAGTTCTTCTTACCACCTTGTGATTGCCTGCCCCATGCAAATTCTCCATAAAAATCTTTCTGGCATTGTACATTTTGCATTTGAACAATGTGGCCATGAGAGTTGCACTCTCTGAAGCATAGCTTGAATGGGAAAGAGCAGAATGAAAACTTGAGTCTTTAAGTGTTCGTATAAAAATACCCAAAGTTTAGGCAACAAACAAGAAAACTGACAAGGGGGCAAATTTGACCTAAGAATCGTTGACCTTTAGTGGGTTAAAACTTATCATACTCTGATTTTGGATGGGAGAGTAAAAGACTAGTGGAGAGTTGGAGAGAGTAGCACCATATGTAAAGGCAGTGTATTCATGTGAGAAAGTCTAAACATCAGAGGATGAAAGCGTAACAGAGTATTGGGGTTAAGTTTTTACCAGATTTCAGACATATTACAGAGTTAAAGTTGATAAAACTGATTAATATTAAAACTAAAAATGGACCAGTAGAACATAGATTCCCCCCAAGTAGAATCAGAATCCTGTAGTTATTTACTATTTGACAGAATCAGAGTGCATTTTAGGGTTAGGATCGGAGCCCATTTAGGGCTAGCCCTAAATGCCTCTAGTTCTGACCCTAACCCTAACCCTAAATGCACTGTAATTAAAAATAACACACACCAAGGAAATTCTGTTCGATTTCAGAAGCATTTGTTAAGCATCTGCCATATCTAAGGCATATTGTATTGGGCACTGGAGATGCAAAGACAAAAATAATAAACTGTCCTGTCCCTTAAGGAATTTTTGTTTTACTGGTGGATACTGAAAGTATGCTAACAGGTAAACAAAAGAGTGAGAACACTAACAGGATTAGATAAGACTTGGGGTAGATGATACTTTAGTCATACTATTAAGAAAACCTAATTGGATCCTAACAGTAATAGGGAGCTTCTGAAATTTATCATATGAAGACATCACATTGGTCAAACCTAGACTTTAGGGTAGGCTGGATTGGAGAGATGCTGGAAGCAGGAAGATAACTTAGGAAGCTATTGCAATAGTTAAAGAGCACAGTGATAAAGAAATCGACACAGGCAGTGGCAGCATGAAGAAGAGAGAAGGGATCTTTAATAAATGTTAAGGTGAAAAATGGTTAATAGTATAGAGAAGAGTGAACCTGAACGTTTTTCTTTATACTATACTTAAATTGTACCAATGTAGGTCTATAGTCTCATTGCTGTGAGTACTTCTTTCTAACCCTGTGTGCCTCTCTTCTCCATGCCCTCCCAGAAATCTCCAAAGAGGTCCCCCAAAAGTACTGGAGCCCTATGTTGAGGTCTCTTGGTGTTATATGGGAGGCAGTTCATCATATAGGCTTTCCGTTTGTCATCCCTCACTCTTTACATGACCAGCAAACCATCACCAGTCTTGACATGTCTTGCCACTGGGTTCCTATGACTCTGGAAGAGAGAGTGAGGCTGATGGCTTTGCTGGGCTTTGCCTGACTTAAATCCAATTCACTTGTAAGTCAAGTGATGTCATCACATCACTTCATGATGTCATCAGTCTTCTTCCAAGGACAAACAACAAACAAGAGTTGCATGGTCAGCCACCTCCTTTTCACATCTTACAAATCTCCTTGATCTCTTTTTTGTGCTAGTGTACAGTGTTGGTAATACACTGGCCAACATCTCTGCACTTTCCTTGACATGATCTGCGATTTTGATTTGATTTGAGATTGTGTTATTCCATATTTCAAAGCCAGAGAGCATATTTGTGTTTTAACATTTGAGGTTTGTGAAAAATATACTTGGGTAATGCATAGTTCCACAAATAACCTGGACTTTTCTGGGTCCAACTTATTGTCCATCTGTAGTGCCTATTGAGGATATATGTATTGATGGGCCATTTGCTTATCAAGACAATAGTCAATCTTTACTCTTGGGTTTGCCCTTCGTGTATAAATATGCTAAGTTCACGTGAGTGATTAAAGAAGAGATTTAGTAATTCTGGAATATGATGCAGTCCGCGTAATGTCATCTGCAAACTAGGGCATCTGGAGGATCTCCTCACCTAGAAAGAATTCCTCTTCTTGTCGTATACTAAAAAAATAAATTGAGGCATTAAACTTTTTAAAATCTAAAAGTGGATAGAATGCTGTTACCTCTTCTAACTGAGAGGTCATCAGTTTATGAATACTGAAGAAAATGATGTCAGAGATTAGAAGAATATAATCAGATGTTAAAATGTAAAGCTTTTACACATCAGTGTAATAAGACAGATATCAAAAGGAAAACTCCTACTATATTTGGTGTTTTCTCAGATATAGTGATGAATTTCTGAAAATTAAGAGCAATTCCTAAGTGTCAGGGGAGGGTGCAATGCACACTTATCACAGGAGATCCAGCAATGAGAAAATTGTCATTAATTTCCATTGATGCACTAAAGATGCTATTAATATGCAGTTGCTGAAAAATTTAACAAGATACCTAGCAGAAGTGGCAAGAAGAGGCAGTAGGGTTCTACATTTGACTTTTTTGACAACCCCACACCCCTTAGGCATACCTGCACATATTGGTAGGAGGTAGGGGCCAGAATTAAAGTAAACTAAACTTCTTTGGACCACAGATAAGCTTCTAGTGGCTCACTTTCCAAGTAAACATATAATTAATAGACTATTTTGCAAATAAGCCACATTAAAAGGGGGGAAATTTCAGTTAATAACACTTAAGATTTTTATTTATCATGAAATCACATTAATGTTAAAAAAAATTTACGTTGCTAAGCAGTACATTTTTTATTCATTCATTTTTCACATTTTCTTACTGTTTACATTTAATAACAGAAAACACAGCAGAAAATACAACTCTCGCTCCTCTCAGATTAGAGACAAACTGAAGATGGTTGTTGTGGAACACGTGAAAAACGGGAGGTAGTGCACAGTGGTAACCTATCCTCAAAGTTACATGACTGGCACAGTAGTGAGTAGTGGAAGGAGGGTTAAGTGGAGCACAAACAAAGCACTCATTACATCTTTACTTTCTTTCCCCAGGCCACCCAGAATATATTGGTGGCCGCAAGCAGCCCATGGGTCATATGTTATACACACCTGCCCTAAGATCATGGAAAATACCAGGTGATGGGCAGGGTCATGTGGTAAGGGATGAAAGACAGTTTGAGGACTTCATTGGTATTCTCCTTTTGTCAGGAGAAAGTGAAAAAAATTTCTAGCCTATCACAAAATTTTTATGAAATTTATGCTGTAGTTAATTGATGGGAGAATATGAACAGGAGTTATACAGAGTGATCAGACATGAATGAGTTATGTCTTCAGAGAAAACATCCAAATTGATAACTCCTAGATTCAGCCAAATACTTCTAGATAAGAGTGGGAAGAATGCTGAACTTGGTCATGAGGAGAGACTTGGCTTCCAGTCCTACTTCTGGTGACAGCTCTTTGGCCGTGGACAAATCCCCTAACTTCTCCACTTTGCCTTTCTCTTAATTTCTGTGGTACTCGCCTCTTCTGGTTATTTGGGAGTTCAAAGAAGATAACATAAAACCCTAAGGGATTGTGTTAATTTAACATGTTAACATGAAGTCCATGAGAGATCCGGGCCTTTATATTTTTAAAATTTTGCCTTTCTTTTCACTCTCCCAAGAAATGTTAGGTGTCATGCTTACATGCAGTAATGTCAGTTTTTTTCTAGTGTATAACCAAAATACTTAAAACTTTACACTGAGAATGTCATTTAAAGATTGGTTGCTTTGCTTTGCTTTTTATCTAAACTTTTCTAACTCTGCTGAAGGTCTTTGTAGAAAACAAATTAGGCAATATTTTGGTCCTCTATCAAGAGGAACCCTTGCTCATAGAATTAATTACCAGCTTGACTCTCTACTGTTCTCTTTTACTGTTCCCTTTGGGTATTTCTATTAAACTAAAGTAGACTGTAACTGGCAGAATTCAGTAAAAATTCACTAATGCACATTAGTTGAGGAAAATTAAGTTATTCTTATAGAATTTTTAAAAATAATACAATTACGTGACATTCAGGTATATATAGTAACTTGAACTTGCCAAGTAGAGAATAAAGTACTTTGATAGGAGGATTATTTTAAATCATAAATTGTTGATAAACAAGTATTTCCAAAGTATTTAAAGTTTCTTGAAAACAATTCTAGATAATTTTACTTTAGTTGGTAATTTTGCTTACATTATGAATTTGGACTTTCTATGAGGAAAAGATTTCCTGAAACAAAGGTTAATGACAACCATAGTATCCTAGATCTCAAATTATTGAAATTGCAGTTGGCTATCTTACATAGGATGACCTTCTACTTCATTGGGTGCAGCCTTTTTACCGAGTCCAAGTTATATAGAACAAATCCTTTTATTAAGAGAATTTGTTCTGTGAAATTTGGATTCAAAAGGCTGCACTTGAGGACCTAGAGCGCCACATGTGGCCTTGAGACCACAGGCTCCCCTAGTAGAAATTACTATACAAAAAAAAAAGTGTGTATAAATTGCTTAATCTAATAATTTTTTATCAGGTTTCCAGTAGAATGTACTTAAAAGAATCATATTATTTGGTTATATGAGTGGTTAGTATATATTAATGATATTAGTTATATAATCCATACCATTTATTCAGAAATAAATACCTTTGTCATTTTTATTCCTGGGTACCTTGTATGTTTTGATAAGCATTTTTAGGCAGATACCTAGTGTTTTTTAATATTTAGCTTTTGTAATTGTTATGCTTTTTGAAAGAATTATTGAAACAATAAATTAAACATGCAGTGCTTTATAATATTTTACCTTTGTAGCTTGAGGGGCAGTAGTAAAGTTATTTATTTTTGGCATTTATAGCCAACTAACTTTCAATAAGTCTTAATTTGGAATTTCTAATTTAAGCTAAAACATCTTTACTTGGTTGCAAAAAGATACCCATATCTGTACTTTTGTGTTCTTTTTTTTTTCTAGCTCATCTGTAGGTTATTTGCAGCCTTTAGGATCAGATCAGATACAGTTTCCTCAAACCTCTTCACCGTGCAATTCCCAACAACTTCAAAGCCACCAGTGTGCAGGTATGGAAAGAATTGAATAATTATAATCAGGGGTTTTTTCCCATTTGAAAAAAGAAAAACTAAATGAAATGCATTAAAATTCTGGAAAAGCTGTTGTTCATACCTAGAATGTATCTTGAGGGACTGAAGCATTTTAATCTCCATCTGCCAGAATCTTTGTCTTCCTTTAAAGGTCATCTTGATTTCTACCACCTCCATGAAACTTTCCCTAATTCTGTTAAGTCTCAGTCTCTGTCTCTGTCTCTGTCTCTGTCTCTCCCTCCTTCCCTCCTTCCTTCCCCTCCTGCAGGACTTTTTTCTCCTACATTACTTGCATTTCTCCTTCCCTTTTACCACACCCTGCCTTATACTATATCAGGTCATATCCCCCAATTCTAGGGTATGTATGTGACATATCCTAGATATGAGCAGTGACTAACACCTAGCTTTGTGCTTTTTGAAAGTAAGTGTTTAATAAATATTGGCTGAATTAATTTGAATGTCATAAGAAATATATAAATTTAAATAATGATGCCATCTAAAATCAGTCTGAACACTTTCTATCCCACTTATGCTTTGTTTTATGCCATAGTCATACGAAGAATGTGCCTATCACTGCACCCATTCTAGTTCCCTATGCAGCATATCTGATAACTGACAACAACATTCACCCAAACCCCATTTTAATAAACTTAACCCCTGAAAATAGTCACTTAGGATAGCAACCTCTCCAAAGGCATCATTCATTACTGTTACTTCTATAGCTTAGCAACACGAGTACTTAAAAGCAGAATTTCGACCAGAAATGTGGGCTTAACCCTCTCCCTTGTTCCTCTACACATGAGTACAAACACATGAATGCATTTATTTACCTATAATGATGACAAGAGTAAACCAGAAGAGAGAAAAGCACATCAGATAGGGTTTGGGGTTTTTTTGTGGTGTGTTTTTTTAGAGGGTGTTTAAATGGTGATTGAGACAAAGTAGCTAGTATAGATGGGTAAATATTGCTGTCTTGGTAGAGAGTATGAATAAATATTGTTACACATTTTTAAGCATCTGCTATATACAGACCCTTGGCCGAAGAGCATGTAGTTGGCAATGGGGATATAAAGAGAAATAAGATCCTGTTACTGTTCTTGCCCTCATGGAATTTACAGTTTAGTGGCAAAAAATAACCCTTATATAACATAAAATCTAGGTGCATAGAAGAGACAAAATTCTGTAAAACAATCTATATAGTGGTCTCAATCTATTTTTTAAAATGTTTAATACTTTGTCATATAAAATATGAATGTGGCCTATATAAGTATTCTTATAGTAAAAGGCAATCAAGAGAGCAATAATAAAAAAATAAATAATATGTTTATTTGAATTTTTTTTAATTTTTCACAATAAATATTTTTATACCATAATCTTATCTAATTTTTTGTATATGCCTGTATTTCAGTGGGATTTTTTTTAAGGAACCTGATTTTACTATGTCATGTGGAATAATAACAATAATTCCCCCTTTAGAAATGAAGGAAAGCTTCATGTAAGAAATAAACCTTAACTGGACCTTAAGGATTGAATAAGATTTCAATAGGTATAAATGGGAGGAAAAGGGCATTCCAAAAGGCAGCTTAGCAAAATCACAGAAAGAAAGGGAGAAGCTGGGGAATAAGACCAAACTAGTAGTTTGGCAGGAGGGTGGGGTACATGAAAAAGAAGATTGTGAAATCAGCCTGGATTTCACTGTGGAGGCAGTAGGAAGTTATTGAAGATGTTTGAACCTAGGGAATGATGTGATCATAATTATACATTAATCTGGTTTCAGGATGGATTAGAAAGGCTAGTTAGAAGATGACTGCAGTAGTATAGGGCTGCCCTCAGGTGGTGGTAGTATGACAAGAAAAGAGAGAGTGATTCAGGAGATGTGGTAGTGGGAAAAGGGACTGGATTCAGCCACTGTTTCCATGCTGGGAACAAGAAAGAAGGGCTCTGAGGTTTCCAGCAGGGACGATGGTGGTTGCCATCAGCAGAGATAGGAAATGGAGGCGGGGCAAACACTGATGATTAAACGTTTAATGGTTTTTAAAGTATTTTGTAAACCGTAAAGCAATATATAAATGTAGAGTGATACTTTCATTACCTAATGGGCAGATAAGAAATAGAATTTAGGGATAAATAACTGAATGTATGCAAGTCAGCACAAGACAAGCACAGTATACGCTCATCCCTCAGTGAACCACAGGAGCATAGATTTATAGCTGAAAGGGACTTTCAAGCTCTAGTTGAACCCCCTCGGTTTATAGGTGAGGAAAATAGGGTCCAGAAAGATTTGTTAGCTTTCTCAAGTTCGCACGAAGTTAGTAGCTGAGGTAGGATCCAACCTCTCCTTGGCTTAATGATTCTTTTTTTTTTTTTAAGTTTCTTAATTTTCCTCTTTACAAATGGTGGTGCATTTAACTAATACTAACCACAGAAAATTTAATTTCAAGTTTATTTTGTCAAAAAGTCTGTCCTAGATCTACCTCATCATTTTTCCCCTAAAGTATATCCCTTCTCTTAACTTACCTATTTCTGTCAAGGACACATCTTAACCATGCCTGAAATACTATCTTTTTTCCACTACAATACCAAATTCCCAGTTTCCTTCAAAGCACAGCTCACATGCCCTTGTCTTCATGAGACCTCTGTTACCTCTCCCTTCAGCTGATGTTGGTGCTCTCAAATCCTCTTCCCTAAAAATGTTACTTTGTATTTATTTATTTGTATGTATTTATAATTGATCACATTATTTTCCCTCAGTAGTATGTAACTCCTCTTGTTTGACATGCCATCCTCAGCATCTGACACAGCGCCTGTCCTGGCACAACTGATAAATGTTAGGTGATGAATGAATTCTTGTTCAATTGAGAGTACAGACTGTTTCCTTTTTGGTCTTTGTATCCACAGCACCTAATGTAGTAACTTGTACAAAACTCAGTATTTATTCAACTGAAATGAATAATTGTTTTAATATAGCCCTGTTGGGTATTACAGTAAAATAATAGTCATGCTTCAAAATTACTTTACTTACTATGAACATTCTGTTTTTTAAGGTATACATGACTTTATCGGCTTTATCAATTTTACTTTTTCTTACTGAACATATGATGTTAATAATTCTCATTATCTACATTTAGATAACAGCACTTAAGTACCTTTCATTCTGAAATTGAAATTTTTGTTCTAATCCCAATTTTTTTAATGTAAGCAAACATGAAAATGAGTATTATGCCAAGAGTTGTCCTTCTGTTTTGTAGCTGTACCACCACCTGGTGGAGGAGTGGTCATGATGCAGTTAAATATACCAAACAGTTCTCAAACTCGAGCTCACTCACCTCCTCAGTGGAAGCAAAACAAGTACTACTGTGATCATCAAAGAGGACAGAAGTCAGTAGAATTTAGCAATTTAGAAAATGTCGTCCAGGTAAATTTACTATTCATCGTTCCTGGTGATGCTTACTTTGTAACACCAAGTGTTTACTGCATAGTAATAGCAATGAGAGCCTACTTCTTATGGCCCTTTACAGTTTACAAAGCACTGCATATCTCATTTGCTATAACAATTCCTAACATATTACAATGGGATGTTTCCAGAATTAACACTCTATGGCCAATTTTTCTCATGCTTTAGATGCTCTTTTACTGTTTAAACTCTGATCTTTCCATGTCTCTTCTTAATCACATTTTAGTTACAGCACAGCCCTCAACTTAGTAGTCCGGTAACCTCACCAGCCCAGTCACCAGCACCAGCTCAACTCTCCAATATGAAAAATATCTGTCCCACATTAGCACCTCTTTCCATCGTACCCCAATTTTCTAGAACTTTTGTCCCTGGACAAGGTAAGTCTTTGAACATGAACAAGTAGTTATTGCCTTGGAGAATCAAGTTTATTTACTATGACCAAATAATTTGCGGTTTAGTTTGTTTCTGCTTCTGTTTCTCTAAGGCATCAGTTTCCATTGTAACAACACCACCAGTCTAGTCCCCTACCCTACTTTAATAGGCAAAGATGCACTAAGAAAAGAGTAACCTATGCAATAAGGAAGCAAGAGGTTCCTCTGTACTCTACCCTTATCGAACCATATCTTAGAGTAGTGTGTTCTGGGCATCACATTTAAGAAGGATGTTAATAAGCTAAAAAGTATCCAGAGGAGGTCAGTGAGAATGAGTAAGGACCTTGAGTTCTTGTCATCCGAGGATATATTGCTGGAATTGGAAATGCTTGGCCTAGAAAAGAGAAGGAAGTCCGGGGGGTGCCAGCATCAGGGCCATGATCATCTTTTAAGTATTCAAAGGACTGTCTTATGGAGGAGGAATTAGACTTGTTTTGTTTGTCCCCATATAACAGAATCTGGAGCCATAGGTAGAAGCTGTAAAGAGACAGATTTAGCCTTGTTATCAAAGAGGTTTAGCAATCAGGGCATATTCCAGGTGTCCAAGGCCATTGAGACTGTCTCAGGAGATAGATTTCCCCTCATTCTAGGTCTCTGAACAGAGGCCAGGAGGCCACTTGTCAGATAGATTATGTATAGCAAGGCTGCCTTTTTAGGTAAAGGTTAAACTAGACAGTTACCGAGGCTCCTCCCAACTCTAAAATTCTGTGAGTCTGAATTAATTTAATCCTTGTCCACCTCCCTCTACTTTCTCAATAAAAATCAAAAATGACTTCTCTGTTTTAAAACATCTTCTTTGATGCATCACATATCATGTGCCTAGTATTATTTTTAGAGTTGGAGAAAGATCTGGGTTTTGTGCCCTAGAAAGTGTGCCATTCTTAACTAGACACTGAAAAGAGGCCCTCATGGTCTGTGTGATATACAGAGGGAAGGTCCTGATTTTATGACAAATTCGTTCCTTTTCTATGGAATCTATTTTTCTAAAGCAATAATATTCAGATTATGACTCTTAAAACTCTTTCACATGCAAATTGACATTCTTTAAGACTTCTTATTCCTATATTAGAGTAGTCTGTTCTGACCTTGTGTGGATCCATAGTCACATAATTCTTCCACTGTTCTTATTAACTGTATTCTTCAGGAGAGGCACCAGGATGTAGTGGATAAAAAAGAACCAGCCTCAGAACCAGGAAGACGAGTTCAGATCCTGCTCGCATATTGATTGATCAACCCTGGGCAAATCACTTAACTTAAACTCAGTATATCCAAAACTGATCTTAGTTTCTTTTCCCCAAAACCCTATCCCCTATTAAACTTCCTTTTAACTGTCATGTGCACCACCCGTGACTCCTCATTCTTATCTCCCATATCCAAGTTTTTGCCAAGGCTGGTAGATTTCACCTTTGCAACATCTCTCTAATACCGCCTCTTCTCTCTTCTAATGCTGACAGCCCCCTGGGACAATCCCTCATTTCCTCATTCCTGGGCTATTGCAATATTGCTTGCTGGTTGGGCCACCTGCCTCAGTTCTCTCCCCACTCGAATTCATTGTTCATTCATCTGTCAAAGTGATCTTCTAATGGGCATGTCTGATGATGTCATCACCCAGTAAACTCCAATCTTATATCTTCCTCCTCACTACTATTCGTCATTACAGTAACACTGGCCTCCTTTCTGTTCTCAAAAAAGGACACTCCATCTCCCAAGCGATTCTGGGCATTTTAAGCACCAACTGTCCACCCATGCTTGGAATGTTCTCCCTCCTCATCTCCTCCTCCTGGTTTCCTTCACATCCAAGCTCAAATCTTACCTTCTACAGGAAGCTTTTCCTGAAGCCCCATAATTCAGATGTCTTCCCTCTGTTGGTTACTTAAAATTTTTCCTGAATGCATCTTGTTTGTACACAGTCATGTGCATTTTATCTACCCTATTAGCCTGTGAAGTCCTGAAGTGCAGAGACTGTCTTTTGCCTTTCTTTGTATCACCAGCACTTGGCACAGTGCCTGGCACAGAGTAGGAGCTTAATGTTTATTGACGGTGACTGACTGATTAACTTCTTAGTGTTCCCATGCACTCTCTAGGTGTTGTAGAGTAGATACCATTCTGAATGGGCATAGGGAGTTCCTTTTACAGATAACATAGGTCCAGTCCAAAATAAGAATTCACCTTCAGATACTTGGTCCACTAGTTTTGTGAATTTTTCTGATGCTTTGTCTAAAGGAAATACTCTTTAAACTATATTCATTGTTTCAAAAAAAAAATCAAAAAACAAAAATGTATCATTTTGACCCTTAGGTAAGTTTTTTTTTTATTTTAACTTTGTTTTTAAGAATCTTCAATGTGTCCAAGAACTACAGCTCACACTGTTACAGCCCCCAAAATGTTACCTAGACAGTAACTATGCCCCTCTGGCCTAAAGTTACCTGTGTGTGTCTTCAACCAGAGATGCAGGTCTGGTGTGGTAGAGGCAAATGGATTTTGGATGTTGAAAATTGTCAATGAACTGCATAGTTACTATTTCGGTAATAAGTAAGGGAGAACAGGCATCTGACATAGTGAGGAATTTATACATGCTTTTTCTTATGATTTTTTTTCCCTCTTTGTTTACCCTAATTTGTTTTTCCCTCCAATATTACAATGCTTTTTCTGTCAAAAAAAAAATTCCCTTGTTGTAATTAGAAAGTTGAGAAATACAATTTTAAAAAGAAAAATAGAAAAATATTCTTACTGCTTTCTAGGTGATTCCAGATATCCATTACTGGGCCAACCACTGCAATACAACCCTCCTTCTATTCTGCATGGACACATTCCGAGCCAACAGGTAGGGAAGACAATTGCTTAGCATGGATTTTTCCATTGGTTAGAGCTTGGGATTTATGAAACCGAAATTGTGAATTCAGTCCCTCTATTAGAAAAGCTCTTTCATTCATAAACATTATCATTAGTCACAGAGAGTACCTGGGCGGGGACTGGTGGAAGGGGATGAGGAGGCAGCTCAGTGCATACTTACTGCTCATGGGTAACAGTTTAAAGCATAGCCTTACCATGTGGTAGGGAGCCAGAGTAACACTCCTGTGACAGATATCATAAGGGAGGGCATTAATAATATGGAAAGAAAGGAGCTGCCCTTTCACTAAGATGGGAATGGGAGAGAAGGCCTGGATTTGAATGGAAGGAACATAATTGCTGCTTATTTTCCCAAATGATTTACAATCCAAACTGCATTAGATCTACTGCACCCTTTCTTAAGTTTGCTTTATTTTTCAACAATAAGAACTTACACTTTTTCTAAAAAATTGGCATTATTTGTAATGATACATTTCTAACTCTTCAGTGTCAGCCTGGAAGCAGGCATGGAAATCGAGGAAGGAGACAAGCTAAAAAGGCTGCTTCCACTGACCTTGGTGCAGGAGAAGCAGGTAGGTGATTTGGGGGCAATTGGGCATGATAATTCTATTGTTGGCTGCCTAGTGAAGCAGTCATTAAAAGAGGCTATCCCAAAATAACCTTATTGGGGTAATTAGGATGGGTATCACCATATTGGTTTAAAAGCAGGCGATTCTTTTCTTCTCAAAATCTGACTTGTAAAAACCCAACTACAGTCTAACATTGGTATTATTTTTCATCACAAGACTGTATACATTCATCCTTGCAAAGAGATTTCATTTTACAGCTCTGGACACTGTTTGGGAATGGACTATGTTTGAACCAATATGATATAAGGTGATATGATATGATATGATATGATACAGATGAGGAAATACAATATATAAGGACAAATGACTTACCCAGAGTCACAAATCTGTTTCATTTAGTTTAGTGAAAGAACAAGACTCTAGATCTCCTGACTTAATTCTATTTTTCTTTTTTTCTTCCTATTTCACCAGCCTTTGGTTTATAGCCTGAAGTCGCTGAACTTGGTTTGGGGGGGAAAGGGACCCTTAATACTTTTTTTTTGATAACTTGCCCAATATAATGGGCTTCTTTGTAATTCTATGCATTTCATTTTCTATAAATGTTCTGAGAACTGCCCACAGGTTTCACTAGATTGCTCAAGGGATCCATGACCCAGAAAAGATGAAAAATCCCTGGTCTGTGACAAAAATGACACTGGCAGCTGGATCAGTGGCCTTAGCATGATGTATGAAAGCACTGAGCAGGATTGATAAAAAATCATGGCTTTCATTGGGTGACTTTGCAGTTATATATATACATATGTATATGTGTGTTTGTATATATGAATGATTGATTAATCTAGAAAATCAGACTATTCTCATAATCAAACTGTGTGTTCAGTAGTCTTCTACATTTGGTAACAAAAATACTTTAATTCTGTAATTTTCTCATTGCAGCTGTTGGAAAGGTCTTAGAAATTACAGAACTACCTGATGGAATAACCCGTGTAGAAGCTGAGAAGCTTTTTGGAGAACTCTTTAAAATTGGTGCCAAGATCCGCTGGCTCCGGGATCCCCAGTCTCAGACGCCACTGCATCACCATTCTCTCTACTGTGGCAGTGGAGATGGTGCAATGAAGACAGAACAATCTAAACCTAGTGACTTGGCCTCCACATACACAGTTCTAGCAACATTCCCTTCCATTTCAGCTGCCCAGAGTGCACTGAAGAAACAAATTAACTCAGTTAACAAGTTTAAGCTGAGGACAAGCAAGAAGCACTACGACTTTCATATCCTAGAAAGAGCAAGTTCCCAGTAGCAGATCTCCTACTGAGCTGTCAGCCTTTAGGACACCTCTGTCTTCTCCCGTCCTTGATTAGCGAGACTCCTGGGACAATTGCTCTGACATGATATCTTTCGAAGAAAGGCCAGTGATCCATTAAAGGGGACAGAAAGAGATACACAGTTGACCCCAGATGACCAGAATTCATACCAACCTGATACAGAGTAGCAGCTTTCTCTGAAGGATGCTGTTAAAATGCCGCTAACTTTTATAGTTGTTTTGTTTTATATTTCTGAATTCTTGTATCAGATCCAAAGCTCTATTGTACAGCAGATTTTTCTTCACAACAAATAGCCGTATTGGAAGCTGTATTTCCTATCCTTTTTGCAGCCAGGACACTGTGACCCATCTTGGATGTGGGAAGGATGCAAGAGGTAGACTATCTGAGCCAAAACTATTCATTCTCTTTTTCTTGGTGGGTGAATGAAAAGAATCCTTACATAGAAGATTCCTGTTCCTCTGAATTTCCAACCACACATTTTTTTCAGTAATGAAAGAATTTATTCACAAAGTCTTTTCCTTATTCAATATATTCAGACAATGTGAATGTTATTTGTAAATAAATTATGTTCTTAACACCTTTTAATCAAACCTTTTGGCAGAGAGCTTCTCTGAGGGGAATAGGAATCTTAAACAGGAAGAAAGCAAACTAAAAACATTTTTATTTTTTGTTTTCTTTTTTTTAAGTCAAAGGGTAAAAATGATGAATCTTAAACATATGTCCCCCAAATAACTGTGCCACTTATTTGCCTTCCCCTCCACATGGATCTTATCTCTGGTCACCGTAAGGAAATGCATTTGTCAAGTGCTTGAAAATTCCTAAATGGTTTAAATTTGTTTTCATTGTTTGCAGCGGATCACTGGACATCAAAGAGTCATTGCACTGCAGAACAAGAAACCTTTTTTCAATTTCTGTGTAATTTGCAAGGCTGTACAATGTGTGCTGATGCAAGCCTTTTTCAGTTCAGAAGAATAAATGTTTACAAATATAAAAGTACTGTGCATTTTAATGAGGATAGCTATAACCTCCCCATAACATTAATGAATCTAAGTTTTATAATACATATGCCGTGCATTTTAGAAACTACGTCAAAAATTGTATTTCTCTTGTTTTTTAGTATGTCATATAATTGTCACTTCTTGCAGTATGATTCATAAAACTTCATGCCCTCGGTGAATGAATTCTAATCAAAAGTGGAAAATTACTGGGCTTCCTCAATACTCCTGGGATTCTGTGATAGGGATTCCCTATAGGGGTGCAAGTTGCAATCCAGCCCTGCCATGCGGACTCATTCATCTCCATGTCCTCCCTATACCTTCCAAAAGAAGTACCGATAAGGGACACAGGCCCTGATTCATTGTCTCCGATGGTCACTACACAACCACCTCATCTTTTTTAAATCACAAGATATCTTTAATACCATTTCTGTTGTTCAGTCCTTTGCCAATAAATGCACAGATGTGCATGGACACACACACACACAGCTTATTTTTATCTCTAACATTAATCTTTCCCTTACATAGCCTGCAACTTGTATTTCCTCAGATGCTCTCTTGCAGGCCAGCTAAAGAAGAACAATGTTAAAAAGGGAACTCATGTGCAGGCCAAAAAAAAACAAAACTTCATGTTTTTTTGTTGCTGTTTTGTTTTGAAGAATTTGGTGTTTGCACATCATCTCTTCTGGGGCTAATCTATTTGTACATTATTTGCTTCCTCCATGATGACAATGCCTTTTAGCTATATCACTACTTTTTCGTAAAGCAATTACAACATCGCTAAGATAAAAGATCAATTATTGCCCACCCTAACCTCAGGGACCGTTTTGATTCCAGCCCATCCTAGTTTGTGAAGTCATATGTTTCTCTCTAGTTCAAAATGTCAAATTCATACTCTGACAAGTGGCTCAAACTAACTCCTCACATCTAAGCAAAAGCAGACCTCAATGAAAGATAGCCCAGAAACGAAATCAATCCTAGGAATTCTTTTACTCTAGACTGATAATGAATATTGACCTCCCAGTATCTAGAAAGTAGGATCTCTAAATGTTATAGAATATACTATCATGTGGAAACTTGAAATCTTCAAAGGATTTGAAAAGGAGCCCACTCCAAGAGGAAGAATTTGGAATAAAAACCATGTTAATCATCTATTGATTTTTCTGCTTCCTGGAACACTTAACTCATGTAAGCCCTGACCTCAGCCTTTCAGTTATAAGGATAAAAGGCCGAAGCCCAGGAGACAGCAAGAACCGTAACTATAAGGCCAACAAATCAGGTCAAGTTCCCCTGTGTCCTCCAGCCAGTATATGAGATACATGAAGAAACATGATTCTGTTTTATTTCAGTATATTTCCCTGAATATTCTCTTTAATCCCTCTTTCCCAGAGTTGGCTCTTCTGGAAAGTCTTAGTATTAGACAAATCAGCAATTTTATGAGCATTCATCCTCAGATCATACATTCAGAACTAGGGGAGGCTTTGGGGATCATCTGGTACAATCTCCTCATTTTACAGATGAGCCCCCCTGAGGCCCAGAGAAAGGAAAGAACTTGTCTATAGTCACATAAGAGGTAAGTAATAAATCCAGATACTCCCAATTTCAGATTCATTGCTTTTCCCAATATAATATACTACCTCCATACTTAGGGAAACTCCCCTGGGAGCAATTAGGCAAAGGGCTAGAGGGTCCTAGAAGAAGTAGCTGTCCTGATAATTGGTGCTTAGAAAAATGTATTAAACACCTGAAGTTTTTGTACAGTTAAGTCATAGCATCTAACCTCATTAAATCAACTAAGACTTTAATCTTACTGTAAGCATATGAACTGTTAGGGGAAATAGAGAATAGGTACACAGTATGACCTGCTCAAAATCTCTGTCCTCTAGAAAACACCAGAACGAATTTCCAACATTTCATCTACCTTTACCAAAGCCTCCACTTTGTAGAAGCTAAACTCACAAACTTAGGAATCTTTTCCCCACAAGCATGCAGTCTCCCAGATCTGTGTACCATATTGATTTACTTTGGAGTCAGTATTATTAAAGCAGTCACTTTCCTAATATGTCAAGCATATATCAGTTGGCCAACCTCTTCCTTAAGCAAAGACTGAATAACAAGCATATTGTGTTAAAGTTCTTTTTTAACAGCACTAAATTTTTTTAATCATTCAGTATCACTGATTACTTGTTTTCAAGCCTTTCGTATGTTCAACAAATACTTATTGAACACTTAATACGTGCAAAGTGCTGTGAGCAATGCAAAGATGAACAAAATGCATTCTGTGCCCCAATAGGTGTCACAGTCTAGTGGAAAAATAAGACAGAACAGAATATGAAAGTACATTAGAAAATTATAAAGCATTATCAGAGTTCTGGTAAAAGACTATTTCTAGTTATGGGCGTCAAAGAAAGCTTTTGTTGGTTATCTCCATTTTATCCTGGAAATATCTGTACAAAATTGTCTGAGTGTTGCCTCGCCTGCCAAACTGAGCTTTCTTCAGAGCCTTTCTTTGTATTTCCAGTGCTTAGCACAGGGCATCACCCAAGGTTAGCACTTAATAAACATATATACACTAACTTTGCCATGCCCTTTGGGGTGCTCCATAATTTGAACTGTATTTTTATGTAAGCTAGAAATTACCCAGGTGGAGCTGAAGGCATTTTATAGAGGTTATAAGGACCTGAAACAAGTAGGATGCGAATTGAAATGGAGAACTATTGTAGAGGTAGAATCCAAAGGACTTGGGACCGATTGAATGAGGCCCTTTTATTAGTATTGATTTACTTTGACTTTGCTTTATTTGATACTGTTGACCAGTGATACTTGTTAATTGATTGACCCTGTTTCTTTCTGTATACCCTCCACCACTGGCTTACATGATGAGATTCTTTCCTGCTACTTTTTTTCTCTTACCTGATTTCTTTCCACAAAAAGTTAGGTCATACACACCCACTTCCCTCCCCTCACTCAAGATTCCATCCTTGACCCCCTTCTCTATACACTTTCTTTTTTGCCCATATAATCCTCTCCCATGACTTAAATTATCATACATATATGTACCTGAGTTCCAAATATATATGTATTTCTAGCCCCTTCTTTCCCTCAGTACCAGTACTACATTTCCAGTTGCCTGCTTCACATCACCTGTGGTAGATGTCCTGCCGCATCTCATGCTCCAATGTGACCCAAACAATTCATTTCCCTCCACTTAGTCCTGGTTCTTTTCTTGACCTTGACCCTCTAGGAGGGTCTGCACAAAATACAGAATCTTTTTGGTTGACAAATAGGCTGGTGAGCAGACCTTAACAGATCTATCTTGACTTTTCTGGAGGTACTACCAAGCCATGGACTGGGCTGATAAACAGATGTCAAAACATCTACGTGGGCTGATGAGCTGGTAGAAAGGTAGATCACAGGCCAGCAACCAGGACCATTCATTGGTCAAGTGCTCATGGTCACCTTTCCAAGTTGGGCAATAGACAAAGGGCAACAAAAATAGCTGGGGAGCTTTTCATGTAATTGAGTCACCTCCAATATGCTGGGCTCAGTCACCATAACAAGGAAAAGCAAAGGTGGAGGTCTTCTAGTTAGCTTCCCATGATTAAGCAAGTAAACTTAAAATCTGCAATTCACAGCTCTAGGGTCTAGTATACAGAATTTATAATCACTGCCTCTATGGAATCATATCAAACTGATTAATACTCTAATAAAATAGGAGTCCAATTAATCATCTCTATCTCTTTCTCCCTTTCCTTGTCACTCGCACACTCACTCTTGCTCTTTCTCCCCTCACTTTACTCTCAGCAAGTAGCAGACTATGCTGAGACCTCTTTCCTGTACCCAACCATCTTAACCAAGTTATCCTCATAGCTCCAGTGTTTTGTTTTGAGACTAGAGGTCTCTCTAACTTCTAGGAAGCAGAGCAGTCACTCATCCAAGATCCCAGTACTGATAAACACAGAAGCTTTAACTAGATCCTTTTTTCAAACCTGAGTTGTTTCATACTGCCTTAGGCAGTCGGGTGTCCCGTCACTTCCAAAGGGGCTCGTGACATTAGTGCTTAACTCAGTGCAAAACCTAAATCAATCAACTTGGCATAGAACTCCTGCACTGAAGACATCCACCAGCCTTATCCTCCCCACCTACAAGAGCTGCCTTTATCACCACCAGACTCAGCTCCCCATTCTTCTAAAAATTCTCCATTCCTCCCCTAACACAGATACTCAATTCTGTAGACATACAATCTCATGGAAATTGAAGTCGTAAGAACTTCAAGGTTTACACTGAGGCCTGGAGCCTCATGGGAAATGCAGTTTCTTCCTTAGACATCCATCTTAAAATTCCCGTCTTTCCTCAAGATAAAACTTGCATGCCACCTTAGCAATGAATCTTTCACCCAAACTGCAAATGATCCCTCCCTTCTCGGAACTCATAGTGTTTTGTCTTTACTGTTCATGCTGTACTAATCTTGTACTAAGTATTTTGCACTATAATTATATATGTATATCAACTCAACAAACAAATGTATTACTTCAGTGTCAGGATTATAATGTCAATTTTAAGGATATTGCTTATAGCTTCTTAATAATATGTACTACCAAATATGTACTACAAAATTTTATTTCTGAATATCCACAGTACTCGATAGAGAAGGGAAAGGACTAATGTAAAGGTCCATAATTTAGAAATTCTTCTCAAAACTGTAAGAGAAACATTACTGTAGGTTAGACTAGAGACAGACTGGCTACGGTTGGTTGAGAAACAGAAGAGTGCTCAGCAGCAACCATACATTTTTGGTGTGCAGGCCTGGGTAACAGCAACACATGAAATCAAGCCCAAAATGAATGGTTAATTCCCATCTCTTCTCATAAATTTGCATTATCTCTCCTCCCCTCTCACCATGTAAACAAATGACAACTCAAGTGCTGGGTCCCTTCAGCCTTATTCATCCAACAAATATGTAATGGGGTACCTGCTATTATTTTTTTTAAAAACGCTGCTTCGAATTTTATGAAGGATGCAAAAATATGATATGGTCCTTGCCCTCAAAAAGGTTACAGCTAACTGTGAAAACAAGATATAGACACACAAAAAAGTAATTATGGTGATTGTCTTGTGCCATGCCCTTTAGGATGCTCCATAATGCTAAGTACTAGGAAGTGATCCAGGGAGTTAGAAGTGGGGAGAAGGTAATGACTCTACTAGTTGTTGCTATGAAAACCTGAGGCTAGAATTTCATACAATCACTCCCACACCCCCAGACACAATAAGAGAAGAAAGCCCCTAAAGCTATGTGACTATTTTACGTTTGTCTTCGGTACCTAAGTCACAGTAGACTTTCAATAGATGGTTTTGATGACCTTCCTCCAAACACTCCAGTGTCTAATTGGAACTTGGAGGTGAACCCTGAGTTTTGTGAAGGCTTAGCCATCAGAACTCAGGTTCTAACATGTTAATCCTCCAAATTGAAAAGGCTTAAAATGTAGCCCTAACAGTGAGACTGACTGCCTCTTGCCCAAAGACCAGCTGAGCAAAATTTGAAAAAGCCACTGAGTGATCAATGCTTTTACCCACAGAAGTTCATTAATTCGTTTGTCAGAGTGTGGAGGGATTGTAACTATGTTCAGGGAAGGGAGTATCCATGTGGACAAAGTCACCAATCATTTGAAGGAATTAAGGTGATAGTAATGCATACTGCTCTCCTATAAGTTCTTTTACAAACCAGCCTCTCCACAATGTCTTTAACTGCTAGGTGACTCTGTGGATATAGCCTTGGCCTTGGAGTCTGGAAGGCCTGAAAGTCATATTCTGCCTTAGACATTCTATCAGCCATGTGACCCTGAGTAAGTCACAACTACCAAGCGCCTCAATTTCCTTATCTGTGAAATGTAAAATGATAGCACGTACCCCATGGGATTGTTGTGAGCATCACATGAGATAATACATGTGAAGTGCTGGGCAAAACTTAAATAGCCTCAGTGTTTTTTGGTAAAATACGAGGTAGTGTTCTCAGCGGAGGTGGGAAGGAAGCAGGGGAAGCCAGGGTAGTTTTGAGAAGGGAGGGAAAGGTTTGGAAGAGCTGTTGTGAAGAGTAGGATATTAAGTTGATGAGGGAGACTTTGCCTACTGTTTATTCTATCCACTCATTGCAATGTTCTGAGTTCTTCCTCCAGTTTATTTCCATTAGTGACACATTCACTGCCTAGAAAAACTGGTAGAGAAAGGTGGCAACTCCAAAAAGGCAAGATTGAAACCAGTCCCATAATCAAGTGTGATCATGTTTTTCCCCATCTTGACCCCTTTGTGAACTAACTCAATTCTGCTGTCTTCTTCCCTTGAGTCTCTAGTCTAGCATTTTGACAATTGCTCCCTACCAAGGCTCAGGCTTGGATCACTCCCACCATCTGCCTCCGTTGCTCCTGTGAATGTGTTGCTGAACAAAGGTGGAGAATGGTGGTGGATCCACCATTCTGACTGGGTCCACTACAAATTAATGTTACAACCTCAACAACCCTCACTCGTGCTGGGCAATTCTACATCTCCCTCATCAACTTATCCCACTCTCCACAGTGGCTCCTCCAAACCTATTTATCTTTCCTCAAGCTACCAGGTCCTCTTCCCCTACTCTCTCAGCTGAGATCCTTGCCGAATATTTTACAGAAAAAGTTGAGTTGAGCTCCCCCTCTTCCTCATTTCATATTAGTCATGTCTTCTGCCACTCTCTCCTCCTTCACCCCTGTCTCACATGACTTAGTCCTTGCCAACCCTTCTGCCTGCTCAAGTGATCCTATTCTGTCCTGTCTCCTCTAACAGATTACTCTTCCCTGCCATCCTCAATCTGTCATTTATATTCAGTCTCTCCCTCTCTTCTGGCTCCTTCCCTTCTGCCTACAAATATACCATGGCTCCCCTATCTTCAAAAAACTCACTTGGTCCTCTCAACCTTGCTACCATCCACTGGACCATAACCGACCTCTAATCTGTGGGTGGCCAGAGCTGAACAGAGCAGGCTAAAGACTGGAGAGTCAGGACACCAAAGGACTTAAGATGCTGGGGCAAATATATGTGTGTGTGTGTGTGTGTGTGTGTGTGTGTGTGTGTGTGTATTATATACATAAGAGGGCTGGACCATGATATAATCATTCTTAGCTGTTTCCATGATAGGCTCATGTGTGGACAATGCAGGCATTCCTGGGTCCTGTGGGAACAGTCTCCAAGTTGATTGTCTCACAGACACTAACAGAACCAGAGTTAGCATGGTGGGAACATGAGTGCAGTACCTGCTTTGGTTCACTTGGCTATTAACAAGAAACGGGGATTGTAAGGTATGATGGATGGCTCTCAGGTCCCTGGGAAATAGGGGGAGCTCCAACTGAACAGTTATTGATTAATATGAAACATAAATCCTTCAGTGAACGCTGGTGCTCGTCAAGGCAATACCCTTTACCAAAGGGTGAGATCATCTAGAGCTCTAAGGATGTGCCAAGCTCAGGACACAGCCTGTGTGCTAGGTCTTAGCTCTGGGAAACAGGGTGTCTCCAGATATCTTGATAGTATCATCCTTTATGTCTTCTGCCTTTTGTAGCTAAACTTGAACAGGCAGTGTACAGTAAGTGCCATTACATCCTTTCCTCTCATTCTTAACATCATACAATCCAGCTTCTAACTTTATCTTTCCACCAAAACTGCTTTCTCCAAACTTCTCTGTTTTCAGGACACCACTCTCTCCTGTTTACCTCCTACCTATCTGACTGCTCCTTCTCTGACTCCTTTGCTGGATCCTTCCCCAGATCATGCACATTAACCATAGGTGTCCTGATGAGTTCTATACTGAGTCTTTTTCTCTTCACCCTCTGCTACTTCACTTGGTGATTTCATCAGCTCCCACGGATTTAATTTCTGTCTCTATACGTGGAGTATATGGGTGTTCAAGGAGGACTGGCACCTCTGATGTGATGACTTGCCAAAACCTTTTCAGGGTTGCTTAATCATTGGTGTCTATCTGGTACTCAAGGCTCACCTGTGGTTCCAAGAAGCTGTAGCCTGTACAGTGGCCACACCCTGGCATATTGTCTTAGCAGATGGGCTAAACCAGGTTGAGGGTAACTAATAGGCCTCAAATCCATTAATTAGTTAGGGGGGTAGACACCCCAAGCATGTGAAAACTTCCCCCAGCAGAATGGGCAGATGAGAACAATTTGTTCCAACAGCCATGAAGGACAGACAACAATGATATGCCGATGACTCTCAAATCTACCTTTCCTGCCTCAATCTCTTTGCTGACCTCCAATCTCACATGAAAGGCAACTGCCTTTCAGACATCTCGAACTGGATGTCCAGTAGACATCTTAACCTGAACATGTCCAAAACAGGACTCATTATTTTTTCCCCTGAACCATTCTTACCTCCTATCTTCCCTGTTCTTATAGAGGGCAACACCATCTTCCCAGTTATTCAGGCTCACAAATGAGGTGTTATCCTAACTCCTCACAATCTTACCCCTCACCTCCATATTCAGTCTGTTGCCAAGGCTTGTTGATTTCACCTTTGCAATTTCTGCCAAAAAACACCACCTCTCCTCTAATGCTGTCACAACTCTGGTGCAGGCCTTCATCACCTCTCACCTATACTATTGCAATAGCCTGTTGGTGTATCTGCCTGCCTCAGGGTCTTCCCACTCCAATCCATCATCCATTCAGCCACCAAAATTATTTTCCTAATGTTGAGGTTTAAACCCAGGGATGCCAAAAACTTGAGATTTCATGATGTGTTGTGGTGGAACTGTCTCAAAAAATTCAGAGTCAGATCACTTCCAATCCAAGTATAGGCATTTATTGAGATTGATGCCTCTCATGAAGTGGGCTAAGTTCCAAGAGGAACCAGCAACTGCAGAGAAAATAAGATGGATTTTTATAGGGTAAAGTTGCCATTACATAACAGAAATCTATGTGGAATACAGGAATATAATTAATATTAAAAAGGCAGGTGGAGTTTCTTAAGGGATTAGGTAATGGAGGAGGGGTCCCATCTGTGTTTTGGTGGTTAAACATTCTGGCCATGCTACCCTCCAATTAGTTAGCTATTGTGGCCCTGTCTGGTCATGATAGATAGGTATTGTGGTCCTGTCTTGGGCTAGATGGATGATGTGATTGTGATTAACTACAAGAACACACCTATTTCTGTGGGAATGGGTCTGGGGGTCATGGCTGGGTAGAGGCACTGGCTGGGTTCCCACGACATCTGTTTCTGTGAGGACTATGAGTTTCAGGGAAACACCTGTTGTTCTAGCGATCAGCGAGGCATGTATGAAGAAGTTAGGACATTGGCGGGGGCATAGGAGGGGGGCAGTTTAGGTAGGTACATTGGGCCTGTAATTAAGTTAGACTACTTGGACTGGGGGGCAGCTTTATTAGGACTCCATCACTAAGATCTTTCAAAGATCTTGTCACCCTAAACTCCAGTGGCTCCATATTGTCTCCAGGATCAAATACAAAATCCTGTTTGGCATTCAATGCCCTTTATAACCTAGTCCTATCTTGCCAGTCTTTTTATACCTTACTCCCTGCCATGTCTTCTTTGATCCAGTGATAGTGACCTTACTATTCCACAAACGAGATACTCCATCTCTTGGCTCTGACTATTGTTTTCTGTTATTCCCCCATACCTGGAATGCTCTCCCTCCTCATCTCCACCTACTGGCTTCTCTCACTTCCTTTAAGTTCCAGCTAACGTGTCATCTTCTTCAGGAAACCTTTCCAAACTCCTGTTGACACTAGTCCTTTCCCTTTCTTAATTATTTCCTATTTATTCTTTATATAACTTGTTTGATGATAACAATAAATAATACCCCAAGAGTCTCTTGCTGGTGGCTCCTTCCCAGTTTATGCTGGAGCTGGTGAGACCATGAGTCAGGGTGGCAACATCTTACATCTAAAAGAAGAGCAAGAAATGTGTCAAAGGGACTAAAAAAGCACTAGTTTCTCAGCTGTCCCTTCACATTCTACCTGGAGAAAGAACAAACGAGAAATCAGTGGTGAGCAGAGATAGAGGAGGAAGAATCTGTTAAAGAAGATGTAAGCTCAGGTGAGGAGGTAAAAGCAATGAAAAGAAGAAAACCAAGATGAAAGTGAAATCTATCGATCAGGAAAAAGCTGCATCTGAAGCTGCAACTGCCATAGTGATAGGCAGGAGGACACCAGAGAGTTAACTAAGAGCTTTACCAATGACTGGAAAGACCACTTGGCAGCAAAGGGCACCTCCCTGGAGAGCTAGCTGGAATCCAAGAATCTGCTGCCCATTTCTTACTGAAATCCCTCCGACCTCTTGGATTCAGCCCAAATCCCACCTGTTGAAGAAGTACAGTGTACCTCTTCCAACTCCCACCACTGTCAATGCCTTCTCTCTGACATTACATTTCATTTACACTGTGTCTATCTCATATACACAATATTTTCGTACTGTGGCTCTCCGATTACGATGTGGACACCTTGACAATAGACACTGTTTTTATCTTTTTGTGCCTGTATCTCCAGACCTTAGTGCAACGCATGGTCCATAATAAGGATTTTATAATGCTTGTTGATTGATCGGCCAATTTAAAACAAGCAAAAGATCAAGTTGTATGTGCCACGTGTGCCCATTGGGAGCAGTTGCTTCTGAGCTTCTTTGTGAGTACCTCTACTTTGTCTGTGATATGACGGACTCTGAGCATTTTTCCCTTGACCGAAGGACCATGGGAACATCAATTCAGATGTGGCACAGAACTTCAGGGTACCCCAATAGTCTCTAAACACTTCACTCTAAAGACGCAGTAAATGTTCTTCTGGGCATCCTTCACTTGGGATGTAAATACTAACCATGAGTCATCTCATGGTGTGTGGTAACAGAGGTCAGACAGGCACCACTAATTGGTGGAGTCTTCATTAATTGCAAGCTTGAGGATTTTTCAAAAGGACACATAGCACTTTGTCTTTCTCTTTGTCTCCAGCCTGCTCAAGGAAGAGCTCAAAGTACTATCTAAGATATACTCTGTAGAATTATCTCTTCTGACAAAATGTGGTACCTATTCAGAGGCAGGGGGGCACTGCATTAAGAGTTGTAGGACCTAGGTTCAAATACTGACTACTTCTTACTACCTGTATAACCATGAGCAAGGCATTTTCCTTCTCTGGGCCTCAGTTTCCCTATCTGTAAAAATGGCTAAATGAAGAGGATACTGTGTAGCATCTCAAGGAAGTAGATGGGTAGACTTTTGTCTCTGTCACCAAAAAGGGGCCAGAACTCCAGATGAAGAAGAAAAGTAAAAGAGGAGACCAAGGTAAAATTTTAATTCCTATATAGCTAATGAAGGCGATCCAGGATAAAAAAAAAATGGAGAAAGTGACAATGTCCAGCAGCTAGTATCTTTCCTTTGTGACTGGAATATGTGACTATATATCATGAAGACACAGGCATCGAGGAACAACTAACTCCCTAATGGGTTATACGTTGGCTAAGAAGCATCTGGAGATAACTGTGACCATCCCACTAAAGAATCTCACCGGTGACTATCTAGTGTTGTTCCTTAAGACAGCCTACTCTCCTCTCTCTTGTGGGTCTCTAGACCCACTCCAACCATATTCACGAATGATAGATTAATCTGAGTCTTGGCAATGATGAGAATGAGGTGACAGCAGAGGATCCCCTTCCTGATAAGAATTCCCCGAAGGAAGGAGATGAGGCTGTGTCCAGCACAGAGGACATGAATTAGGCCTCCCTGCATCCTCCTCCTTCCTTACCTAGCCATGCTTTCCTTGTAGAGTCTCCTGTAGCTGTGATGGTGGGCATTCCTGGTCTAACTCCACTTGTCATTGTCTGGTATCTTGCACTCAGGAGTGTAGAACAAGGTCTTCTGTCCCCTCCCTTCATCTATCATCAAGGAGTTTACATTCTTTTAAATGGAAATTACATATACATTAAAAATGAGATATATATTATATCCAAAGTGATTTCTGAGGAGGGGACATAGGTCTAATGTGAAAGGTCATTTGTACAGTAAGAGGGATCGAGCTGATGTGAATGGGCATAAGGGAGGAAGAAGTTGACCCCCTCCTAGCGGCCAGGTAGCCTATGATTCTGAGTGGATCCACAGGGCAATCTAGATTATTATGCCTGTTATTGCCATTACCATTGCCCATATATTACCATTGCCAATAGCAATGGTAATGATGATTTGATCACCAGTCCCCGAGTAACTGGTAGAACACGGGCTTCACTAATTCACAGGACGGTTAAATCAGTTCCTTTGGGAGGGATCAGGGGAGGCCTTATGTAGGAGGTGACGCTCAAACTGGCATTTAAAAGAGAGGTAGGATTTTAGGGCAGCAGGTGGTGCGGTGGGTACGGCGCCAGGGCAGGATCAGGTCAGGAGGGCCTGAGCCCAGATCTCCCCTCAGACACCGGACACTCACCAGCGGTGTGATCATGGACACGTCACTGAACCCCAGCTGCCTCCTCCTGGCTCATCTCCAGTCATCCTGATGAATATCTGGGCACTGGATTCAGATGGCTCTGGGGGAGAAGGGAGGCTGGGACCTGCACAGCCCTCCATCACTCATCCTTTCTCTGATGACATGGTCTTCTTCCGCAACAAAAGATGAACACACACAGGGTAGTGTGTTTTGTGAGTTATTTATTTCACTCTGATATTATGGAGGGAGACTGCCTATGAGAGCACAATCTTGGGAGGATGCACACATGGTTTGGTGAACCTGATTTAGGAATCTTATACAGATGTAGAATGAAAGGACCAGACTCTGCTTCACAGCATGTGCACATGTCCTATCAATGTGTTGCTTGGGAAGAAAGGCCTCTTCAATGGGCCATTATCAAAAAAAAAAAAAAAACCAAAGCCTGCAAAACATCTTTCAAGAAATTATCAAAGAAAACTGCACTGATACATCAGAACCAGAGGCCAAAACTGAAATTGAAAAAATCCACCATACACCACCTGAAAGAGATCACAAAATGAAAACTCCCAGGAATATCATATTCAAATTCCAGAGCTCACAGTTCAAGGAGAAAGTATTGCAAGCAGCCAAAAAGAAAGAATTCAGATATTGCAGAGCTGCAGTCAGGATTATATAGAATTTAATAGCTTCCACATTAAAGAACTAGAGGGCTTAAAATATGATATTTCATATCATATGAAGGAAGGCAAAGGAGTTATGATTACAACCAAGAATCACCTACTATTAGTAAAACTGAAAATAATCTTTCAGGGGGGAAAAATGGACATTTAACAAAATAGAGAACTTTCAAGCATTTCTAATTAAAAGACTAGGGCTGAATAAAAAATTTGACCTCCAAATACAAGACTCAATGGAAATATAGAAAGGTAAAAAAAAAGAAACAAGAAAGACAAAACAAAAAATCCAATAAGGCTAAACTGTTTACATTTCTATGCGGCAAGATAATATTTGTAATTCTTAACAACTTTATTGCCATAAGAGGAATTAGAAGGAGTA
This sequence comes from Potorous gilbertii, assembly GCA_028658325.1. NCBI lineage: Eukaryota > Metazoa > Chordata > Mammalia > Diprotodontia > Potoroidae > Potorous > Potorous gilbertii. The sequence continues at coordinate 249,579,119 of CM053771.1, read as the reverse complement.
TATCTAGGCAGAGGGTATAGGCATAAGGTGATTTTTATGGGATGATACCCAAAAAAACAAAATAAAGGATTAAGAAAGAAAATTGCACTAGAAGAAGAAGGAATGGGGAGATTGAACAGGGTAAATTATCTCACATAAAAGAAGCATGAAAGAACTGTTATAATGGAGTTGAAGGTAGGGGTGGTGGTGGACAAATCTTAAACTGTACTCTCATCAAAATTGACTCAAAGAGGTAATAACATACATAATCTGTTGGATAAAAAAATCTATCCTATTCTATAAGGAAATGGTTGATTGGTTGGTTTTTGTCCTTCATCTTCAAAGAGAACCAAAATGATATCATCATGATAAAGTGAAATTTCAATGTGTCCAACTGTTGCTGATCAGACCAATATGAGCTCAGAATGATCTACCACAGGTTGGGCACAGATGATGCATGTGAATATTTGGGGTGGATATCCCAAATTTGCGCATCCTGCATTTACTTTGTGCTGTCTCAATTCTACTTGCTGAAGCACCACACTTTCTGATGTGGGCATGCCATGCTGAGTTGTCCTGTGCCAGTGTCTCCTATGTTTGCACAAATCCAAAGTTCTTGAGAGAGACCTTGAGAGTGTCCTTGTATCATTTCTTCTGACCACCATGTGATTGCTTGCACCATATTTCCCATAAGGAAATAAAAAGGGATTGGATAATAGAAGGGGAAGGGTGGGACTGAAAAAAGGGAGGGCACATTGGGGAAGACAGTGATCCAAAGTACAATACTTGTAAGGAGTAAGGATGGGTGTAAGGGAAGGGGAATAAACAAGCAAAGAAGAGCATGGAGGGAAATACAGTTATAACTATAAATATGAATGGGATAAACTCATCCATAAAATAGAAATGGATAGCAGAATGGATTAAAAACCAGAATCCTACAATATTTTGTTTGCAAACATTCAAAGCAGAGACATGCACACAAGGTAAAGTTAAGGGGTTGGAGCAGAATCGATTACACTTTAGCTGAAGCAAAGAAATCAGGGATAGCAATTACGATTTCAGATAAAGCAAAAGCAAAAATAGATCTAATTAAAAGATAGCAAGAAGGAAACTATATCTTGTAGAAAGGTACCATAAACAATGAAGTCATACCAATACTAGACATATATGCACCAAAACTCATAGCATCTAAATTTTTTAAGATGCTGAATGTGGAGGGGCAGAGCCAAGACGGCAGAGTAGAAAGACACACATATGCAGGGTCTCCCCCCAGAGCCCATAAAATACCTGTAGAGAGGGACTCTCAACAAATTTTGGAGCAGCAGAGATGGAGAACAACAGAGTGGAGGAGATTTCCAGCCCAGGGGGACCTGAAAGGCCCATGGGAAATCTGGGTTGTACCAGATGTGTAGCAGAGTGTGGAGTGCAGCCCAGCCTTGGCCATGTGACTTCTGAACAGCCCTTGGGGGCAGAATCTCCGGTAGTGGAATCCCCAGTCCCAACTACCACTGGTCCAAAGATCCCTCAAGCCACAGGCACCAAAGGTCAGTAACAGGGTTTTTCCAGCTGGCCAGGAAGGGAGAAGGGCCTTCCCATAGCTCCAGCAGCAGGTAGTGGCCACAGAAACTGCACAGCAGCCCGTATGGAAGCTCCATTGTTGGAGTGTAAAAATCCCTGGGGGCATTGAAGAGCTGAGTATTACCTCAGCCCTGGGTGGACACCTTGGGGGAGCTGGTCATTGTCTCACACTGAATGGCGGCCCTGCCCATCCAGCTTATCTGAAAATCAGCCCCCAGTGCTGGCTTGGAGGAACTGGAGGCCAAGTGGCTGTGGAGAGGTATCTGCTAAGATTCTGGGCACAAAAATCCCTCTCTACGTCCAGACCAGTACACACTTGATTATGCCACCTTGGAGGAACTGAGATCTCACAGATTCCCAGAGTATACCCTACTCTTGAC
>CM053771.1:249531729-249576682 GCA_028658325.1 Potorous gilbertii | reverse complement strand
CATTCTAATTTTGAGAGAACTATTTTCTTCAGGGAGCTTTTGTACCTCTTTTTCCACTTGGCTAATTGTGCTTTTGAAAGCATTCTTCTCCTCATTGGCTTTTTGAACTTCTTTTGCCAATTGAGTTAGCCTATTTTTCAAGGTGTTATTTTCTTCAGCATTTTTTGGGTCTCCTTTAGCAAGGTATTGACCCATTTTTCATGCTTTTTCTTGCATCTCTCTCATTTCTCTTCCCAGTTTTTCCTCCACCTGTCTAACTTGATTTTCAAAATCCTTTTTGAGCGCTTCCATGGCCTGAGCCCATTGGATATCTATTTCAGATGTTTGGGATACAGAGGCCTTGACTCTTATGTCTTTACATGATGGTAAACAGTTTTCTTCCTCATCAGAAAGGAAGGTTGGGAATCATTTGTTCCCCAAGAAAGTAACCTTCTATGATCTTATTTTTCTTCCCTTTTCTGGGCATTTTCCCAGCCAGTTACTTGACTTCTGAGATTCCTCTCCACCCCACCTTGCCTCCAGATCCGCTCAGCTAGTGCTTGGGGTCTGAGATTCAAATGCTGCTCCCCAGCCTCAGGGCTTTCGGCAGCTGGCCTGGCTGCTATTCAAGGTAAGATTAAATCAGGTTCTCAGGTGGGGGCAGGGCCGCCTCCCAGGCTCGGTTCCCTCAGGGGGTTTATGCAGAGACCTTTTGTAATGGAGCTGCTGCCGAGCTCCTGCGTGCTCTGGGAGCTTCTGGCTGCCCACTGCCTCTGCCTCTGCCATTGCCTCCCGAGTGGGTCCGAGTCATGGAGACACCCCACTCCCCTCTCACCCTGTCCAGACATCTCTCTCACTGACCTGTGCATCTGTGGGGGGAGGGACCTTTGCGGCTGCCGGAGATTCAGTCCCTGAAGCCTGCTCAGATCGGCTCGCTTCTATCAGTGCCACGTGGCCAGGGCAGGGCTGGGCTCCACTCCCATCCAGTGCGCGATGGACCTTTGGGATCGGTTTCTCAGGGTTCTCTGGCACGGAAATCTCCTTCGCTCTGTTTCTGCGAGACTTCTCCTTCTCCAGAATTTGTTGGAAGTTCTTTTTTCAGGAGATCCATGGGCTGTGGGTTCAGAGCTAGCATATGTGAGTCTTTCTACTCCACCATCTTGGCTCTGCCCCTCCAAAGAGCTGACTTAAAGTTATGGGAAGCAAACTTCCAGTATACACCCACTTCCTGGGTTTAGCTTCTTTCATGGTATAAACCAGCTAGCTAGTATACCTCATAAAGTCACAATCCACATCCCCCTAGCCTCCCACTCCCCTACTCATATATAAATTTATGCATATGTATCTTCTCCCTTCCTCTTCTGTCTTTGGACAGTCCCAGATATTTTGCATCTGTTGTTTATTGAAATTTGCAGCCTTGAACATGTTAGTCCAAGGTGATGGTGTTAGAGGCTGGAGGAAAGGGGTGGAGTGAGGAGAGGGAGGTTCTGTTGATTAAGTAACAGTTCTAATATGATTATAAATCAGTGACTCAGTCCATTCTGCCTACTAAACTAAGATGTTGTTCCCCTGAAGCTTGAGAAATCATGTGTTCTGCTGTGGCTGAGAGGACTTCAGAAAAACGAAGGGGTTTAAACTTACAAATATATAAAAACTAATATTGAGTTTGCATAGATCTGGTAAAGAACTATAGGGAGTGTGGATTGCATTATGCACCCCAAATGTAGCCTCCCTTCTGGTCAAAAGACATTATAGTCACTAGTTCATATATTGAATAAAGAGGACTAACACTAGACCATGGGAAAAAGAGATATTTGAAAAATGGACCCTGATTATCAAAGGCTATACTAACAAGGACTATGCTAATGCATGCTAATGATATCACAATTATTTAGTCAGAAACTGTCTTGTATCCTTCAGATAACATGCAGGCAATGATGTTATTTTTCTTCCCTATTAGTCATACTGTAAAAGAAAATGCAGATCAAACAAAAAATCCACAAAATAAATAAAGTGAAAAATAGTGTGCTTAGATCTGCTTTGAGAGTCCCTCAATTCTTTCTCTGGAAGTGGATAGCATTTTTCATCATGAATACTTCAGAATTGTCTTGGATTGTCGTATTGCTGAGAAAAGGTGTCATTCAGTTGATCATCGTTCAGTATTGCTGTTACGGTGTATAATTTCCTTCCAGTTCTGCTCACTTCACTTTGCATCAATTCATGTAAGTCTGTCCAGATTTTTCTGAAACGGTCCTGCTTGTTATTTCTTACAGCACCATAGTATTCCATTACTATCGTAAATCGCAACTTGTTTAGCCATTCCCCAATCCATGGGCATCCCTCAATTTCCAGTTCTTTGCCACCAAAAAAAGAGGTGCTATAAATATTTTTGTACATATAGGACCTTTTCCTTTTTCTTTGATCTCCTTGGGATATGGACTAGCAGTGGTATTACTGCATTCAAAGGGTATGCACAGTTTTATAGCCCTTTGGGCATAGTTTCAAACTGCTGTACAGAATGACTGGATCAGTTCACAATTCTACCAACAGTGTATCAGTGTCCCTATTTTCCCACATCCCCTGAAGTGTACCTCAGAGTTGTTTTAGCTTGCAGTTAATTTTTTAATCACTAGTGATTTAGAGAATTTTTTCATATGACTAGAGATAACTTTGATTTCTTCTTCTGAAAACTGCCTGTTAATATTCTTTGATCCTTTATCAATTAGGGAATGACTTATATTCTTATAAATTTGACTCAGTTCTCTATATATTTGAGAAATGAAGTGTTTATTAGAGACATTTTCTGTAAACCCTCTATCCCAGCTTTCTGCTTTCCATCTAATCTTGGCTGCAGTGGCTTTGTTTGGGCAAACCCTTTTTAATTTAATATAATCAAAATTATTCATTTTACATCTTGTTATGTTCTCTATCTTGTTAGGTCATAAATTCTTCCCTTATCCATAGATGACAGGTAACTATTCCACGCTCCCCTAATTTGCTTATGGTATCACCCTTTATATCCAAATAATGTACCCATCTTGACCTCAGCTTGGTATCTGGTATGAGATGCTGTTCTATACCTAGTTTCTGCCAAACTGTTTTTTAGTTTTCACAGCAGTCTTTGTCAAATAGTGAGGTCTTCTCCCAAAGGTTTGGATCTTCGGGTTTATTAAATACTAGATGTTCATTTACTGCTATCTTGTATACCTAATCCATTCTACTAATCCACTACTCTATTTCTTAGCCAATACCAGATTGTTCTGAGGATTATTGCTATAATATAGTTTCTTTTTATTAATTCCATTAACATTTTGACCCTTTGTTCTTCCAGATGAATTTTGTTATTTTTTCCAGCTCTGTAAAATATCTTTTTGGTAGTTTGGTAGTTTTTTATGGTACTGAATAAGTAAATTAATTTAGATAGAATTGTCCTTTTCATTATAGTGGCTCAGCCTACCCAAGAAGATCTTGTTTAGATCTGACTTTGTGTGAAGAGTATTTTGTTCATATAGTGTTCAAATAGTTCCCAGGCTTGTCTTGGCAGAGACAGTAATATATTCTTTTTTATTTTAATGTTTTAAAATTAAACTTTTTTGTTTTCAGTGTTCTACAATCACTTTCATATATCTTATATTTTTCTTCCCCTCCCTCCTCATTCCCTCCCTGAGACAGTGTACAGTCTTATATAGGTTCTACATGCCTTCCTATTAAATACATTTTCACCTTAGTCATGTTGCATAGAAGAATTAAAATGAATGGGAGAAACCATAAAACAAAACAAAACATAATACAAAAGAAAATGGTCTGCTTCATTCTGCAATCCAGTTCCATAGTTATTTCTCTGGATGTTGAAGGCATTTTGCCTCGAGATTCCACAATGACATATTCTTAAGGCAAAGCTAACAAGGTTAATGCAAACACTATTAAGGACCTTTTACTTCATAGCCCAAGTCCTCAGACAATTTAATACCTTTGGTGTTATATCATATTAATCCGTACCTTCTGTCAAGCCCCTATGGGCCTCAAGCCCAAGATTTTGTCTTATCTTTCCTTGTTGGGTCTAAGTGGGGAAAGAAAGAAAGGAAAGAGAACAGAAAAGACATAAGAAAGAGCTTTTTTCTTCTCAGATTTCCAAAAGATTGTTCACAGTTTAAACCGTTTAGAAGATATTAATAGGGCTGTATGTTTGCTTTGTGTAAAGGAATGGGAGTTCTAACTTCTTCATTGTACAGATGACAAACTTTGGCCCAAGAAAGCTAGATGATATGGTCTAAGGCCATATAGTTAGTTTAATGGTACGGGGTAAGCACATATTTCAATTGAAAGAGTTCAGGGGTTTTGGAGATTGAAAAATTTCATTTAAAGTCAAAGATAAAAATCAAGTTAAGAAAGCAAACCACCAAAAGGGGATATTCTATGTAAGGAGGTACTGCTTCTATAAGCAGTATTACATTTCAGTTGGTAAATATCTCAATTGGAGGCCTTTTAAAAAAACACAAAATGCTGGTAATCAAATTGGAACACAGTCTATAGCTAGTTTAGGATAAACTCCTAGTGAGGAAGAAATTTTGGAATGTGTCAGTTTCTTATCCCTACAAAGATGATATTATGCTGGAAGACTGTTAAAAGTTCAAACTATTCCAAGAGGAATTTAATTAATGCAGAAGAAATTAAATAGCTAATAGCTATGGGATGAATAGCAGCTCAAGCCATTCCACGAAAAGCCTTAGCTAGAGATAGAAAAATTTGTCTTAATGGCAACTAACCACAAAATGCTTCCTCTTCCTTGATTACAAATCAACTATTATGTAAAACTAATTAGAAAACAAATTTGTACCTTGCTTTTGTTTTCTCTAGCTGCAGTAACATGGTTAGCAGTTGATGTTTAGAGGTGATCAATACTAAGAAAACAATTGTGAACTGTGATCCAGCAATTCCTAGCACTCAGGTACATAAGATCCAATTAGAGCTGAAAGGGATGTCAGAGCCCCTTCCTACCCCCCTCATTGTACAGGTGAGAAAAATAAGGCCTAAGGCCACAGGTAGTAACGATCATCGGCTGTAGTTAAGCCCAAGTGTTCTAACTGCAGGATTAGTGTCTTTTTCCATTGTATTAGATTACCTCAATATTCATAGTTGTTTTCACGCTTTTCTTTCCTTCTCAAATCTGGATGAAATATATGTATAACAAAATATTCAAAAGCATCACTTTTTGTGGAAGTAAAAACTAGAAACAAAGTGGGAATTATTATATTTTGGTGGGAATGGTTAAGCAAATTTTGGTATCTGAATATAATGGCATATTCACTATACATTGAACTATAAGCAAAGATAAATATGAAGAATTCAGAGAAACTTGGGAAACCTTATATGAACTAATAACAAAGTGGAAAGAATTAGGCAAAATCAGAACAATCAAAAAAACTCCAACTATTCCTGCTGGTGCTATAGTCACATCTTGAAGACCCAGAAAAGGAAGTTCTTGTCACCAAAGTCCTTGAAAAATAGTTCAGCATTAGATACTGATAGGATTTTATCAATGAAAGTGATGTTAAAGAAAAGGGAGTACTATTTTTTTTTTTTTTACTGCTGTACCTTATGCACCATGGGGACTTACCCTGGAAAACTTCCATATGTGTTCCCCCACCCCCACTCACCAGTACAATGTGAGCTCCTGGAGAGCAGGGATGGTCTTATTTGCATCCCCAGCTCTCAGTACAGTGCTTTTGCACACAATAAGAGTTCAATAAGTACTTCAATTTATTCATTCAATAAGGTAAATAAAAACATGAACATATATTAAAAGTGGCTAATTTTAATGACCAACCTCAGCCTCAGAAGACACTTTCTTTCAGTTGAGGGACTATGGATGTAGACTGTGCTATAAACTATCAGACATGATTTTTGTGTCAGGTTTTGCTTATGTTTTCTTTAGTTTCAGGAAGGATTCAGTGGAAGGGAATGCAGTTCAGAGGAAGTGACTTTGGCATAAAAATAAAAAGCAACAATAAATATTTAAAAATCTTTTTTTTTTTAAAGTCTGGATGAGGAAGCTCAGTAGTTTGTACCAGATAAAGGAAATAAAATAAGTTATGGGGTCAAACCCCTGAAAATAGCTTCAGACAAGAAAAACTAGGTTTTACAGCTGTACACTATATCCTCTGCTCCATGATATATAATACATAATTTATATGTCACTTGAAGGCATGCATGGTACTTCCCCAACAACCCTATTGGTAGGTACTACTATAATAAACATTATTATTCCGGTTTGGCAAATGATGAAACAGCAGCTCTGAGAGGCTGAATGACTACCCCTAGCTAAAAATGGTTTAAGGGCAGATTTTTAAAATATGCTATCAGACAAGTCCAAGTTTAACATTCTACTCATTACAACATTGTACTTCCCCATTCCATATATGTGTACTACATAAAGGGAAAAAAGTGAAAGCATTACTGATCCAGGAAAGCCATCACCTATACTAGGAAAGCAACTCAGCGTCTAATGTATTATTGCAGTTATCAAATTACAAAACATTAGGACATATGGTCGGACAAATGATTTTTTCCTTTTGCCTAGTCTAATGAAAAGTCTATTTTCTTTTCTTGAAATCAAGAGTGTCCTAGAAAACCCTGGATTGTATAATTATCATAAGTATTGTACAATAAGCCATGGTATTAAAATATGCCCTAAGAATCATAAGCAGTATCTAAAATGGCATAACTGTGTGATCCTGGGCAAGTCATTTAACAGTTGTTTGCCTCAGTTTCCTCATCTGTAAAGTGGGGATAACACTCATATGTACCTTGCGTGGTTATTGTGAGGATCAAACGAGATATTTGGTTTTTGTTTGTTTTTCAAATGAGATATTTGTAAAGCACTTAGCACAGTGCCTGGCATATAATAAGCACTATGTAAATGTCAACTATAATTGGAGGAAGAAAGATAGAGGTTTAAATACTTCTTGAGCCTCTAGCTGTTGTGACCCTGAGCAAATCATTTAACTTCATTGTATCTGTTTATCCAATGTAAATGAAGATTTGATGGGGTCTAAAGTTTTCTAGCTCTAAATTTATGACCCTATGAACTTTATCTATGAATAACAGAACTTTTCTTTTTCTGGTATGTTTCCTATATTCCAACAGGTAGGTTTTCACAAATTGCAGACAACATATTTATAATTACAAAAAAACCTAATAAATGCTTTATTTATTCACTCAAGAAGGTAAAAGAAGATGAATAGACAGTAGAACTATAGTTAATTTTAATGACTAGTCTCAGTCCTGGATGACTGATGATGAAACACACCTCCCTTATTTCAGGGGAGAGGTGGGGGAACTAAGTGAAGATTGGGAGACGTGCTGTCAGATGTCTTTATGTCTCTTGGTTTTGCTTAAATGCTTTCTTTATCGTAGTAAGGAAGGAAGGATTCAGTGGGGGTGCTACAGTTAGGGGAAAGGGTAAAAATAAAAAACAATTCGTTGCTTTTTATTTTTTTTTAAATGAATGAGAGGAAAAACCTCAGAAGCACTGTGGGCACATTTTTTTGTTTACTATATGAAAATTAAAGAAAATTTACTCTTCAAGATTTCCTCTAACAGGTATCTTGCAAATGTCAAAATCATAAAAGAAAATTCCTTGAGAGATGGAACAGTAGAGATAGCTTCATCCATTCTCTCACTGCTGATTTCCAGCAAGGCAGAAGCAGGTTAAATTAGGTTTTTAAAAGAAATGTCATGAAGCGCATTCAGCCTAGCGTCCAAATAGCAAAGGGTTCTCTCTAAATGAGCGTTCTCGCCGGCGGATCCCATCGCGCTAATTACGGCCAGGAAACAGGCAAGATCCAGTGGATTGGCGATGACAGGAGGACACGCGCCGGAGCGACTGGGCGCGGGCTGCACCGCCAGCACGGGTGGGGAGGGGGGACGCTTGGCACACCAGCTGGGCTCCCCGAAACTAACACTCAGAGTCCTCCTCCTCCGTCACCAGGACCCGGAGTCTCGGCCGGATCGGAGGGGCTACGGCGACCCAAGCAAGACAGCCTGAGAACGGAGATGGGTGGAAAGGCAGGACCGGCGTAACACAGGCCGGGGAGGCTGGAGGGGCAGCGGGGCGCGCCGGGGGTTCTCCCTGGGGGCACTGCTGGGGGCATCAGCCAGGGCATCGGAGGACGAGGCTTGGATGGGTCGCGATCTACTCGGTTGGGGGACTAGCCACATTGATGACATCACAGATCCATCCAAGTCAGCCCCCCCCGCCCCAATCAGACCGCGAAGTCCCTACAGGTGGTCCCCGTCCGCACACCGGGAGCTCCCTGGCGGGGCCCAGTGTCTCCGACTTGCCCCGTCACCCTTCCCGTGGTGGTGGCCGACGGCCCCTGCCCCTTTCTCGAGGTCCTTCGGGGTGACGCGGGGGACCAGGCTCCCCCTCTTAGCCACAGCGCCATGCCACTGGTCTAGGCGGATGGAGGTTGTGAGGCCCAGCGAGGGCAGAGCACGCTGAGGGAGGCCTCCAGAAGCCGGGGAGGGGACCCCGGAGGGTGGGCAGACCCGGCCGAGGCCGCCCGCTTCCGGCCATGAAGGAGGTGCCCTCCCTCTTTTCCGCTTCATCCTACTTCCGCTTCAGGGCCGGGATGCTTTTATAGCGACACCAATCTGAGCTGATGAAATCACAATTAGTGACCCCCGCCTCCCTTCAGCATGGGCGGAGCCCTTCTCCAGACTACAATTCCCGTGATCCCTTAGGGGAAGTGGGGAACGCGTCGGCGCGTGCGAGCGGTTAGTCGTCCTTGCCAGCTTCCTACCTCCGCCCCCTCGGTCCCCGTCCCGGCGGGCACGCGCACGCCTTACGTGTCTACGTGTCTACGCCGTACGCACTCAGGGCCTCACTCTGCCCGAGCCCTCGACGGGTTCTGGTGACTGGGACGAGACCCGGAGACGGCAGAGTCGTGCCCGTGACACGCCGTGCGCGCGCCCCGGGAGACGGCTGAAGGGAGTGTGTTGGTGTGTGTATGTGTGTAGGGGGGAGGTGTGTGTGTGTGTTTGTGTGTCAGGGGGCGGGAGCCCAGGCCTGGCGGCTGCGGGGACACCGAGCGGGCGGGCGACGCGGGGGCGATAGCGACGGCTGCCGGGCTTCTGTCCATCTGATCGTGCGTCCGTCCGTCCGGGCCCGAGCGGGGCGATGCTGTGGTTCCAGGGCGCGATCCCGGCCGCCATCGCGGCGGCCAAGCAGAGCGGAGCGGTCTTCGTGGTCTTCGTGGCAGGTGAAGGGGGCGTCCCAGGCCGCGGCATCCTTCCCCCCGACCTCGCCACCCCCCGGCCCTCCACCTGCCGAGCCCCCCGCCCCCCGGGCCCGGGGCCGCCGAGGCCCCCGCGCCCCCTCGTCCCTTCCGTTCTCCCTGCCTTTCACCGTCCTCGGCTAACCGCCCCGCCCCCCAGAACCTCCCCTGGGGAGACGCCGAGGCGCCCTTCTTCCCTCCCCACCCCCCAGGTGACCCCAGACCTCTCCCCGCCCGCTTGGGTCTGTCCTCTTCCTGCCCGAATCTCCCGGAGCCGGCCCTCCCCTCCTCGCAGCCCTTGGGCCTTCTCCGGCCCGAGCGGTGCCCTGGCCCGGCCGCTGTCACGGCGCCTTCCCCGGGAAGCCCCGGGGGTGCGGGGAGAGGTCTGCCCTCCTCTTCCTCTTCTTCCCCCTCCTCCTCTCCCTTCCCCCCTCCCCCCCTCCTTCCCCCCCCCCCCACCGCAGCCGGCCGGGTCCGAGGAGGCGGCCCCTCCAAGCCAGACCTCCGCAGACCCCATAGTTATGGGCGCCCCGAGGATGGCCGAGCCTTTGAAAGTGATTTCGGAAGTTTGGGACGGACTGTTAGCCGAGTGCCTCGTTCCTCGCTAGCGGTCGGAGGTCCGGAGGAAAGCTGTGTCATTGGGACACAACCAAGGGAGCCACCTGATGAGCGGGCTTGGGTCCCGGGGTGGGTCTGGGAAGCCCGAGGCTTGGGAGCCCTCGTGTAGCGCGACCACCGATGAGGTTAAGAAAATCCTTTCTGCCTTTTCAGCGTTGTCTGGATCCTTAAGACTTCTTTCCTTTTTTATGTCACAGATGTAAGTGTGGCTTAACATTTCACTTGGTAAACTTAGGCCCACAGACTGCATTTCCTGGGTGGTTTTGCTCCACATTCTCAATTTTATTGCTGTCTTCCGGGTTTCTCGTATATTTTACGCGAATCTCTGTTTTTTTCAGATTTGAATTATGTGGATCAGATTAGGATAGCTGTGTCTACCGTTAGACTGAGATTTATTATTTTTGTTTAATAGCATGGCGTATACTCTCCATTTTCCCATTTGTAATAGTAATTAAAATGGAAAGATACCATTTCTCTTTTGGACAGTGTACTACAGCACCAAAATTACCTTTATAGCAATGAAGATCAAGGTGGAAAAATAGGAAAAAACGTTCAAGTCTGATTTGCCTGGGGAGATGAAGTTTTCTGTTTTTAAAAACATAGTTCTAAAGCTCTGGCAAGTGGAAGATCATTTTAACTAATCTTGAATCATTTTAGTTGGAAGTTATATAGTGCCTACCATTCTGGGTATACCTAAATTAAAATAACTGTCCTATTGTAAAAAAAAGTGTCAGAAAAGAGGAAGTCATAAGGCACATAATTATTTTCACTGAAATGATACTTCACACTTCAAAGCTCAGCCTTACACCGGTTCCTACCATAACTCAATCCACTCAACAATCCTTCACCAAATGTCTACTATGTGCCAGGCATTATACTAGGCCCTAGGGATATAAATACAAAAAAATAGGAGTCCTTTTCTCATTCCTGCCCTCCACCCATACTCTCTAAAGATTTCAAAGCATTTTCACATAGATTAATTTGATCTTTACAGTAACCTGTGGTAAGTAGGCAAGACAGGTGTTACTAATCCTTGTTTTACAGATGAGCAAACTGAGTCAGAGGTTAAGTAATAAGCATATAGTAAGTGGTAGAGCTGGAACTTTAACCCTGGTCTTCTGACTCCTGGCACAGTGTCAGTTTGATAGTATAATTAAAGATTTAGATGCCTCTACTGATATAAAATCCGGTAGTCTTTTGTTCATATTTTACAAATAAAATTACCTTTGGGAGTGAAACTTCTCAGCTTTAGTCTTAACCTAGAAATTGTTTTTATAGCAGTTTTGCTAAATATACCCCTTTATTCCATAAAAGCATCACAACTTTGTGGAACAGTCACTTAAATTTACAAAAATTAAGAAATCCAGCCTTCTGGAGTGTTAGGGTACTCATTATTCACAACAAGCAAACAGTAAATGTCTTTTACGAGAAAATGCCCTCAGAGGTTGTGTTAGATTTAAAATGATGTGTTAGACGTTAGGTTATATTTAATTACATAAATACTTAGGAATGGAGTCAAATATGAAGGCGATGTATTTATAATAGGACAAAATATTAAGTCTTTTGCTTTGGGGTTTTCTGTATTCCTTTTTAAATTAACTTCATACTAATAAACACATTTATTGCATTCATTTAGCATAATAATGAATGTTTTGTTGGAAGGTTATTTACATAGATTACTGGCAGTCTTTCAGAGTGCCTATCTCTTTGACCTGTTTCAAAAAACTATGGGCCTTCCTACAGCAAATTTGCCCTTGTGCTTAGTCTGGGCTTTTCAAAGAAGGATTTATAGCTCCTCTGCAAATATGTAGGCAGTGGAAGTAGGAAGTTATGCCACCAACAGCCCTCTAACTGTGTCTGTGACTCTGAAAATTCCAGTTAGGGTTCAGAGCTTACCTCAAGTTGAGGCTGTGATAGCAATATACATGTTGCACTGGGAACAGTACTCAGGCCAGTAGAAAACTGGAAAGACATTTCCATAACCTGAAGGAATCTTGGTCTTAGAGGTGGCTTCTGATTTATGTAACCTTTTATCTCTAAAATTTTTATAGACAACTCATGCTTTTGACAAATGTTGAAGAAATCAGAGAATTGTTATTGTTATGAGACTAAGAGTTTCAACAAACTGTTAGAGACTTCCCTGGTATTTTAGATAAAGCAAAGAAAATATGTGAAACTGCAAAATAACTTTTTATTTTATACTTAGGAAAATGAATAATTCCAGTGGAAGTAGCCTGGGAAGACTCAGGAGTCATCATGTCTTCTATTATGTTTACCAGCATGATGATTTTAGGCAGATCGTTCTTATCTGTAAAAGGAGAAAAAAAACACACTTGAACACTTTGATACCTTGTTGAGATTTTGAGTGAACAAATGTACAATTCTGTTGAGGTCCTTTGAAGAAAGGTGTTACATGAATTCAACATATTAAAATCTTGCTTCTTGAAAGCATGTAATATACAGTGTCTGGGAACTTTTTGTTCCTGTCATACTTTTTCCTTTGTATTTGAACATTTGTTTCAGCAAAATAACCCCGTACTCAGAAATATCCAAACTCCAGTTTTAAAATACTCTTCAGATATATACATTTTTCCCTTAATATTTTATGAAGATTTAAGTGTTCAAATTTGGCATGAAAAGGTAGTCATGGCAATTATACTTTTAAGAAAATGTCTTTTTTTCCCATTCTTTATCCCCCCCAAAAAAAATTCACATGAATAGATTAGAATTTTGGATTAGTAGATCTTTATGTTTTAAGAATTTTAAAATGTTTTACAGGTGATGATGAACAGTCTACACAGATGGCTGAAAGTTGGGAGGATGAAAAGGTTACAGAAGCTTCCTCAGACAGTTTCGTGGCAATTAAAATTGATACCAAAAGGTTTGCTCACATCCTCATAATACTTTTTCATTTTCAACTTTTCTAGTCATGGTTATTGCAGTCTGTGTTTCTGCGTTGTCATAGTACACTCTGGACTATAAAAATGTATTAGATATTAGAATGTTTGAACAGGTTAGGAAAGTATATCCAGTTACCTTTTCTAGATTCATTGGTACATTTGACTGAAACTGTTTAAAATTTTAATGGTCTGCCAAAGAATAAAACTAATTTATCCAGTACTTGGCTTCAGTGTTTTTAACATATTTATAGTACAGTGGTAATTGGTCTTCATGATAAAAACTCTAAACCCCTGTAAGGTTCTAAAGGGTCTTCCAAATCATGAAAGATTATGTGCTGTGTGTATTGATGCCTCAATTAAGAAATACTCTGGGAGCATAAGTGTTTGACAGAATTGTTGTCTAAGTTTTCAGTTGTGCTAGCACTAAATCAGGGTCACTAGTAATTTAGAAGAGGATTTATTCAGGCCTCTTTAGTTGGGCCAAGGCCCAAGTAAGAGGAGGAACCATAGATGTTTTCAGGGCTCACATAGCTCAGCCATCTCACTGTGAGCATGGAAGTTAATGTCTGCCTTGTAGACATATTCATTTTCTGTGGGTATGTGCAGAGAGACCCTCTGAAAGGATGTTCCATGGAGATTGGTGGGCTAGAAGATGTGTCCTAGATCACATCCATTTGCTCACTCTATTATTTCTATTACAGCTTACGAAGGTAATACAATATATTTTACAGCATTAAAATGTGTCTTTGAGCCACATCCTCTTTGTTAATAGAAATGTTTTGCATAATAAGCATTTTCTCATATTGTAGCTCTTTAAAAATGGGTCATTTATATATATGTGGGATCTGTAATAACCTTGTAACCAGATAATCCATTCCATAACCTTGTTAGTTAATATATTTTACTTCATAGAAATTTGAATGATTAATTATTTCTTAAATTTTGCAGCTTTTCAATGACATCCAATTAGTATATTGTATTTAAGTATTGAAGTAAAGTTAAGAAAGAAGAACTGAATTAATTATTATATAGGATACTTGACATTTTAATTAGATAACCAGCTTCAAGATATCTGAGTCCTTTAGATCTACTTCTAAGCTAAAACTCGGTTTAATCTCATGCTTTTGAAATATGTTTCTAGTTCATTTTGACAGCTTAAATTTTAGAGACTAACATTAATAGTATCATAGGATTTAGAGATGGTCAGGACCTCAGAGGCTGTCTAGTTTATCTCATTTTATAGGTCAGGAAACTAAGCCATCAAAAAGTTAGGAGATTTGTCAGGTCATATAGATAGTAAATAGTAGAACCAAGATTTTCTGACTTTAAATTCATTGCCCTCTCCCTTAAACCATATGACTTCTCCCCATGATGATTTTGAGGCATTGATAACAATGCCATCTGGAAATGCGAATTGGGTTATTGTGCAAACCTAGTTACTGGGATCGGGAGAAATTGTACCTTGGAATGAAGTTAATGTTCCAGGTGACTTTCCATTTCCTTTTAATATAACTGTTCTTTATATTTATCCCTCAAAACTGGTTCCATTGATACAGCTTCTGTAGGATTGACTGGTGGGAGTGTAAAATGTTAGGTATTTTCTGCTTCCCAAATAAAAAACTGGAAATAAAGTGATGTCAAATGGCAGTAATTGTGGGCCCTATCAAATAAAAGCTTTGAAAATGAAACAGACTGTATAGTTAACAGACTGTATAGTTCTTGGGAAAGAATTAGTGTTTTAAATCAATCACCTTAATCAGTCAAAACTTGTTGTTTTGAGGAGAGATATGTGTTTGATGCAATTCAGTACTATCACGTACCAGACCAGTTGATGGTCTGTGATTGCATTCGTCTGAAAAAAATACTAATAAATCACTCCCAAATTAAATGTAATAATATTGGTAGGTTTTTTTCTTAGTTGATTGTTGTATCTTGGAGAAACAGATGTGGTTAGGATAATACATAAACTCTCAATCTGGAAGGGACCTTAGAAAGTATCTAGTCCTACTTCTTTATGTTGCAGATAGGAAATAGTGGCCTAGAAGTTCAGTTTTTGCTTAAAGGCAAGGTCATTGGCCTAGAAGTTTTTTGCTTAAAGGCACAAAAGTCATAAGCACAACCAAGTTTCAACCCAAGTCCTCTGATTCAAACCCGTTGTTTTTTCCACTAATAAGTCTTCATTTAAAAAAAACTAGTACTTGGAAAACATTTGTTAACAATCTGTTGACTATATATTTGGTTTTGTTTTACAGTGAAGCATGTCTACAATTCTCACAAATCTGTATCCTTTGAATGGAGAAAAATTAAGTTGTATAAATTTGAGAAGAGTAACTTAACTTTAATGAGCTGAATAATATTTTAAAATCACACCTCTTTTTTCCTTTAAGATATAATGTATTTTTCTTTATGGTAATGTATATAATATTTAAGATGAAAACAATGTAGCATGTGAAATCATGAAAGTTATAGTTTCATTGGGTGACCTAGTCTGTGGGTGTTGGAAAAGCCAAACAAAGGTAACTGGTTGTAGTTTTTAGAAGGTGCTTCCAAGGTGGATATACAGGGAAGGGAATGAAGGGGTCACTTGTCAAGAGAAGAGAATCAGAATTAAATCATACATCTTTAGTACAAGATTATAGTTTGATTTAACTTTCTTAGGATATTTTATAAAATGATAGATTTATTAGTTAGCCCCACCCCCTTATGTTTATAACTGAAGAAATTGAGGCCCAGAGACAAGAGTGATTTGCCCAAGGTCTCACTAGTCTAGTAGTAAGTGGCAGTTAAAGTGAAACTTCCCTTATCCTTTTTGACATACTGTCAGTGTTTTATAAACATAACCAATTTGTTTTACAATATGAATTTGTTAGCCTTTATTTTATGGCACAGATCCTGTAGTATGTGTCCCATCCAGTTTCTTTATAGGAGACAGTGGAATTCCCTTGGAAGTAATCGCAGGAAGTGTTACAGCAGAGGAGCTTGTTAACAGAATTCACAAAGTCAGACAGGTAAGAGGCGGCAGAATTATACTTTCCATCAAAATAAGAAAATGCTGTAGCAGGGGTTCTTCTTTATTCAGTACAGAAATGCTTTTGAAGCCCCGTACTGTGGACAGGGTCAACCAGTGACATTGAACTTTTAAGATAGGTAATCTCAAAGCAACAAATAAGCCTTGTTGTTTTATTTTTGCAAACTATGTGAAGTAACCTTTAAAAATACTGATGTCTATATGCAGCAGGTGTGGCTGTTGTGTCACCCCATTTTCCGCTTTTGCCCCTGCTTCTCCTTTTCCCGTGGTTCCAGTACCGCATACTCTGTCTTTACTTCCTTCCTGTAAAAAGTCAGGTTTGTTCTTTAATCTTATTGCTTTCTGTTTATGAAGAGAAATTGAGCAAGCGGATGCTACATTTTATACCATTTTTTTCTTTAATTTTAAGATTGATTTAAATGAAACCCAGTGTTGTGTTTAGTCTTTTTTCTATGCTGCAGGAAACAGAGCAAAATTATCTGATATAGTTATGTCATAATTTATAATTAGAGATTTATTTGTTTAAGCTAGTTTAACTGTTGTAGGAGGTCTTGGCACATGCCTTTATCCTACATAATAAAAATCATTTGGGCTCACATTTCAGGCTTATCTATTAATACAGGTTGAGAGCATTATGTGTTGATTAAATTCTCATTTGTTTTTCCCCAGATGCACACACTAAAAAGTGAAGCATCAGTTGGAATTGGGAGCCAATCAGCTAATCTAGTCTCTAACCCTTGTTCTTCTTTTGAACATAACAACACTTCAGAAAATTCTCAAGTCAGAAATGTAGAACTTTGTGAAACACCATCCACATCTCCTGATACACAATCAAGCATTTCTATAGGTAATTTTAATATTACTGCTGTTGGATATGCCCATCCAGTTCAGGCAATAATACTGTGTAATGAGTAGTGTCTTTAAAAAAAAATACCTCTACCATAATTACCTAAATTGCTGAAAATAGCTACAGGATAAGAAGTCTTAATCCAGATAGTAAAAATTCACTCACTTAAAAAGTTATATGTTATACCATAATTCATAAAATTCCATCACTACTTTTTTTATTTTTTAAGTTTCCTCCACTATGTGAACTGTGAAATGACTGATCATATGGGAGATAAGAGGTACAAGTTCAAAAGAAAATATCAAAAGGTATAAAGGGAAGTTAGTACATTTTAAAATTCTTGGTGGTTCTGAATAGAGGCAGTTATGCTTTCATCACTGAATATATTTTTTAAAGAGTAGTGTAGTGGAACTTGCCTTTTATATTAAAATGGCATGTGTATAACTAAACAAATTTGGAAGTTAGAATTACAGAACATAATGGGTGTAAGTGACCTTTATCATTTAGTCCTACTTAATCCCTTCTCCAGTGTAACTGACTGTTGTCTAGTATCTGCCTGAACATTTCAAAATTAGTAATAGCATTGGTAACATTTTCTTCCTCATCCTTGAATATATCTTCTCTCTCAGGGAGGGAACCCCAACCCTCCTCAGTATTAGTTAGGTTTTTTATATCCTCTGTTTCACCTCTCCTCCTACTATCCTTCCCACTCCTACCCTCACCATTAGATTATAAGGTCCCCAGTAGCGTATCTGTTTTTTCTATCTTCATCAATGTTTAGTTCCTTGTATAGAGCATGTTATTAATAATATTAGTATCTAATTGATTTTGGATAGTTTTAATTGTTAGAAAAGTCTTCTTAAGTTGAAATTTGATTTCCTTCTAACTTCCTGCTTTCACCCAGGATAAGATAGATCCCAAGTTCATTAATAATACCCTAGGTCTAAGACACTATACTCTTTTTAAAAAAAGAATTTTATTGATGCTTTTTGTTTTTATTTCACCTACATTTCCTATATTCATCCTGCACTATATATCCTTCCCCACCCCAGAGAGCCATCCCCTAAAACAAAAAAAGAAAAAACAAACTTGGTAAAGCCAACCAACATATCAAATCAAATTTGACGTTGTATGTAGTGTTCTATACTTCTGACTCACTTCTTGAAAGAAGGGAATAAGGTGCCTTTTCATTACTCTTCTTTGGGGCCAGGCTTGGTCATTATAATTTCACAATGTTTTCATTTTGTTTCATTTCATTCCCTTTCTGTTTACATTGTTGTTGTCATTAGGTGTCTTTCTTTATGGTTCATAATCTTCCCAGTTTTCCTGTATTCATTATAGTCATTGTTTCTTATGATGCAGTGATATTCCATTATATCATGTACCATAATTTGTTTAGCCATTCCTTAGTTGACTAAATACCTTTCTTACACTATAACCTAAAAGAACTTTAGCTTTTTTGGATGCCATATCACACTGCTAACCTTGTTAAGCTCATTGTCCATTGAGGTCACAGAGACCTTTTGTAGACAAGCTACAATCTAGCCATGCCCCCTTTGTCTTTTCCTTGTGAGGTTGATTTCTTTGTTCTTTCATCTAACATGTTAACTAATCCTTTTGGCTTGTCATCATTACAAACTTTGTAAGTGTGCCATTTATGCTTTTATACAATTCACTGCTGGAAATGCTAAGCAGAATCTAGCACAGATCCCTGGAATGTTCAACTGGGATCTCTTTCCAAGTTGACTTTGAACTGTTAATGACTACTCTTTGGGTCTAGTAATTCAACCATGTCAAAATCTACTTAACTACCTTGTCATCTGACTCAACTTTCCATACATAAGTAGCTATGATATGAAAACAGGGTATTGATTTAAAACAAAAGAATAGGTCACATGAGACTAACATTATTTATATTTTTTACAGTGTTACTAGACTGGATGAAACATTTGCCCTTTACTCCTGTGGCTCTTTTCCGTAACCTTTGGAATATCAATATTAAGGTCTTAGCAATCTTATTTACTAATTTTTTCTGGACCCTGAGATGTTTTCTTCTGGGCTTGGTGACTTGAACGCAAGGACAGCTAAAGGATCTCTTACTGCCTTACTCTCACCATCTTCATTTCCAACTCTCTTTTAGCCTTTTTTGTTCTTTTTTCCCCCCCATCTGAAATTATTTTTTTAAATAAGGAAAAAGAGAACATAAAAGTCAAATAGTTAAGCCTTTTCTCCACCGTTAGTTATAATCCCTAGCACCCGCCCTGTACCTTCTTTGAGTTTTCTTTCTTTGCCGGTATACATCTTGAAAACACTTATGTTTTCATTAGCTTTAGCTTTCCTCACCTTCCTCAGCTTATTCCATGTTTTAGGGTTCCTTATATTAATTTTCTTTTTATCCTGAAATTAATCTTTTTTAATTCATTTTATATATTTTTAATGTTCTACAATCACTACCATAAAACTTAGAATTTTTCCCCCCATCACCTCCCTCCCTCCCCAAGACGGCATACAATTCTATATAGGATCTACACATACATTCCTATTGAATACATTTTCACTATAGTCATGCTGTGTAGAAGAACGAAAATAAATGGAAGAAGTCATATAACAAACCAAAACGTAATACACACACGCACACACGCGATCTGCTACATTCTGCAGTTGAATTCCATAGGTCTTTTTTTGGATGTGGAAGGCACCTTGCCTTAGAAGACCATTGGGAATTTTTTTTTTTTATGTCCTTGCATTGCTGTGAAGATCCAGGTCTATCAGAAAAAGCTCTCACACACTGTGGCCGTTGCTGTGCACAAAGTTCTCCTGGTTCATCAGATCATCTAAGTCTCTGAAGTTATTCTTAAAGGACCATGTCAATATTTTTTATGTTCATATTCTATTACATGCTTTGTTTCTGTCTTTTAAAAAAAGATAGAAGTTGGTCATTGAGTTTCCTGTGTGATCATGTTGGTCTCTTTAAACTGCTCTTCTTTCTCACTATAGTTACTTCAGCTTCATTTTTTGAGAGTTTCTCCATCCTCCTGATGGAGAGGATACACAAATTTTAGTCTATTCTACCTATACTTTATCTAGCACCTTAGAAGTCTGTTCTCCAAAAATCAAAGGTTAATGTCAGAATATGTCTAGCTTTCATCTTCTTTGTCACAAAATAAAAGATGGAATGGTCATTTCTCCCTAAGGTGCCTATCATTTCTGCTTCAGCAGCAATGGCTAGAATAGCATTTCCCTTCGTTGGTTCCTCAGCCTACTGAAAGAACATGTCATTTGGGCAAGCCAAAAAGTTCTTAGTTGGTCTGCTTTTAGTAGAAGGAAATCTCTAGAAAATATCTGGGTAATCAGTATCTCTTATCATTATATCATACCTCTGTGAGAATTTTGTGATCTGTTTCCCAGTTCTCTCATTTGTTTTCTTGTTCTGTTTAGGGAGTCTGTAGTTTTTTTTGAGGCAGTTGGAGTTAAGTGCCCAGGGTCACATAGTTAGTGAGTGTCATGTCTGAGGCTAGATTTGAACTTCGGTCCTCCTGACTTTAGGGACAGAGCTCTATCCACTGCTGCCCCACCTCTACAGTATATTCTGTTGGAATGATCACATCTGCCTCCCTTGATCTTCACCATGCTTACTCTCCCTGGTCACAGATTTGTCAAACATGAATATATCTTAATATGCAAGCTCGTTAGGTCCTCTCTTCTCCCCTTTACCTGTCCTGTTTCTTTTGAATAAAATATTCCTTGTCACCGCCACAGTTCGTAATGGGTCCCAGTGAAAGTCTTAGTGAAATATCTGAAATTGAATTTGCCCGCTCAGATTAGAACCTTTCTTTCTTGCTTGTTAACTATACTTTATTGATTTTTTATATAGACATCTGAAGTTAGACGAACTGTTTCTGGTTCCTTTCCTGGAATTTATTTTCTTACAAGTTTGGAGCATTACTATTCCAATTTTTCTTCCTATGTTATGCTCTGTAAAGCTCATCCGGTCAGTATAAATAGACAATTTTCTCAATTCCTCATCATTTTCAGTTTAACAGTCCTTTGATTACATTTGTAAGTTGTAAAAAATACATGTTTACCAGCTTTTCTTGAATATACTCCATTCTAAATATCATCATTCCTGTATTTAAAGCTGTAGTCTAGAAATCTGTCTTAATTTCTAACCGCATCTTCTTAATCAGCTGTGCACCTCCCACATCTAACTTTTTCTTCTGAAATAGTGTTGTCAGATCAGCTGTAGCCCTGAAAACACCATTTATGCCAAAGTTCTTCAGTTTTTTCCCTAACCCTTTAAAATCTTTAAAAATGTGTTCAGATTCCATGAAAAACAATCACTTATACCCACATGAATCACCAGAAGTATTAGTGAATGAGTGAGAAAGCATTTATTAAGCATTTACTATGTACCAGTCACTATGCTAAGTGCAGGAAACACGAATACAAAAAGACAGTTCGCACCTTCAAGGGCAAATGACAGCATGGCATAGGTCAATGACTGGGTGGGATAAAGAGGTAAAGCATGGTCTGGGGTCCAGAGATAGTTGGATATGGTGGGCTATGTAGGCTTGTATTCACTCTCTCACTGATCATGACAAGATGGTCTCAGGGTGGGAGTACCAAAGATGAGTGGCTTAATTTTCCCAAGGACTGAAGGAATCCCTTCTTCTAAGTCTTGAAAGGGTCTCTGTCATAGCCTAGACACATTGAGACTGCAGCCACTGCAATTTAGTTCCTCCTGGGATGTTTACTGGATGATACCTCACCTGACAGCACCTTGGATTCCCATTCAATATTTATTGAATGCCTCTTATGTGCAAGGCACTGGACAGGGAGCTGGGGATACAAAGACAAAAATAAGAAATAATAGTTACCTTTAAGGAGCTTATATTCCACAGTGGAATACAACATGTAAATGGATATATTCGTTAGAAGATAATTGAGAAGGCAGAAAGCACTAATAACTAGAGAAATCAAAAAAAGGCTCCCTATAAGAGTTAACACCTTAACCTGAGTTTTTAAGGAAGCTAGTAATTATCAGATGTGAAAAATATATATATTTTCAGACTTGAGGAATCCTGCAAAGGACTAGAGACTGGTGGAATGCTGCGTTTGGAGAGCAGCAAATAGGACACTTGGGTAGAATAAATAAAGGGAGAGTAATGTGAAATCAGTCTGGAAAGGATGGTTGTCAGTGCCAGGGTAAGAAATTTGTAGCCATTGGGATCCCCTGAAGATTTTTGAGTAGAAAAACGATAGGCTCAGATTGATGTTTCAAGGTTATTGTTTTGGAAGCTTTGTATATGATTGATTGGAAAAGAGAAAGGCATTTAGCAGTGGGACCAACTAATAAGAGTTTATTGCAGTATTTCAGGCAGGCAATGATATGGGCCTAATCTAGGGTAACAGCCAGAAGAGTGGAGAGAAGGGAATGAAAATGGGTGATCCTCTTTTCTACTGCTGAGCTCCACATGACCACCTTCCATTTCTCTCCTGTCATGTTGTTTTGTATTTTTTCCTCTTTTTACAATGATACTTTTATTTCCCTTTTTTGTGGGGGGCAGGCATAATGGGAGAGGAGATTTCATTTTCTCTGATGAGCGAGATGATAAAAAACATTTTTTTCTTCTTGGAGGGAAAACTGGCCTTCACTCTGATCATAAATAGAACTCTGTGGCTGTGGCAGAGAGGCAAACATTGAGCATTTTATATAAGAAGGTCTCTGTAAATTCTTGCTTTTTTTTTTTCTGGGAGCAAGTCATTTGTTATTTGGTATTTCTTCCTAGTATCTCTTTTCACCAGTTGCTGTGGTACATGTCTCTGTAGGTCTTCTGCTCTGGAGTTGTTCCCTGCCTTCTCCTCGGTGTCTTCTTACTTTGTTAGCCGTTTTCTTTCTCCTCTCACCCCTGCCCAAGTGAAGTAATTTCCTTCTGCTTAATCTAGAGTCTTTTTCAAATTCTCAAGAATGTACACTCATCTCTGACCCTCACAGTTCACAAATTCTCCACATCTCCTTTATAAAATTATTTTTCCCCTCTGCCTGGCCTTTCCCTTGATTTGGCAGTGCAATGTGGCATTTGAACAATTTTATGAGCTAGGTTGACATTGATGAATGTTTTTTGATTATAGGCCATAGTTTCACAGATTCTTAAGAGCTGGAAAAGAGACTAGCATGAATACCAAAAACATGAATTCCCTAACAGATTTTGGTTAAGTCATTTTCTGTGAGCTTCATTTTCCTTTTCTTGAAAAGAGTTTGTTTCTTCTACTCTGAATTTTATGAAGCTTTAACTCTCAACAAATATTTGTCCAGCCTCTTCGTGAACATCTTCAGTAATTCTTTAACTCTTAAGAATTGACCTAGGGCAGCTAGATGGTGCACCCGCCCTTTGGGCATAGTTCAAAATTGCTCTCCAAAATGGCTGGATCAGTTCACAACTCCACCAACAATCTGTTAGTGTGCCAATTTTCCCACAATGTTTATCATTTTCCTATTTGGTCATGTTACCCAATCTGATTAGTGTGATATGGTACTTCAGAGTTGTTTTGATTTGCCTTTCTCTAACCAATAGTAATTTAAGAGCATTTTTTCATATGGCTATAGATAGCTCTAATTTATTTTTCTTCTTCTGAAAACTGTCTGTTCATATCCTTTGACCATTATCAATTGGAGAATGACTTGTATTATTATAAATTTGACTCAGTTCTTTGTATATTTTAGAAATGAAGTCTTTGTCAGAGACACTAGTTGTAAAAATTCTTTCCCAGCTTTCTAATTCCCTTCTAATCTTAGTTGCATTTGCTTTGTTCATGTAAAAACTTCTCAATTTAATGTAATCAAAATGATTCATTTTTTATTTCATAATGTTCTCTGTCTCTTGTTTGGTCATAAACTCTTCCCTTTCCATAAATTTGACAGGTAAACCATTCTTTGCTCTTCTAGTTTTCTTAATAGTATCAGTCTTTACATCCAAATTATATACCCATTTTGACTTTATCTTTGTATGTGATATAAGATGCTGGTCTGTACCTAGTTTCTGCCATAATGTTTTCCAGTTTTCCTAGCAGTTTTACTTAAATAGGGAGTTCTTACTGCAGAAGCTGGAGTCTTTGGGTTTGTCAGAAATATCAGACTACTATAGTCATTAACTACTATTTTATGTATCTAACCTATTCCACTGATCCACCACTCTATTTCTTAGCCCAGTACCAAGTAGTTTTGATGATTGCTGCTTTATAATACAATTTAAGATCTGGTACAGTTAGGCCACCTTCCCTTGAATTTCTTTTCATTAATTCTCTTGATATTCTGGACCTTTTGTTCTTCCAGGTGAATTTTGTTGTTTTTTTCTAACTCTATGAAATAAATTTTTGGTAGTTTGATTGGTATGGCACTGAATAAGTAAGTTAATTTAGGTAGAATTGTCAGTTTTATTATATTAGTTCTGCCTATCCATGAGCAGCTGATACTTTTCCAGTTACTTGTGTGAAAAGTGTTTTGTAATTGTGTTCATAAAGAAACTTAAAATCTTATAAAAAATGAATGTTTAAAATTGTCTTTACATGTAATTGGGAAAAAAGAAATGCAATTTAAAAGAAATTTTGGTAGAAAAAAATTTTTTTTTAATTCTACTTTAGAATTTTTGTTAGAGGTTATCAAATGTACTTAGTTTCCTCAAATATTTTCTCTCTTTTTAAAAACTGGGATAGCATTTTACTCCTTATAATGTTGTGATACCTCTACCATTCCCCTTGATTTCTTAAAGATTATCAATAGTACTTCCTACATCTACTAGTTTTTTCAGTCTATTGCATGTGATTTCTCTGGGTCTGAATAATTTGAATTTTAAAGAAGTGATTAGTTGATCTACCACTGTTGCCTTCCTAATACTCTTGGCCTAAAATTCCATTTTAATGATGATTGTTTCACTTCACTTATTTCAATTTGAAGATCATTCTCCTTCATAGAGTTTATTGAAGTGAATAGAAATTGTGTAGTTCCTTGTTCTCTGACACCTGTTAATATCATACCAAGCAGTGGGTTTATTTCTTTTTTATTCCAGGCTTCACAAACTCTTTTATTGTACTTAAGAGTTTTTATAAGCTTTAGCATATTCAGGGTTTTAGCTTTTTAGATATTGTACTTCAAAAACTCTTAGAGTGTTAGCTAAAGTGTCTAAAAATGCTGTATTTCAGATTCCATAGATAGAACCGAAATGATGTATTTGAGTTTAAGGTATAGTGAAGATAACAAACATGAAAAAATTGAAGATGGTGAGTAGAGAACAGTTAACAGAAATGAAATTGTGTGGGTGAAGCATAAAAATTGAAAAACAATCTTAAAGCATAAGAGAAAGAAATAGATAAGGGCCATACCTAAGTAAAAGGGTCGTCTTCATTATGCATTGATTTAAAAGTATGTAATAAATTTTTTTCAATGACAAGTATTGTCCTTTTAGGTTAATATAGTAGTTCAGAGTAATAAAATGTGTTGGACATTATCAATTATAGCCATATGTTCATAGCTTATTTACAAGATATTTACGAAATGTGGAAACTGTCCAGGAGACTTCTACTAAGGTAAAGGTGAAAGACAAGACATAGGAAAGTAACATTGCATAACCTGGCAGGATTGTGATGCAAAAATATTTGAAACCATTTAAAGTGAATGCTTAGTGATAGGCCAAGTTCTCGATTTTTGAGTCCAAAACTTGGGATTGCCCCAATGTGTATTGTCCTTCCCAGATTCTACCAGATGGTCTCCTTTTCAGTCTACTAGAGTTTTTTTTTTTAATTAATTTGTTTTCATTTTTCTACAATCACTTCCATAAGTCTTAGATTTTCTCCTCTTCCCTCTCTTCTCCCTCCCTGAAATGGCATGCAATCTTATATGAGTTCTACACATACATTCTTATTAAACACACTTTCACATTAGTTATGTTGCATAGAAGAATTAAAATGAATGGGAAAAACCATGAGAAAAAAAACAAACTAAAATATAACACAAGAGAAAATATTCTGTTTAATTCTACGTTCTGATTCCATAGTTCTTTCTCTGATTGTGGATGACATTTTGCCTCAAGAGTCCTTTGTTTTAGGACCTTGCATTGCTGTGAAGGGCTAGGTCTACCAGAAATAGTCCTTGCACACTGTGGCTGATACCGTGTATAATATTCTCCTGGTTCTGCTCCTTTCACTCAGGATTAGTTCATATAAGTCCTTCCAGGCCTCTCTGAAGTCTTCCTGTTCATTATTTCTTATAGCACAATAGTATTCCATTACATTCTTCCACCACAACTTGTTCAGCCATTCCCCAATGATGGACATCCCCTTGATTTCCAGTTCTTGACCACCACAAAGAGAGCTGCTATAAATATTTTTGTACATGTGGGACCCGTTCCCATTTTTATGATCTTTTAGGATATAGTCCTGGAAGCAATATTGCTGGGTCAAAGGGTATACACACTTTTATAGCCCTTTGGGCATAGTTCTAAATTGCTCTCCAGAATGGTTGGATCAGCTCACAGCTTCAGCAACAACAAATTAGTGTTCCAACTCTCCTATATCTTCTCCAACGTTTATCTTCTTCCTGTTTTGTCATGTTAGCCAATCTGATAGGTGTGATGTGATACCTCAGTTGTTTTGATTTGCATCTCTCTAATCAATAGTGACTTAGAGCATTTTTTCATAGTTTTAATTTCTTCCTCTGAAAACTGTCTGTTCATATCCTTTGACCATTTATCAATTGGGGAATGACTTGTATTCTTGTACATATGACTCAATTCTCTATATGTTTTAGAAATAAGGTAGAGTCTTAATTTAAAGACTCTCTTGAATGATTAGATCCATTCAAAGGTCATGTTAGAGATTTGTTTCCATTATTTGTTACCTGGGATGTATGCTCTAAGGCATAACTCCTTTTATATGTGTTCTTAGAAATAGTCATCTGTCCTCCAAGTGAGAATATAGGCCTAAGATAGATTTCCTAAACCTATTCTGTATTATACAGGACCTGTTTATTTAAGGTATTCTCAGTTCTGATACAGAGTAGTAGTGTTCAATGACTCAACTTTGTGACACTTGCTTTCTTAGAAACTCCACGTAGTAGAGACCAAAGCCTGCTATAAAGTTCTGGATCAGGTATTTTTAGAAATGTAGAAGAAATTAGGACTTCAGTGAAAGCCAACATGATTGTCTACTAAGATGTTGTGTTATATGTGCTACATATATAACAAAGGACCAAGTATGTAATAAAACTCAGAAGTAGGAATATTAATAAGTGTTAAAAGTATACATTTTTACATTTTGAAACTTATTTTTAAAATGCTATATTTTTCTTCTTTTCCCTTTTTCCCTCTCCCAATCTCCCTTTTAAAGGTGGAGAAAATTCAGGTCATACCAGTCCCACTCAGGAAGCGAGTGAATGTTCAGATGAGAGAGTGATGGGTCAGCAGGCTGAAGAAGACCTCACAGTTAAAGTGGAGAGGTTTGCCCTTTTAAAAATCTGTTTTGTAAAAGGGACTTAAATTTTAAATTATTATTTATTCTAGAGAATTTGTAGAAAGAGCAAAAATGATCAGTAGAAATGTTGAGTTGGATTTTTTGATTACTTAGTTGGCTGATTTGTATATTTGTAGATAGATCATATTCATGTTAGAACATTCATGATTTCTTCATGAAGTTTTTTTGTCTCCTTAAAGTATTTATTGGTAACTTTCATTTTTATATTACCTTTATTTCTATACATGTCTCTCTCTTCCTTGTGAGAAAGTTACTCCTTTTAACATAGAATTTTTAAAAGGGGGAAAAAGCAATTCAGAAAAACTAACGAACATATCAAATGAGACTGCTTAAAGGTTATATATTTATAGTCCCTCCACTTCTGAGAAGAAGAAAAGGAGATACATCTTCTTTTAATCTCTTCAGGGCGAAGTGTGGTCATTATTAGTTACACAATCTTCAGGTTCAGGGTTTTTTTTCCCATTTTTTTCTTCATTTACATTGTTGGAATCATTGTGTATGTTGTCTTCCTTTTTCTTTACTTTGTTCTGTATCAGCTCTTATATGTCTTTCTTAAATTATTCTCATTTATTTTCCTATAACAATATTTTATTACATTTACATTCTATAATTTGCTTAGACATTCCTAATGAATGGACTTATGCCCTTTTTTTTTAAATTCTTTGCTACTACCGCTATGAATACTTTGATGTATGTGGATCTTTAGTATATTTACCTAGCAGTGAGACCTCTTGAATCAAAGATCATGGATGTGTTAGCCATGTTTCTTACCATGATCATGAAGTCTTGTTGACTAATTTTACCTCTTTCTGGTCGAACCAGACTTTTAAAAAAAACCCATGTGCTGTTGTAGCTGGTTGGACATAACCTATATTTTCATCTTTGTTTTTCTACTCTTTAGGATTGTTAACAAACACCACATGCACAGGAATTTCTATTAATTGTGTAACTATGTACAGAGCCTGATATTCTGCTTACCATGAGTGCTCAATTCAGTAAATGTTGTTTCTAGAGTAATATGGTTTACTTTTCAAACAGATATCCAAGTCTTTTGATTTTTTCAGTTACATATATTATCCATTTTCTGTTACTATAATAACAATAGTTAGGAATACTTTAATTAATTTTAACTTTTTTTATGCCATATAGAACTTAGAAAAGCCCTGGGAGAAAACTCATCACAAAAAAAGGACAACTTCATTCTCAGTATTGTACAATCAAAAGAAATAAAAACTGTTTTCTAAGTGGGGTTATAAAGCAGAGAAGGTTTGTTACAGCACCTGAAAAGAGGGACTTCTTCAGCTTTTAATGAAAGTTTTGTCCCTGATCCTGATTCAGATTCTTAATATTAACCTCAGTAATCTGTTATAGGTAAAAGTAGAAAGATTATTCAATTTTAATCCCTTCCTTTCATTTGAAACCTCAAGTTTTCATCATTATGCCTTTTGGTTTGAGAATACCCACTTAAATTATGTTTGTCTGCAGATTGGTTGTTTGGAACTCATTTTTTTGGTTTGTTTTGGTTTTTATTTCCCACACAAAATCTTTTTAACAGTAATCCATTTCTGAGGTCAGCCTGAAAAATGTATAGAAAGTATAGAACAAATAAGGCCTCCTTTGGGATGATAGAAACATACCTCCTTCTGTCCTTTTTTTGTCATATCCCTGGGAAAGAAATTGTTAACTATTTACCTGCTGAAAAATAGATTTTTTTTTCCCCCCTATTTCCAGGCTACTAGTGATGTATGTCATAGTGGAGCAGGATTTCCAGAGTTGGCATTTATCAGTAGGGACTGCAGAATTTCAGGGTAGGGAGCAAGAGTGGTAGTTTTTTAGCAAAAATCTGGGTTAGATTCCACATCCAGAGAAAGAACTATGAAATTCAATTGTAGAATGTAGCAGATCTCTGTATGTATATTATGTTTTGGTTTGTTGTATGATTTCTCCAATTTTTTTAGTTCTTTTACACAGCATGACTATAGTGAAAATGTATTCAATAGGAATGTATGGGTAGATCCTATATAGAATTGTATGCCATCTCAGGGAAGGAGGGGGGTGGTGGGGAGTAGGTAACGGGGAAAAAAATTTAAATTTTATGGTAGTGATTGTAGAACATTAAAAATAAATAAAATTAATAATAAAAAAAGAAATTTAAAATCAGACTTTAAGGTCAGAAGGGTAAAATGAAAGAAAATTCTCAGTATCACTGGAATTACTTTATTGGAAAGTGAAGAAAATCTAATTAATGCTTGTCTCTGAAGTTTGAAGAAAGGCTGTCACTTGAGTTAGAACTATCAAACACTGTACTAAAAATACTGGGTAATAATTGGACAGAAGGTATTGTTAGATATGTCAGAAAGTCTTTACTTTTCCTAAAAAACAAAAGGTCTACTTTTGTATCTGATAATTCATCAACAATAACATTGCTATTATTGATGACAAAAAAAATCTGGGCTACAGTGAGTAGTGAGAAATCAGGATTGAAAACTGTTGTTATTATTAATCCCTAGGGATATGTTTTTGTACTAGGTTGGGTGCCAGCTTTTATTGAAAGCTGAAAAATGCCTCTTTTTTTAGGTACATTAAGCCGTCTTTGCTTTATAATCCCACTTAATAAAAATGAATGTGCTTTAGAACAGCTTATTTTGCTAAGAAATGAAGTTGAGACTCCTTTTTTGTGCTTCTTATCCTTTTATTTCATAGATCTCTATGTACTATATACTATATATATCTATAGTACTCCAAAGTACTGATCAACTTGCTTCCTTTTCTGATGCCACCGTGTGTTGCTTCTGACTAGGGTTTCAGCCCTGGTACACTGTGTGAAAGAATAGAGTATCTTGTCCCTGAAGAAAATACACTGTCCTCCCTTCCTTGCAGGGCTTTTTACTGTTAGTAACAGTGGAGAGGTATATGGGAGAAAATGTCCTCTCTTTCCTTTTCTCATTCCTCTTCCCCTTAAAAAAAACAATACCCGCAAAGGCTTATTACTAATCTTTAAATACTTTAAAAAAAAATTTCCTTAAATTTATTTTCAGTGTTATGTAATCACTACTGTATAACTTAGATTTTTTTTCTCACTCCGCATCCTTCCCCCCTACCGCCATAAATATAGGTTCTACACATACATTCCTATTAAACACATTTGCATCATAGTCGTGTTGTATAGAAGAGATCTTTAGATACTCTTAGGATTTAGATTACTCTTAAGGATTCAAATAAAATGCTATCAGGATCAGGGTCTGGAAGAATAGAAAAGACCTTGTCAAGGATTTGGGCTGAATTGGCCACTAAATAACCTGGTTAACCTAGGTGTCTCTTCAAGTGTAAGAAAATTCTTTAAGTTAGGGATTACTTACCTCTATGTGCCTTAGAAGTGTCAGATGGAAATATAATTAAGAGAATGTTAGGACAGGGTGGGTCTATAATTGTTGAAATTCTTTCCTTAAATTAAAAAAAATTCCTGGACATTTTGAGAAGAGGGTGTGCTGAGGTTTGGGAGCATATGTTGTTAAAGCTATGAGAAAAATTTGAAGGTATGTGGGTTGGGTTTGTGTGAGACAGTAAATTATTCCCTAAAATTATACTCAGACTCCTTATAATTCTATAAATTTTTGATCTGGGAGGGATTTTTTTCACTGTCAAAGTAGCCTTTGACTAATATAAGACAGCTGATCATGTATTTAACATCTTACAAGATCTTCAAGTTTTTGCTGAAATTCTTTTAATCATTAAAATTTTTCACTACAATAGTTAGGTTTTTTTCACTAATCTTTATGTGAGTTGCGAAAATGGCTGCTAGTCTTCATGTGTGGATAAGAATTTGACTGGGGAAAGTATCTTTAAAAATAAAATACTATGTATTTTAGTACATATGATGTACATGAGGGTTTTTTTGGGGGTAGAAACCCACCCACCTCTTGTGTTATCTATAAGATTTCCCAGGTATCTAAAGATATTTTAGAAGAAATAAACACAGAAATAAGGATAACCTGAAAATTTAGTCACTGCTGCTTTTGGGAATAGAATTCGACACTTGATAATATTTGACACAGAATCATTTATCCACTTAGAGTATAATTTTGTTTGAGAAGAATCAGGTGGTTAGTAGGTTATAAGGACTATTTTGATGTTTTTGTGGTCAATGTTTTTGCTTTAAACAATCCACATTTGTAATCTCATTTCTTTGATGTTATGGAGGAATTCATTAATTTACACAAGTGCTAAACTTGTATGTGCTTGTTGTAAGTTGCAGATGGAATGAATCTTGAGAAGCTCAATTATTTAAATAAATAAAAAAACCCATCTAAATTCAGGAAAAAACAATCCCACACATGTAGAGTTAATAGAATTCCTAGAAATGTATCTTGGAACTTGATACTCATCCACCTCTTTTTGGGTGCTTTCCAAAGTGGTTTTTGTTGACCAGTAGTTTTCAAGAGGTTTTAGTTAAAAGATGTATATGTCTTATGAATGAATTGGGGCTAAAGTGACTCCCTAGAATCCAAGTGTTTTGTTTTGCTAGCAGTTAAAGTCCTTTATATATAGCTTTGGTGTTGTCAAGTTTAAAAAAAATAGTATAAGTTTTGAGTTCCAAATTCCCTCCCCGCTTCTTGCGAAGACAAGCACTTTAATAGCTATTCTGCATGTGAAATCATGCAAAGCACATAGACAAAAAAAACCCCAGAAAAATAAAGTAAAAATAGGTATCCTTCAATCTTCATTCAGATTCCATCAGTTCTCTCTTTGGAAATTTATATAACATTTCTGATCATAAGGCTTTGAGAATGTTTGGTATCATTTCATTGCTGAAAATATAGCTAAGTCACTCATAAGTTGTACAATATTTATGTTACTGTGTACTTTGGCTCTGCTTAGTTCACTTTGTATTCATATATCATTTATATATTTCTTATAGTACAATAATATTTATAATCACTTACCATATCTTGTTCAACCATTCCTCAGTTGATGGGCATACCCTCAATTTCCAATTTTTTGCCACCAATACAAGAACTGCTATCAACATTTTTGTACATATAGGCCTTTTTTCTTTTTCTTTCTCTTTGAAATACAAACCTAGTAATGATGTTGTTGGGTCAAAAGGTATGCAGTTTTATAGCCCTTTGGCACAGTTCCAAATTGCTCTCCAGAATGATTAGATCAGTTCACAACTCCATCAGAAGTCCATTAGTGTCACAATTTTTCCACATATTCTTCAAGATTTGTCTTTCCTTTTCTGTCATGTTAACCACTATAATAGGTGTGAAATGGTACCTCAGAGTTGTTGTAATTTGAATTTCTCTAATAGTGATGTAGAGAACTTTTTCATCATGTCTATGGATAGTATGGGTGGTCAATGAATGGTAATTTCTTCTGAAAACTGCCTGTTCATATCTTTTGACCATTTGTCAATTTGGGAATGACTTTGTATTCTTATAAATTTGACTCAGTTCTCTATATGTTGGAGAAATGAGGCCTTTGTTAAAGACATTGGCTATAAATTCTTTTTTTCCCCAGCTTTCTATTTTTCTTCTGATCTTGGCTGCATTGATTTTGTTTGTGCAAAAGCCTTTTTAATTTAATGTAACCAAAATTGTTATTCATTTTATATCTTGTAATGCTCTCTATCTCTTGTTTGGTAATAAATTCTTCCTTTATCCGTAGATCTGAGTAGTAAACTAACTATTCCATCGTCCCCGAATTTGCTTCTGTTATCTTTTATTTCTAAATCTTTGTGCCCATTTTGACTTTATATTAGTATCTGGTGTGAAGTGTTGGCCTGTACCTAGTTTTTGCCAGTTTTCCCAGCAGTTTTTGTCAGATAGTGAGATCTTGTCCCAAAAATTTGGATCATGTTTATCAAACACTGTATCACTATGGTCATTTACTACTCTGTATTGTGTACCTAACCTTTTCCACAGGTACCATCACTGTATTTCTTAGCCCAGACCATTGTGTTTTGATGATTTGATTACCACTTTGTAATACAATTTGAGATTGGGTACTTTTGTCCACCTTCACATTTTTTTTTTCATTAATTCCCTTGATATTCTGGACCTTTTGTTCTTCCAGATTAATTTTGTTATTATTTTTTTCCAGATCTATAAAATAATTTTTTGATAGTTTGATCAGTATGGCACTGAGTAAGTAAATTAATTTAGGTAGAATTGACCTTTATATTATACTGGTTCAGCCTATCCTGAGCAATTAATATTTCTCCAGTTGTTTATATCTAACTTTATTTGTGTGAAAAATATTTTTAATTGTTTTCATATAACTGTTTGGAGCTCCTTTCTTGGCAGGTAAACCCCCAGGTATGTTATACTTTCTGCATTTATTTTAAATAGAATTTCTGTCTTTTCCTGATGGACTTTATGTTGATTTTATGCCCCACAGTTTTGCTGAGCCATTCTTTTAATAGGTATTCTTGAGTTACTTAGTTTCATTTCTGAAAGCTATAGACTGTTGTTACTGTGTAAATGTAATACACACACACACTTACTGTGTAAATGTAATACACACACACACACATAAGCATATATAACTTTAAAAATGTCATTATATTAAAATTTCAGAATAATCGTTTACTAGGTTTGTCATTTAATGGAAACTGAAAAGAAGCAAGAGATGTTGAAATTACAGTTGAAGATAGGGATAATGGATTGGGTTGCAGCATTTTTTGGAGGTCAGACATACAAGTTGTTGCTGTGGCTACTGGGGTTATTCTTTTATGAGCTAAGAGAGGCTTCTGTTTATCTACTTTTTGTCATTTTCTTAACTGAATTAAATTCTTCTAAGTTTGTCACACTGTGACTCAGTTAACCTGCTTTTTTTAAATGTAGACTAACAAAAAAACTTGAAGAAAGACGAGAAGAGAAAAGGAAAGAGGAAGAACAGGTAAAGTATTCACAGATTGATGGCTTTCTGGTTTTTATGGCTCATTGATTATGTTTTTTCTTTAAGAAGAATACTTTTATGAGTTCTGTTTTATTTGTCATTAAAGCCAGAATAACTTTCTGGGTTTCTTGGACTAGATGATTTCTCAGATACTACTTCAAATTCTGAATCTCATCATTTTCTATAGTAGATCTTCCTTTTTTTCATTATTTGGAAAATTATTACACATAAATTAGAGCAGGTTCTTGTGCCTTTTCTCTTTGCTTCCAGAATTAAATCATGCTTTTCCACTGAGAATAAAAAGGGGCAGGGAGGATCTACAGCTATAAGTAGGTAGTGTGTGGCAGCACACGTCATCCCACTTTTTTTTTTTTTTTGAGCTGCAGATGCTGTCACTTTGATCTGTCCCCTGTTACTGCATTTCTGCAGAACTGTGCCATTTTCTTTTTGGAACTAAATTATTCCATTATCTGCCATTTTAACAGAGTGGTAGTGTATTAGTAGAAGGAACCTTAGGTTCAAAGTAAAAAATCCTGGATTCTCCTCTGGACTCTGTCACCAATCAGCTTTTTGCTTTTAAGGAACTCATTTAACCTCACTGTGGCTTACCCTACCTGTAAATTGTGGGTAAAATCCTTTTCTGACTCTTTTGCAGAGTTTTTGTGATTAGCAAAGTTTACAAGTTACGATAACATGCTGGTATTATTTCTTTATCCATATTCATGTTTTCATCAAATATTTGATCAGAAAAGTCACACTTGAAATCCCAGTAATAAGCAAATTCTCTGTTGCCCCTTTACACTTTCCCTCCATCTGTCACCCCTGATTGTTAGTCTAGAAACTGAAGACCGATAAGCATGTATCCAATAACATTGTCCACATCATGACAGTGCAGCTATTGACAAAAATTTGTAAATGGCATTTGAATAGAAATCACTACAAATAAGATGCATATTATGTGGAAATAATATTCTGTTTACAATCCATATATAACCTATAATTTGTGAAAGAGACTTTTCAATTTTATTTTTGACTTGTATAGCTTATTTTGTCTTCAATCCAGAAAGAGATTAAGAAGGAAATTGATAGAAGGAAAACCGGTAAAGAAATGTTGGACTATAAAAGAAAACAGGAAGAAGAATTGACAAAAAGAATGTTGGAAGAGAGGAATAGAGAGAAAGCAGAAGATAAAGCGGCTAGGGAGCGTATAAAGCAGCAGATTGCTCTGGTGAGTTTTATTATTTTTAAGAAATATTTGTGTATAGATTTATTAACCTCTTGAAGACTGCAAAAATGGAAACACCATGGGATAGGGGAAAGAGCGCCATACTTGGAGTTAGAAGAGACCTGAAATAGAATACCATCACTGACACTTAGTAGGTGTGTGGTCCTGGGAAAGTTATTTAAGCTGTCTGAGTCCATTTTCTTTATCTGTAAGATGGGGATGATAAACTACCAATTTCTTCATCCTTCTTAACTGTTGTGCTTCATTTGGCATTTAATCAGCCTGCCCTGTATATATTCCCTCTTCTGACACTGCTTTCTCTTGTCATGGTCCTCTTTGAGAACAAAGGACAAGCACAACAATATTAAGTTCCAAAACTACCTTGGGCTTCTTTTAAAAATACCTTCCAATTCCTTTATAGTTGGTGCGTAGAGAAAATTTAAAATGCTAACTCCAGAATGAATCGGTTTCAAGTCAATGCATTTGATGTGAAAGAGCTTTGTTCTGTGCATATATATCACTTCTGTCTTGAAACTTGTGATTGTGGATGCAGCTATCTAGTTATAAATTGTAACTTGTGTTTGATCATTTATAGGATCGAGCAGAAAGGGCAGCACGTTTTGCAAAGACAAAGGAAGAAGTGGAAGCTGCCAAAGCTGCTGCTTTATTGGCCAAACAGGCTGAAATGGAAGCTAAGAAAGAGGCTTCTTCACGAGAAAGAAGGTACTTTATTATATACTCAAAAAAACAGTTGTGTAAAGGGGATTGAGGAAAGGAACAGGTGTGCGCTACTTTTAGCTTTTATGTGGCTGGTTTTACTTCCGGTGGCAGTGTTGTGGCCATTACTAATTGGCCAACACCGTGCTCCAGGTATGACAAATTGTGATTTGGCAAATGGCAGTGATATCTGTTACTGGGTAGGTGCCTTCTGCAAGTGTTGCACAAATTCCTTCCAGGAAAGGATTAAAATCTGTTTTGAGTAACGTCTAGTACTCTTGTCCCTAATTAGCTCTGAGCAAAATTGCATGAGAATATGTAGTTAGAGCTCTCTGTTGACTTCTTTGGCTATTTTTTCATAGTGCTGTTGCAAGAATTCAGTTCCGTCTTCCAGATGGATCTTCCTTTACAAATCAGTTTCCGTCTGATGCTCCTCTGGAAGAAGCAAGACAATTTGCTGCACAGGTAAGTTGGTATCTAAGTTACTAAAGAGCCAAAACAATAGGTTTTTATTAAAAAGAGTAAAATCACAAACTTGGAAAAATATGAGCAAAACAAGAAGTGTTCCACCAGAGGGCATTGCAGAAGACCTTGATGATGGGTATGGTTGGTTGAGCACATGCTTTTGAAAAAGAGTTACGTAATTGTAGCTAGAGCCTTTTTCTGGTTCTGAATGTGCCATTTGGTTGAAAAAGAGAGCAAAGTGTCATTAGCATTCAGCTTTTTCCCTATTTGTAAGGGAAATTTGGTGATGTTTTGCATTTATGTATATAATGAAGGTGTTTCTTCCTACCTGTTAGTACAAACAGCTTATGGAGTGACAAAGTGGTTTCCCAAGAGAATGTTCTCATGTGGCTAGTTTCCAAGTGAAATTGGACTGCTTAGCGTCCCCAGGAGCCTTACCACTTCCCGTGGTGAGCTGAGCTGCTGCTCTCTTCACTTAGTGGGTTGTTTTGAGATTGCAGTGAGATTGCACTGGTCACATTTCCTCATCTAGCATCACAGGTTGAAATTAGTTCATATTTATTTGATCTCCTTTCTTCTGGAAATACATACATTGGTCTTTCTTGGTTTCTTATTTTTAGAAAGCAGTTGTAGCACTGAATATGGTGTAAAATAAAAACTCAGTCCTTAGAATAAAATAAACAAGAATTTTTCTAGCTGTCCTGTTAACATCTAGATTACTAACTCATTGATGGATTCCAAGCAGTCAGGTATTCATATTCATGAAATGTGAGACTCTAGATGTTTTAAAAAAAGGTTCTTCCCATTTGTAAGACTTAAGAAATACAGATATATGATGCCATAAGAGTCAGGAAGTCTTATTTTCTGAATACTTTTGATCAAAGAGTAGAAATCTGGAATGATTTAAATATATTTTGCTCATGGTTATGAAGGTGATGATCAGTGTTGATATCTCATGATTCTAGAAGAGTTATTGGAACTTAAAGAAAAGATGTTAAATTTCTCTTAATTTGATGACAGAGGTATATATAAATTTGAAGATAATGACTGTGTCTTGTGCTGAAACACTTTAATTTTTTTTTATTGAGAATTTAGCAAACATCAAAACAAACTCTTCTCTATGCAAAGCAGAATGTGAAGACATGATCATATATGAAAATGTGAATCTATATTCAGATTGCTTTTTTAAAATAACAAATTCAGCACATTAATTTCACATTTGCCCCATTTGTTTGAACTTCTTTCTATTTTCTTCCTTGCATTTTAAAAAAGTTTCCCAAAATGCTCCTTTTTTCTTCTTTTTTGTTAATTTAACTCTCTTCCACATCTCCCCAACCTCATTAAAAGAAAAAGAAAACAAAATTTACAACAAATTAACCAAGCAAAACAAACCCACACATTGGCCATATCCAAAAATGTATGTCTTTCTGTACCCTTGAGTCTTTCATCTCTGTTAGGAAGTGGGTGACATGCTTCATCCCTCTCATCCTCTGGAGTTATAGTTTGTCCTTGCTCCGAATCAGAATAGTTAAGTGTTTCAAAGTGGTCTTTTTTACAGTGTTATTGTTATTGTATAAATTGTTTTCCCAATTCTGTCCACTTTATTCTGCATAATATCTTCTCATGTTTCTCTGAAACTGAGTTAGAGTGCTTCTTGCTACTCATGGCCACTTCTAGACTCTATATCTGTAACCATCACTCAGTATCCTTTCTTCCTTTGAGATTTAATCAGTTCATGTTTATCACCCTTTCAAGATTCCTATATCTATCATCTACTAACCCTCAGGTTACACTTCTTTCTTCCTCAATAAATTCTTCACCTGGCTCACAGTCTTTCTCTCTATCTCAAGACCTGCCCTTATACTACAGTACTTTCAACATACATATAGATATTTCCTTGAATATCTTAATTTCCCAATTCTTCTGTTTATTCATTTACCATGAAATTTTACATTTCTTTATCTGATCTTAATCATTTAGCATATTTTCTTCTGCTATGTTCTTTCCTGGACCATTATCCCTCTGTGGAGTACATACTCTTCTTTTACCATTTCAGTCCCTTGATGAACTGGTTAAGTCTATACGCTGCCCTCTCCTCAAGTCCCTTGCTCCCTTATCCTGTTATCAGTTGTGTCTTGCAAAGCTCCAGTCTTGGATTACTCCCACTATCTGTTGCCTTTGCTTTGCTTGCATTTCCATGCTGCTGTATTGAGCTATAGAAAGTGAGGAAACTGTGCTGACTAGGTCTAATACAAATTTATGTTACATAAACTTAACTAGGCCTTCACTACAGCAGGGCAGTCTTTTTATACTTCGAATCAATTCACTGTCCCATTTACCACAGCGGCCATGCCATAATTTTTCTTCCTCCTCAGGTCTTCCATTGGCCTCTCCTTCCCCACCTTCCAAGTTAAGAACCTTACCTCATACTTTGAAGTAAGGGGGTATTGAGACCATTCACCATTACCCTTTTACTTCAGTTCACTACATTCAGTTGTCTTTCTCTATTTTCTCCTCCTTTGCCGCTGGCTCACATGGAGAGGTAGAACTTCTTGCCAAGGCAAACCCCTCCACATGCACATCCTTAATCCCATTCTGTCCTGACTTCTCCAATAGATCTTGTTCTCTCTTCATCCCCACTCTCAGACTAATCATCAGCTTGTCTCTGTCAGTTGGCTGCTTCCCTACTATACATAAACATGCTCATATCTCTCCTATATTAAAAAAAAAACCAAAACAAAACCCTTACTTGAACTTATCATCGAACTTATCATCCCTGCTAGCTATCTTCATATATCTCTTCACCCTTTTGTGGCTAAACTCCTTTCCAGTCTCATTATTCAACTGAAACTGCTCTCTCCAGAGTTCCCTCTTAATTGATAAATCTAATGGTTTTCTCTCAATCTTCTTCCTTTCTGATCTTTCCACAGCCTTTGACACTATTGATTTACCTTATCTCCTAGATATTTTCTTTTCTCTGAATTTTTGTGATACTATTATCTTCTTGTCCTCCGGCTTGTATCTGACTTCTCTGTCTCCTTGATTGGATCTTCTAGGTCATACCCATCAATTGGAGGTGTCTATCAGAGTGTCTTTGGCCCTTCTTCTAGATATACTATCTCACTTGGTGATCTCATCAGCTTCTATGTATTCAGTTATCATCTCTGCAAATGATTCTTAGATCTATTTATCCAGCCCTACTCTCTTTTCTGATTTCCAGTCTCACATCACTGACTATCCCTTAGACATCTTAAACTCAGCATGTCTAGAAAAAAAAATTCATCTTTTTTTTTTCAAACTCTTTATCCTTCTGAATTTCCCTTTTACTCTTGAGGGCACCACCATCCTAGGCTCACAACCTAGATGTCATCCTTGACTCTTCACTTGCATTTCATATCCAGTTTGTTAACAAGTTGTGTCATTTTTGCTATCTCTTGCACACACTCCCTTCTCTTCATTCACATAGCCCATCACCTTTGTATAGGATCTCATTGTCTTGCTATCTCAAGTCTCTCCCACTTCAGTCCATCTTAAACTGCCAAAGTGATCTTCTTGAAACACAGATCTGACCATGTTACCCTTTACTACATAAACTCCAGTTGCTCTCTCTCACCTTCAGTATCAAAGATAAAATCCCCTGGTTGATTTTTAAATCCCTTCACAATCTTTTTTTCTTTCTTTTCTGCCTTTTTGTTTTTCACACTTTACTCCCTCTATGACCCAGCAACACTGGCCTCCTTGCTGTCCCCTGCAACAAGATGCTCTGTGTCTGGAATGTCTTCTCTTCTTATTTGTACTTCCTAGCTTTTCTGGCTTCCTTCTAGACTCAGCTCAAATCCCACTGTCCTTCCTTTTTTGCAAAGTCTAAGTTACTACTTAGTAACTAGTAGTTTGTACTAGTAGTTGTAACTAGTAGTACTTTGTACTACTACTAGTGCTTTCCCTCCGAGGTTACCTCTCATTTACATTGTATTTATCTTGTATATCTACATAATTGTTTGCAAGTTGTCTCATTGTAATGTGATTTGTTTATGAGCAGGGACCATGTTTTTGTCCTATGTTATGCATTTGCATGGACTATTTTGTTTTGGTTAATTTTAAAAGAAGAACTGAAAAGGGCAAATGGTAATTTTGCATATACCTAAATTAAGTTTCATCATACCATATAACATACATTTCTGAATTTCTTTATGTTACAGATGGTTGGTAATACTTACAGCAATTTTTCTTTGGCCACCATGTTTCCAAGGAGGGAATTTACCAAAGAAGATTACAGAAAGAAATTATTGGAACTTGAGCTTGCACCAAGTGCTTCAGTGGTGCTCTTACCAGTATGTGCACCTCTCTCTGTCTAATCTATCTCTCTACTTTTACTGTTGTATTCCTCTTCAATTAGAAACTGTATTTTGGCCATATATTGTTGGTGGGTTAGTCCATTCTCATCAGTCTCTGGTAATATAGAGGTAAAGTAAATAATTGAAGTCCCCGTATTTGGAAGTTTCATATTTCACCCAGAGCTCAAGAAATATGTTTTAGCTATAAGAATAAACACAAATACTTGAAAAAAAGGAAAAAATTAGCTTTGCAGGAAATAAAAACAAAAAAAACTAACTGTGGTATATTCCCATCAGACATTGATTCTCAACTACTCAGGTTCTGTAAAGCCTTTTGGGAAAACTCAAAAGGGATCAGGCTGCTTTCTGGGCCACGTATTCATGAGCAAAAGCCATGTTGGTCAGCAGCTCAGTTTGTCTTACATCAAATGCCCATGGAAAATGGTATCTGACTTGGATCAGGTACTGAGTCTGAGGGGCTTGAGAGAAAGCTGAAGAACCCCTCAGGTAAAGCCTTGCTGCTTCCTGCACTAAGTGGTGTTCTTCAGTACTCCAGATTTTAACTTTTCAAGCTGTTTTGATAGTAAAACTTGAATGCATGTGAGAGGGAAGAAAAAAAATGCAATTCTGTGGTTTGGGGTAAGATTGTAGAAAAGTACTACTGTGGAATTTCTGGTCACCATTGTGATATCTCGTGTTTGGGATTCTTTAAGCCCTAGATTGGCCCATAATTCTCTGCCATTACATCTTTTGATCAGAACAGCTTACAAGAAGCAAAACATAAATGATTGGAGTTCAGTCAGTAGAGCATAGAAGTAGATGGCAAAATGTCTACATAGTAATATCTAGCTTTTATAGTTACTTGCATGACTCCACAGTCATCCACAGCATCACCAGTCATCATGACTTTTGTTTAACCACTAGTCTTGGGT
The DNA here is from genome assembly GCA_028658325.1 of Potorous gilbertii. Classification (NCBI taxonomy): domain Eukaryota; kingdom Metazoa; phylum Chordata; class Mammalia; order Diprotodontia; family Potoroidae; genus Potorous; species Potorous gilbertii. The sequence continues at coordinate 249,534,935 of CM053771.1, read as the reverse complement.
AACTGTGGAAGAGAGAGTGAGGCTGATGACTTGGTGAAACTGCCTCACTTCAATCCAGTTCATGAGAAAGTCAGGACGTCACCCATGATGTCATTGGTCCTCTGAACAACAGGGCTTTATGGTTTGCAAAGTACTTTACATAAGCTGTCTTATTTTATCCTTACAACACCCCTTTGAAGTGTTGAAGAAACTAACAATTTAATGATAAAGGTTTAAGTGACTTGTCCAAGGACACATAGCTAGTAAGTGTTTTCAAGAAGATTTAACTTGATTTTTCCTAACTTCAAGTCCAAAACATTGTTGGTTGTCCCACCTTGATGTTTCTTTAAATCTTTTATAATTAGGAGATTTCATGTTCTGACATTTGAAATCTGTCTAATATCGGTGAGGACGACGTAAATCATTACACTTGTTTTGCATCACAAAATTTATTTGGTTTTCTTAAAGACTACTTGAAGTGTTGCCTTTCTCATTTAGAAGAAGTACTTTCTCATTTTTTGTGAATTTTTATTATTGTCTGCCAGCCTTTAGAATGCAAGATCCACTATTGCCTAACTATTTAAAGAAAAAAAAAGATAATTTTTGTGTTTTTTATGGTAAACTAGAGAGGCAGTGTGATATAGGAGGTCATATTTGTTAAGTATTGACTAGTTACTAGGCACTGTACTGAGCACTAAGGATACAAAGAAAGGCACAGACATGTTCCCCGCTCTCAAGACGCTCATACTCTAACGTAGTGGATAAAAACAAACTCGCTCTGGGGAGTCTGGAAAGTTTGGATTCCAAATTCTGCCTCCAACATAGTGGGTGTGGGTCCCTGGACAAAGCTCTTCACCTTTCAGGGTCCTCAACAACTCTGTAAAACTATAAACTGCAGAGAAGATGCCAGCTTGTTGTGGTAAAGGGAATTTTACTCATACTAGTGAAATCGCAAATCTAATTCCTTTCCCTGTGGTAAACCAGAAAGATTTTATGTACATGTAAGTCTTTTCCTTGCAAGGGTCATATATGATTTCAGATGTAATTTTGTTTATAATCTTCTATGATATACTTAAAATGCTATATTTAACCATGTTCTTGCTTTTTAATTTTTAGTCAGGAAGACCAGCTGCGTCTGTAGTACAGTCATCAAGTGGAGAACTGTGGAAGTTTTTGGGAACAGTACTTTACCCATTCTTTGCTATATGGAGATTGATTAGCAACTTCTTATTTACCAGCCCTCCTCCTCCTCAGACATCTATAAGATCAACACCTTTGGAGCACACAAACCCCACAGCATCTAGCAGCTCAGAAAACAGGTATTTAATTTTTTCCTCATTTTTAGTGATACTTAGGGAAATTACAGTCTTAGAAATGCTGTACATTATAGGAAAGCATTGCTATGGCTATGAGTTCTTTCTTCTTTCCTTTTTGTATTTCTACTTCTGTGAAGAAAAAGCAAACATTTTAACTTTTGCTGCCTTTTCTTTTAAAAAAAAATATGTATACTGCATATGCATATATATGTGTACATATGCGTGTGTGTACACAGACACATACACACATATCATTGATGTATTTGTCTTCGTTATAGTCATTCTAACCCTCTCTCCAGATTGAGCTTTCTGTTGTAGAGGGGCACTACCATCTTTTCTCAGCCAGACCCAAAGCATTGGGGTAGTGCTTACCTCCTTGCTGAAACCCTGTATTATCGGCAGTTGCTGAGTCTTTTTTATTTATTATTATTAATTTATTTGTTTTACATTTTCTACAGTCACTTCCATGTATCTTAGATTTTTATCACCTTTCTTCCTCACTTCTCCCCCTCCCTGAGATGGCAAGCAATCTTATATACGTTCTGTACATTCATTCTTATTAAATACATTTTCACCTTAGTCATGTTGCATAGAAAAATTAAAATGAATGGGAGACACCATGAAACAAAACAAAACATAACACAGGAGAAAATGATCTGCTTCATTCTGCGATCCAGTTCTTTCTCTGGATGTGGAAGGCATTTTGCCTCGAGTCCTTTAGGAATTTTTTAGGTCTTTGCATTGTTGTAAAGGGCTAAGTCTACCAGAAAAATTCCTCACACATCATGGTTGTTGCTGTCTATAAAGTTCTCCTGGTTCTGATTCTTTCACTCAGCATCAGTTCATATAAGTCTTTCCAGTCCTCTTTGAAGTCTTCTTGTTCATCATTTCTTATAGCACAAGAGTATTCCATTTCATACATATACCACAACTTGTTCAGCCATTCCCCAATTGATTTCCAGTTCTTGACCACCACAAAGAGAGCTGCTATAAATATTTTTTGTACATGTGGGACCCTTTCCCATTTTTATGATCTCTTGGAGGATACAGTCCTAGAATCTGTATTGCTGGGTCAAAGGGTATGTACACTTTTGTAGCCCTTTGGGCATAGTTCCAAATTGCTCTCCAGAATGGTTGGATCAGCTCACAGCTCCACCAACAATGAATTAGTGTTCCAACTCTCCCACATTTATCATCTTCCTGTTTTGTCGTGTTAGCCAATCTGATAAATGTGATGTGGTATCTGAGTTGTTTTGATTTGCACCTTCTCTAATCAATAGTGAGTTAGAGCATTTTTTCATATGACTATAGATAGCTTTAATTTCTTCCTCTGAAAACTGTTTATGTCCTTTGACCATTTATCAATTGGGGAATGACTTGTATTCTTGTATGTTTAACTCAGTTCTCTACATATTTTAGAAATGACACTAGTTATCACAGACACTAGTTGCAGAAATTCTTTCCCAGTTTTCTGCTTCCCTCCTAATCTTGGTTGCATTGGGTTTGGGTTGGTTGTTTTTGGTTTGTTTTTTGTTTTTTTAATAATAAATTTATTTAACTTTTTACATTCATTTTCACAAAATTTTGAGTTCCAAATTTTCTCCCCATTTGTCCCCTTCCCCCACCTCAATACACCCACCCCAATTGTTCTAATTTCCCCTATCACCAATCTGCCCTCTCTTCTATCATCCCTCCCTTCCCTTGTCCCCATCTTTTCTTTTGTCGTGTAGGGCCAGATAACGTTCTATTCCCCATTGCCTATATTTCTTATTTCCTAGTAGCAAGAACAATACTCAACAGTTGTTCCTAAAACTTTGAGTTCCAACTTCTCCCCATTCCTCCCTTCCCACCCATCTTTCTAGCTGCTTGCAATATTTTCTCCTTGACCTGGGAACTCTGGAATTTGGCCAC
>CM053771.1:249487563-249531229 GCA_028658325.1 Potorous gilbertii | reverse complement strand
GGATGATGGAAGGGAGGGCAATAGGAGGAGGGAGCAATTCGAAGTCAACACTCGGGGAGGGACAGGATCAAAAGAGAGAATAGAAACAATGGGGGCAGGATAGGAGGGAGGGAAATATAGTTAGTCTTACACAACACGACTATTATGGAAGTCATTCGCAAAACTACACAGATATGGCCTATATTGAATTTCCTGCCGTCCCAAAGGGAATGGGTGGGGAGGGAGGGATGGGGAGAAGCTGGAACTCAAAGTTTTAGGAACAACTGTCGAGTATTGTTCTTGCTACTAGGAAATAAGAGATACAGGTAATGGGGAATAGAAAGTTATCTGGCCCTACAGAACAAAAGAGAAGATGGGGACAAGGGAAGGGAGGGCAGATTGGTGATAGGGGAAATTAGAATGCTCAGTGTACTAGGGTAGGGGGAGGGGACAAATGGGGAGAAAATTTGGAACCCAAAATTTTGTGAAAATAAATGTAAAAAGTTAAATAAATTTATATTTAAAAAATTAAATAAATAAAGCCACTTGTTCTTTTTTGGGTCAAACTGAGGTAACAACTGCCTCAACACTTTCAGGATGGCATTGCTAGAGCAGTTTATTTTGCTTTATGTTCCCATGTTGCTCTCATTCTAAGTTTTGTTCGTAGGTGGGCCAGTCATTCACTCCTGTGACACCAAGGATGGAGCCTCTGTATGCCTACTTTTCTTAACTAGATAGAGCATGGAATTTTGCTAAATGCATTAAAGAATACTACTTGCTACATCATATGTATTTCTTTGAAGTTTCAGCAAGAAAGAAAGCTCTTAGTCCAGTGACACATCTCAGTTGAATCAGGTATAGGGACCCAAACCTTTCCCGAACCAGTGACCTGTGGGTATATGTAGAAACATTTTTGTTATTTCAAAAAGCAATAGATGGATGTAAGCTTCAAGTGGGAAAGGACTTATCTCACTTTCGTATTTATGTACAGTGCATAGCATTTAAGTACTCAATGTTTGTTGACTGACAAAAGGAACATGATGTCTCATTCATAAGTAATTTTTTTATTTTTTACCAAAACGTAGGGATGGGGAGAATTTTTAAACTATTAGGCGCTAAAAGATCCAGTCAGACAGCCCCAAGCTAATTCAAGCCACCCAGGTTTGTGTTTCATTCGCTCTTCCAGTTTAGTTATGTACAATAGGATTATGGTGGCTTTTGCGCATGTCTGCGCTTTTAAAAATAAATGGTAAACAGGAGCACCTTTTCTTAGGTGGAGCACAGACCAGATTGAGAAGTTGGTTTGTTTTTGTGGCCTTCCCCTCTCTCCTGCCCCAAATGTCTGAAAATATTGGAAGCCTCTCAAAAGTCATTGGTGAATAAAATCTTAGGGTGTGATACTCCCAAAACTGTCTGCATTTTAATAGAAGACTGAAAGGTCTTAACAAAAACAAAAATATCTTAATGGTAGATTATCAGGCAGTTGGAGAAAATTAGAGGCCGTGTCTCTGATGTCCCAGGTAAACTACCTACTCATAAGCCCTCTCTGATCTCTTATTATGTTGTGTTTTCTCAAAAGTATATGGGCAATTCAATATAAAAGCAGGGAGGTAAGTAAGGCAATGTTACGCAAAGAACTCAGTAGTGCTTTAGCTTCTCTACCTTACAGAGCATTTGGCAGATATTAAAATTTACTCATTTTCTGTTGGCTAGTACTTGCTGGATGTTTTTTGGATATCTTGCAATATTTATATAATGCAAATGCCAGTCCACAGACACCAATAATCACAAGAGAGAAGAGTACGTATAAGGCTGTTTCTGCATTGGTGGCATCCAGCGTGAGTCCCAAGAACCGAACTTGCTTGTCTGTCACAGATTCAGCAGTGGGAACAACATCTAAGAGAGAAGCACATGCAAGATGATTTACTCTCCAAGTTTCAGCTGTTCTACTTATTTCAGATGTAGACCCCTTAAGTCACAAAAGGTGGCCTTGTCTTTACAATGAGAAAGTTTGTTTCTCATTATCAGTAGGACTACATGTTCCACTTGGGTTATACTAATTTAAATGCATATCAGTGAGTCATTGGTATTATTTGAAGTATATTCTAGGAATTAGTTTGAACAAATACATCAAGGCTTATGAGATCAAATGAGATTATATATGCGAAACACTTAGCAAATTTTTTGAAGTATCTGGATATGAACTATTGTGACTGTTGATCCTTAAAAAGTTGTTCAGAGAGGTGGTCTGTAGTAAGAACGGAATAGATAATAATCTCTAGTGACGGTGATTTCTATTTTAAAAATATTTTCACATTTGTTAACTGATCATCACCATAAAAGTATAGGTAATATTAACAAGAGGGGATATATTATCCCAATTTAATAGGTGAGGAAACTGAGGCCCAAAAGATGGAATAATAACCCCAAATTATCTAAAAAGTGGGTGGTATGCCAGGACTGGTAATTACAATAGCTAGCATTTATATAGCACTGTAAGGTTTACAAAGCACTTTACATATTGGTATTCATGACCACCCTGTGAGGTGCTATTATTTTCCCCATTTCACAGATGAGGAAACCAAGAAAGGTTGTGACTTGACAGGGTCACACAGCTAGGAAGTGTTTGAAACCAGGTTGTCTGGCCCCAAGTCCAGGCTTCTTTCCATTAGGCTCCACAAGCTTTCTTGGAGTACCTTCAATTTAGAAAACTCAGAACGCCAAGAGTTCTGTCACAAGAATCCCCTGGAGCATGTGTCACACGGGGCTTTAGGAGACAGACAGAGAGAGCACCTCTGCCCTTTTCAGCCAGCCTCTTTTTGGTTCTGGGAAACTTCTCCTGCCATGTCTCACCTTCTGACTGGATGCAGGCGTGTGGCCCATTGGCTGGGTCTGGGAAGCCATTGCACCTGATTATAGAGGCATAAAACTTGGCAGATTCCTTGGGGATCCTTGGGATAGAGGGGTCAGTGTAGTTTGTGAAATGCACACCAAATCTCTCTGCAAAGCCAGTGGCCCATTCTAAATTGTCCATCAAAGACCAAACAGTATAGCCACGAATATCCACGTTATCCTGGATAGCTGTATGAACAGAGAAGGGCAGGCGTGAGGTTCCTGAAGGCTATGTACAATGTGTACATCTGTACACAACCTTAATATGCCTCCCCCTTCCTCCCAGTGAAGACTTTGTATTCTGGAAATTCTTCCCAAAATCCTTTCCGCTCTTAATTATCCTCATGCCCCCACCCTATTTTTGTTTGTCTTGTGGTCATTTTACAAAAGCAGCTTGCAGAACAGAGAGGCAGGCTATCCTGTCCTACCTAGATACAGGATTATAGACTGAGCTGGAAGAAATGAGTGACAGGACGATTCTCCCTCTTTGCTATCTAGAACTGACCTGGCTTTCTACTTTGCTTTGATTAGGCGTCTCCTCTAATCTCTCAGGGCTGCTTATGTCAGTCAGTGTGTGGTCTCTTACCATCTAATTCTCTTTATACACACGAATAGGACATAAATGGAAATTCATTTTGCCATTCAGTTAGCAAGGGTTTGATTTGTGTACAAAAGTTTTTCTAGAGGTTTCAACAAGAAGGTCTTGGATGCTTTCTTTGACAACTCAATATGTAAATAAAATTCTCTTGTTCTCAAAGCACAATAGTTTTGGTGAGCAAAGGTTCTAAGACCCTTTTTCTCTGCATGTTAACTCAGCAGAGCCAAGATCTAAACTCCCCTCAGTCTGGGTTGGACTTTAACTCTAGGCTACACAGTCATTTGGACAGTATGTAAGCTGCTCGCTGTAGTACACGATGGTCCACTGGAACTGGTCTCACAAACCTAAAGGTCTGGAAAGGCCTTGACCATTTGCAACCTTTTAGGGCCCGAAGTGTACGAATTATGGGAACAAAGCAGGGCACCAAAAAAAGGAAGACATATTATACATGTTGTTTTGAATTCAATAAATGCTTTTCTGGCCTTTTTCCTTCCCACTCCAAAATGAGCTAATCATAAAAGGGGAACAAAATCAAACTTTCATGTAATGTCACAGTCGTTATTAAGATTGATAAGACCACTTAAACACTCTTGTTCCATAGTTGAGTAGTGATCACTCTTTTCTTCCTACATGTAAAGATTGCTTTGAAGTGGCCAAGTGGCTCTACCAGCCCTAGGTCTGACGTTGGGCTACTACTGGTCCTTGTCCTACTGGCCACAGGTTAATAAATGAAAAGAATAGATCATTTTTCTGGTAATACCAGTGAGCGCTCCCAGCAAAGAATAATCTATGGTAGAAACCAAAGTTTCTAGCCATTGTCATTATTTAAAGGTTAATAACCCAAAAAAATACAGGTGAAAAACTGAAGTAACGCTGTAGGCTCTTGTCCTAGAGGTTTAAGCCTAGAGGGAGAGAACTCAGAGCCAAGAGGGAGCATCTGTCCTCCATGAAATGAGTGGTTTACCAGCAAACCCACTGTCTTACAAACCTGCCCCAAGTTTTAATGGCCACTGGCTTTTATCTGTGAAGGTCACAAGCTGTCGATATGCTCAAGTACCTTTGAGAACTTCGTTGATGTAAGCCCGCAAGTAATAGATTCTCATGGTGTCATTGAGGTCTGAGGTTTGTCGCTCAGAAACCCCATTCTCTGTAATATAAATTGGAGGGTTGTTGTACTGTTCCTTTAACCAGTTCAAGATCCTTCTAAAGCCAAATGGAGTAATCTTCAACCAGAAAGAGCCGGAACTTGGCCAAGAACGATCTGCTGTGGAAGCCACACCCCTTGAGACAAGAATCAGATTTAGTGAGAGGCAATAGCTTAGATCTCATGTGGCCAAATCCCTACCTATATCCCCTACCCATCTTAAGACTGTGTGCATTTTTAATATCTATTTTTATTTTATTTTTAATTCAATAAAACAAGAATTTCCATAACAGTATAATACTAAAAGATGATTGCACATGAAATTAGAAAATCTATTATGTACAACTTGCTATCATAAATATAATAATAAAGTTATCACATAAATTTCTTTTTTCTTTCCTCCCTCCCCACTCTAGAGATGGCTACCATTAGATACAAATAGGTGTGTATGCACGTGTGTGTGTATGTATGTGTGTGTAAAATTATTCTATGCACACTCCTGTTTTTCAGTTTTTTCTCTAGATGTAGATAGCATTTTTCTTTATATGTGTGGCTTTCTCTCATGCCTGGAATGCTCTCCCTTCTCATCTCTGCCTCATGGCTTTCGCCAGACACATCTCAGACCCCACATCCCCCCTCCAGTATATTCACCCTGGAATTACATTCCATTTGCACTGTACATCTTGTATGTACACAGTATTGACATGTATCTCCCCTCCCTCTCTAGAAGGTGAGCTGTTTGAGGGCTTCTTTGTATCCCCACATAGCACATAGCACAGTGCCTGTCATGGAATGCGCACTTAATATAGACTTAATGGCAGTTGATGAATTGACCATCTGGCCTTTCACATAGAATGTTAATTATTAATCATGGGAAAAGTGCCTGGATTTATGTAGACATTTGACTGAACTCCTACGGGGTCCAGTAAGCTACTAGCTGTCTTCACTGTCAGTCCTGGCTCTGCCATCAGCTAGCTGTGTGATCTTGTCTATTACCTAACCTCTGAGTCTCCAGCTTCATAGTCATGTACAGGGGCCATTGCCCATCATCTTGACCTTTGTCCTGCCATTGGAGTTTGATGACTCTGGAGGAGAAAGTGAGGCTGACAACTTATCTCAGCTCCTCCCCACTCATATCCAATTCAGGAACAAGACAAGGCATCACCCTCATGGCAGCATTAATCCTCATCCAGAACACGACAGCCAATATGTGCTAAGCATTTTACAGTTATTATCTCATCGATCTCTACAATACTGAGAGGTAGGTACTATTATTAATCTCCATTTTATAGATGAGGAACCTGCCTAGGGTCGCATCTTCAGGAAATATCTGAGACTGGATTCGAATTCAGGGCTTCTTGACCACAGACCCAGAGCTCTATCCACTGCTCCACCTACCTGCTGTAATCCAGCTCCCTCATTTTATAGATGAGAGACCTGAATCCCAGTCAGGTTAGTCCAAGGTGACATAGGCATCAAGGGGCAGAACTGGTATTGAAGCCTAAGAAGTCAACTTCTCAATCGCATTTTCCTTTGTGTTCAGAGAGGGCAGCAGACTTACCTATCGGCATCATAGGAGGAGAGGAAGTTTGGGTAATCCAGGTTATGAGCCAACACAGTGGTGTAATGATTGAGGCCAAAATAATCAAATGTGCCGTTAATTCTCCTTTTTTCATCTTCAGTAAACTCTGGTAGCCTAAAGTTAAAAGTCAAAGGTAGTGAGAAGGGACCTTGTCAAGGAGCTCATGGGCATGTCTCATTCCTCTTCTTGGTTAGGCCTTCAGTGGCCTCCCATGGGCTTGCCTGATAGAAGCAATAGTCCAGGTGAACAGAAGAGAGTGGCTCAGGCGGCTAGGTTGGAATGGAGCGTGCCATCCTTCTCATCGTCCCCAAAACAAGGCCCCTACGCTGGAGATCCCAGGTTAATCTTTTAATCCTCTAATACATCAAAGTGTTTGCCCTACAGGTTGCAGCCAAATTTAGAGCACCACCCATTCTAATTCTATACCCTGTAATGGACTGAATTTCAAAAAAATCCCATGTCACAAACACCTGATACACATTTTTATCATATTTATAAGTCTCCTCTATCTTTTGTTTTCTCCGTATTTTAGCATCTATGTATCTAATTCCCTGTTCCTTTGGATATGTCTTTTGTCTAATTCTCATTTTTAGAAGAGAGAATTTAAAAGGAATAGGCTTTTTAGAACTAGATTTTTTTCATATACATCTCTGCGGTTTTTCTTCCTTCCTTCCTTCCTTCCTTCTTTCCTTACTCTAACACACAGCCCTCTGTGTTTTTAGGTAATGCTCACATATAATTATCCCTAATTGTTGTGGGTTTTTTCCTGAATATCTTTTTGATCACCACAGTCTGTCTTTTTATGTTGATTTCACCCATGGAAATACTGGGGAGGTAGGTGGGTTGGGGATCCCATGCTTTGCTCCTGGGCCTGCCTCAGTCCTCCTTCTCAGTTCTTTTCTGTGACCTTTAAAGTTGGGTGAAGCAAAACCTTCTGGAAATGCCCCCTCTCTTGAACACCCATCTACCCACTTCCCACTGTCACAAAATGAGGGAGAACTCTACTGGCATTTCTAAAAAGTTGGTAGAAAATGTTTAAAACTCATGCTTATCACAACCCCTCTCTGTCTCAAGAAGTGACAATTATCTTTCTCTTTCCCATTACACCCAATGCAAACGCATCTGGTGACTTTCAGGGCCCTGCCAATCTAGCAGCTGCTATCTAGCTAGTCTTCTCTCTAGCACTCAGTAGGCAACCTCTCCTTCATTCAACTGATCTCCTCACCAACTCTGGGCAAATCTCTCAATTCTCTAGGTCTCCATTTCTCTACCTACAAAATAAGGGTTTGGATTACATAATTTTTAATATCCCTTCCCATTTTAATATTTTATGCTTGTGATCTCTGAAAATATCATGCCCACTTCAACTTTCACATCGTTGCTCATGCTGGTCTCCCTTCCTAGAATGCCAAATCTCATTCTTTGACCAAGTCCTTGTCTCCTCCCTGAAGTGTGCTCTGACTTCTCCAGCCTACAAGGACCTCTCAGTAATGGTTGTATTTAGAGGTACCTAAGAGTTTAACGTGCTCTAGTTGCTTCCTTTTCTATCCCAAACTAGACTCTCTAAGCTCCCTGAGGGTAGAGGCTGTTTTATGATTCTCTCATATTTGTCGAACCATATTCATATTCATATATTCAATCATATTCCTTAACCATCAAATGATTAAGCATAAAGGAGGAGCTCACTCAAGACTAGGGAGTGTTTGGATTGATAGAAATTCTTATTTTCCCATTGAAAAACTCAAATGCAGATGGAGCTATTACAGATGGTTTTGGGCATGGAGGATTTTCCCAGTCGAGGCAAATAAAGATGGGCACTTCCTGGTACTGACTTGATGTTGGCACTGAAATCTCAAGTAGTCTACGGTCAATTCCATCTGAACTCTTTATCACCATCAACTTGTGGGCTCTGTTAGTCAGAGATCTGAGACTAGCAGTGTCATCAGTTCAATCCTTCTCCCATCCTATCCTCCACCCCCAACTACCTTCTCTCTCTCTCCTTGCTGCAGACCATCCTCTGACTTTAGCAGGTTCTCTAGGAAATTAATCTTAAAGCCCACCCATGTCTTGATGGTGCCAGGTCTATACAGGAAGGATGGTGCTTCATTACATAAACTCACTTATTCAAACTCATCACCTAGATGGAACAGGCTGAGTCTGGACATTTGTCTTCCTTGACAGAGACAAGTAATCAGAATGAGTACAGAGCCAGAACTAAGACTGGCTCCCTGGTTCTTTGTCCCTTACACTTATAGCACATATTCTTCCAACAAGGAAGAAGTAATTGAGCTTAGCACTTAGCAGGAATAATTAATGAAAATAGGAAACTCTCAGAGGGCCTAGCTTCCTCCTCCCACAGTCTACCAGGTAAGGTAAAACCTGGGCCTATCCTGTTCCCTCCCTAAGTTTTGACATCTCCAGCACTACTATCCTATGATCTTTGCTTCCCCACAACAGGGTGTCCCAAGCCCCTCCTTCTATGCACCGGTGTGCCCTGATGACCAAGGCCCCTCTTGGAAGTCTCTTTTCTACTGAGTTTGTCTTTACAAGCTAATTTGGGAACGCCTTTTCTGCTGCTTATCATGGGCATGTTTTGTAGTGCTTTTCTTGGGAGTTAGGATTTCTCATTATGGCTCTAGGTAGGTACCTAGACTATTCCTATTTCTATCCTACTCAGAAGACACAGGATTTCCACATGATACCTTCCCCTGATGTCCATTAGGCCACCTGCGAGTGGAAAGCTCTTACCTAGATTTGGCGAGTCCTGCTGCTGCACTCCTTTCCCTCACCCGAGTCTTCATGATTTCACTGTAGTCTCCATTTTTGAAAATAGGGTGTGCAAACCAGCCTCCCATAAACTAATTAGAGGAGTAAAAGACGAAGCTGAAACTTAAGATGAGATGCTGCCCAGGAAGCACAATCCACCACCCCACCTTCAAAATAGAGTTCCAAACTCAGCAATTCCAGGAAGGCTTGGGTGATGAAAGTCTAGTCCCACCTTTAGAGAGTGGCCTAGTTTACCAGCTTTTGCTGGCACCAAGGGAAGACAGCTAACCCAATGGTAAATCATTTAGGATCATGCTATTTAGAGCTGGAAAGATCTCTTAGAGATCACCTAACTTTAACCCTTTTGTTTTTACAGATGAGGATATTAAAGCTTGAAAACTTGACTGAGAACTAATACTTTCTCAGTGTGGAAAAATGCTAACCCCTGGCTTTGGGCAGTCAAGTCCAAGATCCCAAATCTCTGTGCAGCCTTCCCCACTTGGCCTTCCACACTTTGCTAAAGACATAAGCGGCTCTTTCACTGTCTGTTTCTGATTGACTCACAAGAAAGTGTAGAGAGAGGAAAATTTAGAGAACAGATATGGAAAAGATATGGAAAGGGGGCTGCAGGACATAAGGACTGCGGGACATAAGGACTGCGGGACTGCGATTCATGACCAAAATAGCGGGATGTGGGAGAACCCCAAAAGTAGGGGAATAGAGACCATTGCCCTGTCCTCCTGATCCTGTAATGGGATGAGCATTCCTCTTGCCCCCCCCCCCCATCTCCCATCAGAGGTTGCAGCAGCAATCTTAGTGACCAAAATAGTCGATCCTTTATAGGCCAACACCAAGGGACTGTCCATCTTCATATTGCTTCTAGTCATTCAACTCAAGACTGAAAAGGGGCTAAATTGGTCAATTGAGTTTTTGGTTTTATTTTCTCAATTTGCCGATTTTTCTAGGAAAGTTTCCTAGTCACCTGGGCAAATAAGGCTGCACATAGGATAAAGGGTAGAGAATAAGAATACATTTCTTCTTTGTCTCATATGGATGGAAATCAAGGCCTCAAACCCAAGTAATGAGTATTGTCTTACAGTGTGTAACACAACATAGTGGCACCTACGGCCAAGTGTGATACTGTAGCCCAATTTTATTAAATATGATACAACATTTAGACTAGAGGGTCTCAGGAGCTAAGAATCAGAACTCCAAGTGTAAGAGTTGTCCCAAGGAAAAAAAATCTTATATTCTGTTGATAGTGGTGAGGAAAGTTTTGCAAAAGCATCCTCAAGCTTACAAACAGATTATGCTATGGATCTATCAAAAATCTTGAACCTTCATGAAAAGTTTTCAAATCAATCTATTGGTAATGTTTTCTGTGTGACCTCATCTCTAATTTCATAACAGGAATCAATGGGAAACAGCATTTGCTTTACAACAAATTTACGATATACCAAATTTTTGGAATCCATAAAGTAAGGACCACTTGCTTAATAATAATTTTGTTTTCTTGTAATATTATATTATTATATATTATATTATATAATATGCTATATTATACATAAATATTACATATATATTATAATATCAATGACAACAAAAAAAACCCCAAAGAACTTTAATGAATCTCTAATTTTATCAGTTAGAAAACCAAGACACAGAGGCATTAAGTGACTTGTTCAAGCTGATTCAGTTAATAAAAGCAGAGCCATAGCTAAGAACTTGGCTCTTCTTGTCCACGATCCAGTTATCTCTCTATTGGGGCCTGTCTTGAGGCCTTGATAAGAAAGGATTTGAACTCGGGTCTTCCTAACTCCACGGCCAGTACCTTCTGCACCGAAAAGACTTGAGAGGAAGGACAGACATAGAGAGAGAACAGTAATAACCAAAAAAATCTAACCAGACCTCAACGTATCTTCTAGCAGCTTCCACGTCTTCTTGTTTGGAAGGGTCTCTGGGCTCTGCCCAGTCACTGTTGATGGTGATAGAAATCAGCCCCCCTTGCTTGGCTCTGTAGACGTCATTATAGAGGTGCCAGGCTTCAGCGTGAGCTTTTATTAAGTTGTGGCCAACAATATAGGGAGCGGTGCCTGGTCTGAAGGAAATACCTACAAAACATCAGGCAAACGAACTGAGGATTCAGAACAGTAGAGAGGACATCTGGACTTCCACCAGCTGCCTGATTTGGTGACAACGAAAGCCAAACAAAAACAAATGGTGCCAACCAACTCAAAAAGTAGGTAGTATGTACTTATGTTTTAGAGAAGTTCATCTACAACAACTCCATAGGGCAGGTACTGTTATTGTCTCCATTTTTAAGATAAGGAAACTGAGGCTGAGCAAAGTGATTAAGTGCCTTGTCCAGGGTCACACAATAAGTGTGTGTCAGAATTTGAACTCAAGTCTTTGTTTTCTTGTAATATTATATTATTATAATATAATATATATAATAATATAATATATAATATTGTAATATTATATTATATATATATAATATTGTAATATTATATAATATAATAATATAATATATATAAAATATAATATATAATATATAATAATACTATATATATCCAAGTCTATCACTTTATCCACTATATTGCCAATGAAAGGACTGACAAAACCAAGACAAAGGTGCTTACTCAATTCTGGAATGGGTAACCCAGGGAGGAAGGACATTCCTGTCCTTTACCAAGTCAACCAAGGCTATTCCTCATGCTGCCCACTTGTCCTGGGATTGATCAATGCCTCTTTGGCTGCTGAGGCCTGACCCAACCCACCACCACCTGGCTCCAGCTTATCTTTTCAAGCTTTGTCTTCTACTGGTCCCCAATGGAAAGTCTCCACGCCAGACAGAGGACACTCCACTTTTCTTGCGTACAAACACCACCGTCACTCTTGGCACCCACCTGAGATGCAGCTCTACCCAGCTTAAATCTCCCTTGTCCCACAGAAGTCTCCTTGAATCACCCCAGCTCATGTGATGCCTCTCTCTTCTAGAGTCATTGGTGGCATGTACTGGGGACTACCTCGCACTGTCATTTAGATTTTTACGTGTTTATATCTGATCTCTCCAACCGTATCACTCTTAATTCTTCATATCCTCCCCACCACCAGGCTAGGGGCTCTGCATAAAACTATCGCTCAGTAGGTCCATGTTAACAACGACAGTGATAATAACTCATGGAATGATTGACAGTTTGTAAAACACTTTATACATATTATCTCATTTTTTCCTCAATACAACCCTATGAGGTTTGTAACCCTGAAAAACTCATTTTACAGATTATGATAATGAGACAGATAAAGGTTAAGTGATTTTCTCAGGATCACACAGTAAATGTGTCTGAGGCTTGATTTGAACTCAGGTCTTTCTGATTCCAAGTCAAGCACTCTAACCACTATGCCACCTGCTTGCCTATATGTTGAAGGAATGGATGAATAAAGAACTGAAATGTCAGCCAAAAAAAAGTACAATGATAGAAATACTTCACTGGCAAATAAAAACTGGTCCCCTACATGAAACATCCCCTTCCCTATAATCCTATATGGTGCCTGAGAATGCAAATCAATCATCAAAAGATTGCTTTAGGTAACACAAATGAGAGATGAGGAAATTGTTCTCCAGGGAAGAGTCGCAAGAGAGAAATGATAAATTTCCTCTTCCCACTCTAGGGAGCTGTGTGTAACTCTACAGTGCCCATTCTGTGGACCAGCAGAGCAGCCTCCTTGTCATTATCTAAAACTCTTTTAATGTTTATTAGCAAATGACCCTGAATGGGGGGCAAAACAGTGCTCATTTTTGCAGTTTGGAAGGGCCTAAGTAAGACATGCAAATTTATGAAGAGTTTATATGTCATGGATTATGTTAATTTTTTGCTTTATTTTTACTATCAACCAACAATTATTTATTGTGAATAAGTAAGTAAGCATCTACTATGTGCCAGGTGCTGGGGATACAAATACCATGAATTACACAATTCATACTCAAAAGTAACATATTTTTCTTAAAATGTACATTTTTTCCAACTATCGAACATTCATTTTTTTCCCCTTCCAGTAGGAAATGAAAGGAAAGGGAAGGGAAGGGAAGGAAAAAGGAGCAAAAAGTATTCTCATATTGATCATTTCCAAAAATGAATTTCTAGTTTTGACTGTTAGTCCATTTTATTATAACGATAATGAATATTAACATACTGACACCTAGCATTTGGAAAATGACAAGAGAAGGGTGAGTTCTATAGATTTCATGTTTAGGGTCAGCAGCGTAGTGGAGACCTGGATTCAAGGTCTGGTGCTATCACTGGTCACATTACTTTGGATAAATCACTTAACCTGTCTGAACCTTAGACTCCTCACACGTAAAATGAGGAGATTGAAGATGATTCCTCAGGTCTCTTACAATTTCAACATATACTTCAGGAGGGTGTAATGCTAATGAGATTAAAGATCCTCCGCACCCATTAATGGGCCTGCCCATTAAGAGCAAGATTTTTAGGAAGGTTCACATCTTTTGTTCATGAGGCATTGGTTCTCACAGGTTGTGATGCCCTCTGGGTCTGAAAAATGGATAAATATTCTGAGGTGAAGTTTTACTTTGGGTTTTCTCTTTGAAAGTGTTTGTTTGACCAGAGGAGCCTCGGGCAGCTGTGGAGCCCCCCACCCTTTGAAAACCCAGATCTTGGCGCTTCTCCCTCTGGTAACCCTGTACTTATGGTTAGGTAGTTACCTATCTATTTATTTGTGATGTATGTATTGCTTACTATCAGGCAGTTGGAAGCCCTGTCTATTGATTTTGATTTCTCTGTGTTTTCTCTGAAGTTCAGGGTGCTACTTTTTCCCCTGAACTAAGTGAATGATACATGTGCTTAATTAAAGTGATTGTTGACCCCTCAAAACTTGCCTTTCCTTTTAGAAAAACAAATCTAAGAACCTGTGCTAGGAGGCCATCTTGGATGCGTCAAGGTACTTGCTTTTACAGAGGGGAAAAAAATCAACACCTCTTTTCAGACACTCTTTGAAGAAGAGGAGATCAGATATCAGATCTGGGCCATGTTTTCCTTCTGTGACCCAGAAATGTCTTAGACCTCCCTCAGTCTAGCCGTTTTACCCCTACCTACCCACTGAGCTGAACTCTATGGTTTTCATTGTTCTAAGAACATATTCCCAACCAATAAGTTAAGAAGTAAGATCTGACACCAGTACCTGGAGCAGCTACTCCATAACCATGGCCCACATTGGCAATGGTATAGGGTTCATTGATAGTGATCCAAAACTTCACCTTATCTCCCAGCCTTTTGAAGAGTACATCTGCATACTCCTTAAACCTCTGGACTATGGTATCATTCTCCCAGCCTCCAACATTCTGGAGTGCCTGGGGCAGATCCCAGTGGTAAATAGTCACCTATAAAAAAAGAAAGTCACATCAGGAAAATTCCACTAATCCAGACTACAGCCTACTTCCAATCTCAGACATTTCTATAAGAGACGTGAGAAAGCCATCTCTCATCCCATACTCCAGTCTCCAAGTCTTTGTCACTTAATTCAGGAAGAAACTAAATTCTTCTTACAATTGTAAGATGGATAATTCAAAGTGGGTACTCAAATCAAAATCATTTACAATGTATTTATGTTTCATGATGATGAATTTGGCATTCTAGGTACTTTGGATGCTTCAAAATAAATAGTGAAGAAACACTTAAATTAAAAAGAAGTTGAGTTGTCCTCTCTTGGATACTGTCTATTGGAAACATGTGAAATTGATCTTGGTCTCAAAGAGGAAGAGACTTTTTCCCTGTGAACTGTGTGACATCATCCAATAACATCTACAAGAGTTTTCTATGTGATTAAGTTTCTTCTCAATAAGGATGACCCCTATGGTGGCTCCATGGAATTGGATCACAGTAATTATAACAGCTTGACGGGAATGAGTATCCTGTGTCAAGGAACAAGTGGCCTTTGCTCCATTCAGTGTCTCCTGGTTCTCACACTCTAGTACAAGGGTGAGGAACATGCAGCCTGGAGGTCACATGTGGTTCCCTAGATTCTCAGGTGTGGCCCTTTGATTGAATCCAGACCTCACAGAACAAATCCCCTTAATGAAAGGATTTGTTCAGTAAAACCTGGACTCAGTTAAAAGGCTGCACCCAAAGACCTAGAAGGCCACATGTGGCCTTGAGGTCACGGATTCCCCACCCCTGATCTAGCACACGTCCTCCATTCCCATTAGCCAGCATGTTACTACTTTCTAGCTTCTATTATAGTTGTTTGTGTACTTGTCTCATAACCTTACTAGACTATAAGCTCTCTAAGAGAAAGGACTGTGTAATTTCTCAATTTCATATCTCCAGAACCCAGCATGATGTGCTGCACATGGCAGAAATTTAATACATCTAGCTGGATTGCACTGAATCTCCCCTCTAGCCTCTCCCTTGTTCCCTGACACATGCTACTCATTCCCATCAAGCTGGTATAATTACTGTAATCCAATTCCATCCCCAGACTCTGGACATTTTCACTCACTGTCCCCCGTACCTGGAATGCTCTCCCTCCTCATCTCTCCTCTTGGCTTTATTCTTGCCTTCTACAAGAAATCTTTCCTAATCCCCCTTAACGTGAGTGCTTTCTTTCCAAGGTTATTTCCAATTTATCCTTTCTAAATCACATATATACATAATGGTTTACATGTTGTTTACCCCCTTTCCTCCTGAAACATTCATTTAAAAAAAAATTGAGATCCAGATTCTATACTTTCCTTCAGCCCCATGCCCTCCCATTGAGAAGGCAAGCAACATGATACCCACTATACATGTGAAGTCACGCAAAATGTGAGTTCCTTGAGGGTAGGAACTCTCTTGTTTCTTTTTGCAAGAAAAGAAACTACTGGCACATAGTAGGCACTTAATAAATGTTTATTGACTGAATAACAATTCCCCCCACTTATCCTGACAGTGCAGCCCAGCTGATAGAGTGTTGGACTGGGAATCAGGACTGTTGTTGGGGTTTAATTCTTGCTCCCTTCCATAAGGAACATGGATGAGTAACTTCACTTTTGCAAATAAGATAAGGTATGTAAAATATTATGCAGACCATAAAGCCCTATCTAAACATTAGAGATAATATTTTTATTTTCTCTTCTTTGCCTTTGTTCATGCTAATTCCTTTCACTGGGATCTACTTCCTCCTCCATCCCAGGAATCTTCAAGGGGCAGCTCCAAGTCCTGCGGCTTCCAGGGAAAGATTACATAGTCTGGTGGAAAGTGCTAGATTTGCCCTCAGGAGACTGAGTTTGTATACTGCTTCTGGAATTATTTACCAGCTTGTGACCATGAGAACTTCCATCTCAAGATAACAGCATTTGTATTACTTAACTCCACAGTGGAGGAAAGAAAGCCTTCGATACGCACTACAAAGCATGATAAAAATGTGAGCTATGTGTGATATTCTCCTCTGACATTTTCCATCAATGATGTTGGATAGAGTCATATATTTTTTACTCTTTATGCCAAGCAGTCTTACGCTGTTCTCTGTTTTGTTTGATGTAAATCCTGCTGCCGTGCCCACTGCGGGTCGGGCTTATGTTCTCTCTGTCTACTGTGCCAACTTATAGCTGATGCTGAAGAGACCTTCGCCAGATTGAACATGAGCACCAGCCACTTTTCAGGGAACATCAAATACTTTTTCTTGGAAGAAGACATTCCTACCTATCTGTACGTTAAGCGCTCACATCCCAATTAGAGTACGTAATCTCATGCTTTAGCTTACAAAACGAAAAAAAATAAATAGATTCTGAGTGATCTAATCCAAACATCCCCTAGAAAAAGGAAGGTAGGCAGGCTTATTTAGGCTCCTAAGTTAAAAACAAACCTCTGGTGATGGTGATCTTATCCCATCTGTGATATGTATGAGCCTCTTTTGTGTGTATGTGTGTATGTATGTAGGTATGCCTATACAGGTATATAAATAAAATGTATACCTGTATATATTACATGTATGTGCATATGCATATATAGAAAACTTTGTTGTTTAAACATATGTGCCTTTTGGCAAAACAGAGTATTTGGATAATTGCCATCCCATTTGAGTTAACCATATTCCTCTTTGTCAAAGCCCCTCCTCCCCAATCCTCTTTTTACCTGAGGTACAATATTGGCTGCCCTTAGCGCATCGATGAGTCTTTCATAGTAGTTTAACCCCTTTTCATTGATTTGCTTAGTGGTCCCATCAGGGAGAACACGAGGCCAGGAGATGGAGAAGCGATAGTAGGACACGCCAAGGTTCTGAATGGCTGCCACATCTTCTTGGATTTTGTGATAACTGTCACAGGCAATGTCCCCTGTGTCATCATTCTCAATCCTCAGTGGAGTATGGGAAAACGTGTCCCAGATACTAAGGCCCTTCCCATCAGCTCTCCAGGCACCTTCAGTCTCAAAGTAATAAGAGATAGCAAAAGTGATTACTTAAATTCTCACTTACCTCTAAAGCCCCTAAATTTGAAATTTGGACATTACTGGAAAGAACAGTTTATATCTCCAGAGCTTAGCACACTGCCTGTCACATGGTAAATGCTCGTTGATGAAGAGGAGGAGGACAGTAGAGTCAGACTTCCTTCTTAGAGTAGGACAAATTCCCAAGATGCCATATGGCTAGGCAGAATTTCCCCAAAAAAGCAGCATGTCATTTTAAAAAATTGTCTCTTTTCTCAAGGCTACTGGGCCGATTCTTAATTGCCTTCTTGGATTGTCCAATCTTGTACAAAGAATATGATTAGTATAGAGAATCCCAGTTCTTTATGGATTAAGAGTTTAACTTAAACTCAACATATACTGGTAGGATTATTTCCTGTTGCAAAGCAGGAAGCCAATATAGACACCACTAGCCTGAAATTCCTTAAAGAGGCTCAGGTACAAGCAACTAATCCCTTTTTATCCTTCTTTTCTTGGAGAGAAGCATCTTTTTGCTTTGATTTTTAGTGCTTCTCAGAAAGAGAACTGGGCATAAAGCTAAGAATTTGTCAGGACAGTAGGAGTTCACACATGGGTCTATGGACTATTTGTGTACTTGTCTTTTGCCATTAGACTACAATACAAGTTCATTGTAACAACTTTTGTGTCTCTGGCACCTAGCGCTAGATGCTCCATAAATGTTGGCTGAATTTGAATGTGAGTGATTTTCCTGAGTGGAAGAGACAGGTCAAGAAACCAAGATCACCGACTTTAAATATTTATAACCTGAGTGACTTTTACTAAGTGTTTTAGTTTTCAATCCACCTGACCTGACTTTCTCCATCAATACTGTACCAATTTGGAAGAGTGCCATAGGGAAGAGATAGTGGACTTGTTCATCTTGAGCCTGGAGGGCATAGCCAGGACCAGATGGTGATTGATAGTTGCAAAGAAACAAATTTAGGCTTGGGGTTAGGGAAAACTTCCTTCAGAGCTGTTTAAAAATGGAACGGGCTGTCATCAAGTGAGAGATGGATGACTACTTGTTGAGCAAATTTTGGAGAGAATTTTTAAGTATGGGTTGGATTAGGTGGCCTCTGACGTCCCTTCCAACTCAGCGGTGACTCCGTAACATTTGCCTCGGCTCAGCTCAGCCCAGTTGCCTCAGTGGGACCACATAATTTGGTTAAGTCCAAGACATAAAACAAAACGAGTAGGTCAAATATGAGACAGAATTCCTGCCCTGCTCCTGCTTACCTGATAGGCTGCTGAGGCGACACTCCAGACAAAGTCCTTGGGGAACTCTCCATACAGAAACTCATCCTCTTTGCTCAGGGGCATTCCATTGTTACTGATAACTTCTGTGTAATACCTAGCTGAAGTTCTCGCAGTCCGGGTTCTATTGGCATCACTAAAATCTACCTGGTAGAGTCCAAACTTGACACTGTAGCCGTTCAACCATTCAAAATTATCCATCAGAGACCAAGCCACATACCCTCGGAGGTTGACGCCATCCAGACTATAGGCTGATAAAATTTCAAAGGGAGGTTATTCAAAGAATAATTTTATGCTGTGAATTTAGACTGCTGGGTGGTACAGTGGATGTAGTGCTGGGCCTGTAGTCAGCAAGACCTGAGTTCCAATCCAGTCTTAGATGCTTCTAGCTATGTGACCCTGAGCAAGTCACTTAACTGTTGTCTTCCTCAGTTTCCTCAATTGTAAAATGTGGATGATAATAGCACCTACCTTCAGGGTTATTGTGAGAATCAAATGGAGATAATACTTGTAAATAGAGCTAACTAGCACAATGTATGGCAATAGTAGGTGTTCAATAAATGCTTGTTTCTTGGGGCAGCTAGGTGGCTCAGTTAATAGAGCACTAGTGCTGGAGTCAGGAAGACCTGAGTTCCAATTTGACTTTAAATGCTTGATACTTATAAGCTGTGTGACCTAGGGCAAGTCACTTAACCCCAATGGCCTTGGGTTCCCCCCTTCAAAAAAAATGTTTGTTTCCTTCCTTTCTTCCTAATATCTTGAAGGGAACTAGACATTCTACTGGATCTTTAGTATTATAGTAAACAATAATAGTTCATCAAGCCCAAGAAGCCATCTCTGATTAATTGAGCTGATGATGTACTATTTGGGTAGATTAACTGTGAGAAGAGCAAGGGCAGGTAGAAGGTCTACAGTATTGTGCATACAGAGCTCAGAATACCCTCAGAAACATTGGATTCCAGCTATGAAATGCAAAAATACCAATAAAATAGAGCTTGTAGGGGAGGCGAGAGCTGTTCAAAGAAGTCAAATCATTCTGCCACACATGTGACCCCATGGGACATCTGACATTAAGCTATCAGAGAAGCCCACATACCTTTCAAAGCTTCGTTGATGTACGTTTTGTAAAAAAATATTCTATCTGTGTCTTCAATTTGAGATGTCTTGGATCCCATACCATTTTCAGTGACATAAATGGGGATGTTACCATATTCTTCTTTGATCCAATTCAAGACTCTCCTCATCCCCCAGGCCACTGCTCTGTTGAGTGCAGTGGCAGGCCAAGAAGGATCATCCTGCTCTGTTCTCTCCTGATCACTTTCATAAGAAGGAGGGTTGAGTTGGGGGGTTCTGTGTGCCACAAGCTTGGAAGAGTAGGTGTTGAGGCAGAAGACGTCTGCTGTGTTTCTAATGTACATCTTTTCTTCCTCTGTGAAACTGGGGAGGCGAGAAGTGGCTAGATTTTGCAGCTCACTCCTGTTTCCTACTTTCCACTTCATAGCATCTGGATAGTCTCCGTTTTTGAAGATGGGGTGGGCAAACCAGCCCAAGGTAAACTGCAGAGCCCTATCAGCTGCCTCAACATCTCTTGGCAAGTTAGGTGACTTAGGTTCCATCCAGTGTGTGCTGAGGCTCAGAGAAATGACTCCTTTTTGATCCTGCCTATACTTCTCATCATATGTATGGTAAACTCGGGCATGAGCTTTGATGAGGGTATGGGCTATTCTATAAGGTGCATAACCAGGATCCTTCACATTTGGGGGAAATACTCCTTCACCATATGGTAACCATGCCTGGTACATGGGTTCATTAAATGTCATCCAGAATTGGACACGATCACCAAAAGTACGGAAACAAAAGTCTGCATAGCTGTCAAACAGCTCAATCAAGGAAGGGTTTTCCCAACCCCCAATATCCTGCAGGGCTTGGGGTAGGTCCCAGTGGTACAAGGTCACCATGGGAATGATATTGCTTGCCACCAGGCCATTGATAAGCCGGTTGTAGTAGTCAACTCCTTTTGTGTTGACAGAATCAATTGTCCCTCTTGGGAAAATTCGAGACCAGGAGAGAGAGAAGCGATAGGCCTTGACTCTCAAAGTTCTCAGTATATAAAGATCTTCCTCCACTTTATTGTAACTATCACAAGCTACATCTCCATTGTCATTGTTTGTCACACTGTTCCCTGGTGTATGGGTGAAGTTATCCCAAATGCTGGGGCCTTTCCCATCTGCATCCCAACCTCCTTCAATCTGATAGGCAGAAGAAGACACCCCCCATACAAAATCATCTGGGAATGTTCCGTGGTAGAAGAGATCTCTTTCAAACTTGGGTTCACTAGAGAATTTTTCCCAAACTACCTTAGCCTTGGAAGGAACCTCTGAGCGTCCCAAACTCACTGAAATTTTGGGGGGAGGGCTATAAAGGAGTAGTCGAGAAGATCTGTCTGTCTCTTTAGTCAGGAAACCATTCTTTTGAATAAGGCTGGAGAAAAAATAGGCAGACTTCCTGGGGATTCTAGGTCTGCTGCCATCTTTGAAATTCACATAGTGTAGCCCAAATCTTTGATTGTAACCTGATGGGCCTTCAAAGCCATCAATGAGGGAACGAGCAATGTAGGACCGAACATCCACACTGTCCAACTTGATAGCTAAGAAGAGAAAACAGAGATTTGATGAACATTAAAATCCTTTTTGCTTTTTCTTTTTGTTGTTTTTTAAAGTTTTCTTTCTCATGTGAAAGATTTGGAAGTGTTCATAATTCATAAAAAGGTAGTTAACTACTATTTTCACTACTTCAGATTAAAGAAGATTGTCCACCATCAATAGCAGTACATTTCAACAGTAAATCATATCTATAGCTTTAGAAAAGCTCTCCACTGGTACTAGTGAAGTTCTCCCAAATGCTGGGGCCTTTCCCATCTGCATCCCAGCCTCCTTCGATGTGATAGGCAGAAGAGGACACCTCCCTACAAAATCATCCACTGCAATTCATTGATTTCTATACTACAAATAACTCATTAAAATTATTTTACTACTTCCTTTATTGACCGACCTCAGGGTATCACCAGAACAAAATTACTAAACTTTTTTTTATGATAAAAGGATAAATAAGCCAGATATTCTAGGGGTTATTCTCTCTCATGGAAGAAATAGATGGTTAATTCCCTGGTTTGAGTTACTGAACAGGTATGAACGAAGTATTATTCAAAGAGCACCTTGAGATTTAGAATTATTTGCTGTGTTTGGGGGTACATTATCCAACTTGAACTTGTGTATCAAGCCCTGGTTCAATCATGTTACATTATAGCTCAACCACTAAGCCAACTATGTAAAAATTAGCCCATGATTGTGTGATTAACACTTCATAGAAAGCTTTGGACTTAGCATAAGAAGATCAGGGTTTGATTTCCAGTTCTACCATCTTTTAGTTGGGTAAGATTGGCTAAGTCAGTTACTCTCTCTGAGGTTCAGTTTCCTTACTTATAAAATGGGTGGGGTGATAAGGAAAGAGTACTTTGGAATCAGAAGGGCTGCATTAAAATCTTCCCTCTGACACAGCACTGTGTCATCTTAGGCAACTCACCTTCCTGGAGCCTTGGTTTTTCTCATCTGTAAAATGAGGGAGTTAGTTTGGGGACCTATGACATCTCTTTTTAATCTTAAACTCATGATTTCAAAAGATTAAATTCATACATAATACTTTGTAACTTTGAGGGCAGCTACAAAGTGGATAGAGTGCTGGGCCTGGAACCAGGAAGACTTGAGTTCAAATCCAGCCTCAGACACTGACCTGGTGTGACCCTGGTCAAGTCACTTAGCCCTGTCAGTTTCCTCATCTATAAGATGAGATGGAGAAGGCAATGGCAAACCATTCCAGTATCTCTGCCAATAAAACCCCAAAGGGGTTGCAAAGAGTAGGACATAATTAAAAAGAACTCAACAACTTTTGTTATGTAAATGTAAATTTTTTTTTTAATTTGTGAGATCAGCATGGTACAGTAAAAGGAATATTGGACTTGGAGATAGGAGGCTTGCATTTACCTCCCACATGTCCCACTCATTAGTAGCTTACTAAGGAGCTGGTCAGAGCAATAAATAGCCATTTTTTGCATCTGGCGCCAGTAGCACAAAATATACCCTCAGATTTACCTTCTGAAACAATTGAGGTGATAAGATGTATCTATCATGTATATGTCCAGGCATACATATATACGTGTGTATATATACATGCATACATACATACATAGATTAGTTAATCATACATTCTCTTTCATTGTTATTTAATAATAATATAGACAGTATATATAGACTATATAGATATATCTATATATAGTATATATATATATATATGACATAGACAGGAACTGAAATAGAAATGGGATGTGGGGGTGGTGGTGGTGTGGGGAGGTATGTGAAAGAGGAAAGCAGGCTTGAATGACTGGAAAGGCTTCATTTGAGCATTGGGATTGAGTAGGAATTGGAAAGGAAGAGGGTTAAGGGGAAGGCATTCCAGATAGAAGAAACAGCCAGAATCAGGGTGATGGATTAGAGAAGGACAAAGGGACAAACTCTGTCCTTAGAGGTTGTGGAGTGTAGCAGAGACAATGTTATACTTGGCATCAAAGCCTAAGCTGAAATCCTAGCACTGATTCTTTAGTCACTAGAAGTCTCAATTTCCTCATCTATAAGATGGGAGTGGCAATGCTGGCTCTGCCTTCATCCCCAATTGTCATAAAGAAAAGTATTCTGTGAACATTAAAGAAGAAGAGATGTGTGATCCCTTACCTTTGAGTACCTCATTGACATAGAGACTGAAATAGTCACTTCTTACAGAGTCATCAAGGTCTCTGCCTTCTATGGGCAGACCATTGGCAGCCAGGTAGATTGGAACATTCCCTTTGGTATATTCCAGGGACACAAACTGTAAGAGTCTCCTGAGACCCCAGGGCACCACCCGAAGCCAAGGTGATGAGGTCTGGGGCCAGGCAGGGTCCACATGCTGGGAGAAGCCCCGGAGATTGTCATAGTCTAAAACACAAGAGTCATTCTGGGCATCCTTAACCAGGCGAGAAGTATAATGTGACAGGCCAAGAAAGTCAGAGGAACCTTTCAAGAGAAGCTTCTCTTCCTCAGTAAAGCTGGGGATCTGGGCGACAACACTGCCACACTGCCTGTTCTTCTGCTGGATTTGGGCCCTCAGCGTGTCAGGGTAGTCACCATTCACAAAGAGCGGGTGGGCAAACCAACCCAGCATAGAATGCAGGTAGCGCTCAGCGGCCTTCACATCCTCTGCCTCCTCTGGAGAATAGGGCTCGGCCCAGTCCGAGTTCAGCACGATCCCCACCTGCCCCTGCTGCTGGCCACGATGGTGGAGATCATAATGATGCCAAGCCTTGGCATGAGCCTTGAGGATGGAGTGAGTCACCTTGGAGAAAAGAGGGTAAGAGAGAGAAGGAGAGAGAACAGGATACAAGCTTGAGGGATGCTCATTTACTTCGTTCCGCATACCTGTGATCTCATTGGTACGGGGCACTACAGAAGAGGAAACTTCAATTATATGGGTTCCACAACTTCTGGACTTAGCGGACTGCTTCAGGGCATCTAGGTGACCAACCAGATAGAACACTGGGCCTACAGTCAGAAAATCCGAGTTCAAATCCTATTTTAGACATTTACAAACTCCCATCTCTAGGCATGCTACTTAATCTCACTCAGTTTCTTTGGCTGTAAAAATTAGGGGGTTGGGCTCTATGGCCTCTAAGATCACTGTTAGATGATTGCTTGGGGTGTTCAGGTTTTGGTAGACACAACGCTGGGTGTGGAATTAGGTAGATTTGAACTCAGGTTTTCCTGGCTCAGTTTTCTTAAATTACCCCACACACTGAATCTTTGGCTCTGAAATCTCATCCTGCGCTGACTGACTCAATTTTTGGTAGACATCTCAACTCCCTCCATGGCCAGAGAGTGGGGCAGTAAACTCCTCCCAAAGCCTTCCTTTACAGAGGGCTGAGAAACTCCAGAACTTTCCAAATAATTCTCCATTTTCCATCAGAAGTTTTGCTTAGTTTTGACTTTTTAGAACATCATACCCTCCTCCCTCCCCTCTCCCTGTTTGCTCCTCCCTCCATCCCCCATCTAGTTTCTCAGATTTTTTTTTTTTGGTATATTGGCTTCCCCCATCCACTTGTAAGCTCCTTGAGGGTAAAGATTGTCTTTCTTTTTCTTATTTGTATCCCTAGCACTTAGCACAGTGTCCGGCACATAGTAGTTGCTTAATAAATGGTTATTGAACTGAACTGAAAGAGAAAGAGTACCTAAGTATACAAAAAAGTTTATCGTAGCTCTTTTTAAAGCAAGAAGGAACAGGAAACTGAAGGTATACCCATCAACTGGAGATGACTGAATAAGTTTTGGTAAATGATTATGATGAAATATGACTTTGCTATAAGAATAATGAAGGGAATAGTTTCAAAAAACCTGGGAAGACTTATGGAACCGATGCAAAGTGAAGTAAGTAGAACCAGAACTATTTATACAATAACAACAATATTGTATCAACTCTGAAAGTCATAGGACTCGTGATGCAACATGTTGCCCACCTCCAGATAGAGAGGTGATAGGGTCAGAGTGCAGATAGAGGCGTATTCCTTCCTTCCTTCTTTCCTTCCTTCCTACCTCCCTTCCTTCCTTCCTTCTTTCTTTCCTTCTTTTTTTCCTCTCTGTTCTTCCTTCCTTTTTCTTTCTTTTTCTCTTTTTTTGACAGGGCTTATGTGGGAATTTATTTTGCATTAATATATACTTATATACATATATGTGAGTACGTGTGTGAACACATACATATGTTTTCATATATACATATTCTCATATGTATCTTGGTTTGCTTAGTTCTCTAAAAACAGAGACACAAAAGTGCTGGCTTTTGAGTCAAGAAGACTTTGGTTCCACATTTCTTTAAAGTTTCATCTTCCAATAAGATACAAGTAACTCCAGGGTATATTTCCCATAACATCTCAGTGTGATGCTTAAAAACTCCTTTTTGAACTGTATGTTATTGTCTCACTACTTTTCTCATTTTAAAATTTTGGTTGAGTTATTGTGCAGTTAACTTTTTTGTTGTTAGGGTGTTTAAAAATCTATTTCTCTTTTCTTTTGTATTTCTATTTGTTAATTTTGAGGGATGTGTGAGAAATCTGACTCCACTAGAGTGTCTCCATCTGTGATCTTGCCTGGAAAGCCCTGAATGGAATTTAAATGAAAGCAATGAATAGTAGGAAAAAAGAGAGGGTAGTACTAGTAGCTACTCTAAGACACATTGCCATGCAAAGAAAATTTTTTTATAGGAAAAAAGACAACTCTTATTATGGTGGAAAGCATGTTGGTGCTAGACTTGAAATATCTGAGTTTAAATTCTGCTTCCAGTGTTTGCTACCGATAGTTGACCACAATCTCTGTAAGTCTCAATTTCCTCATATATAAAATAAAGGGGTAGCACTAGAAGGTCTTTGAGATCTCTTCCAGGTATAGACCTATGGTGGGAGGAATGATCAGTCAGAAATGGCATCTGTACTAGCCAAGGGAAAGGGGTACAACTCAATGTCCTTTCCCAATATTCCATTAGAATGTGAACTTGTTGAGGGCAGACTGTGTTTTCGCTTTTCTTTGTATCCTCAGCACAGTGTCTAACATATGATAAGGTATTAATAAATGCCTGCTGATTGAAAGACTACACGGAACAGTATAAATCATAGGGGTGGGAAGTACCTTAAACGAGGCTACTCCTGGGTCAGAAATGCCTGGGGCATGGTGTCCAGTGCCATAGCCTGCGTAGCTTATCACCCAAGGCTCATGAAATGTCACCCACAGCTTCACCCGGTTCCCAAAGGTGGCAAAGCAAAAAGCTGCATAGTCCACAAAAGCATCCACCACACTTTCATTCTGCCAACCTCCATGATCCTGCAGGGCCTGTGGTAGGTCCCAGTGGAACAAGGTCACCATTGGTTCAATGTGGGAGTCCAGCAAGCGGTCAATCAACTTGTTATAGTAGGCTACACCCCGGGGGTTGATGATGCTCTTGTTCCCTGTGGGGAAAATCCTAGACCATGAGATGGAAAACTTGTAGACCCGAGCCTGGAGGCCACGGAGGAGAGAGATATCATACTCGATCTTGTGGTAACTGTCACTGGCCACATCAGGCACTGCTTTATTCTCAGCATGGCCCTGGTGTCCAAACCTGTCCCAGATACTTTCTCCTCTTCCATCTTCTGC
The DNA here is from genome assembly GCA_028658325.1 of Potorous gilbertii. Classification (NCBI taxonomy): domain Eukaryota; kingdom Metazoa; phylum Chordata; class Mammalia; order Diprotodontia; family Potoroidae; genus Potorous; species Potorous gilbertii. Next base: position 249,504,285 of record CM053771.1, on the reverse strand, counting down.
CCAGGCTCCCTCTACGTTAAAGGCTCCTGTGGCAGCACCCCAGAGAAAACCTCCAGGGAAAACATCATTCAGGAACAAGTCTCTCTCTGCAACAGACTGGTTGGCAAACATCTGCCAGACTCTCCAGTAGGCTGAGGTTGGAGTCACAGAGAAGGGTTCGCCTTCGGTTTGATCAGCCAGATTGTCAAGTAGGGAGCAAGCCCTGCCAAAGCATAAGAAGACAAAGGATCTTTTGTGTTGTTTAATATTTGTTGATATGTTCTGTTTTTATGCCACTTTCATTTCCAAATATGTCCCTCTCCTCCCCCCCAGCCCCCCACTGCTTGAACAATTCCCTGAAACAAAGAACTAAAAAGGGGGAGCCAGAGGAAGCAGCAAACCAGTCAACACATATACAATACAATATATGCAATGCAGTACAATACAATGCCATATAATAAACATTTATTAAGCACCTACTATGTGCCAGGCACTAGGCTAAGCACTGGGGATACAAAAAGAGGCAAAAGATAGTCCTTGATCTTACAATCTAATGGGGAGAAGGCGATGACAGCATGTAACTCTCTCTCTCTCTCTCTCTCTCTCTCTCTCTCTCTCTCTCTCTCTCTCTATATATATATATATATATATATATATATATACACATTTATATGCAATGCAAGCTATACACAGGGTAAATAGGAATAATTAACAGAGGGAAGGCACAGGAGTTAAGAAGGTTTGGGGAAGGCTTCCTGCAGGAGGTGGGATTTTAGTTAGGACTTAAAGGAAGACAGAGAGGTCAGTCCCATCTACTATGTCCATGATCTACTGAAAACTATTTTCCTCTAGCTCTCCTATCTTTGGTGGCTAAACTCCTTGAGAGACTTTCCTATGTGTCAGACACTGTGCCAAACACTAGAGAAACAAAGAAAGATCAACCCCATCCAAAGAAAAACCAACCCAAAAACCCAAAACTAGTTCCTATTGTCAAAGAGCTCATGGTCTGGTTCCTTGCTAGATCTTCACCCAGGTCATTTCCACTAGTGGTGGATGTCCCCTTGGTGCTGTCCTGGGTCTTCTTCTCTTCTCACTCTACTTCATTTGGTTAATCCATCAACTCCCATGGATTCAATGATCATTTCTGTGCAGATGGTTCTCAGATCTAGTTACCCAGGCCTAACCTCTCTCCAAACTTCCAATCTCACATCCCCAACCACTTATTAGCCCTCTCAAATTGGATGGCCCATAGATGTCTTACATTTAACATGTGCAAAACTGAGCTCTTTCTTTTCCTCCTAATCAAATTATTCCCTCTTCCTACTTTCCCTGTTTCTGTTGAGGTCACCACTCTTACCAGATATCCAGGCTTGCAAACTAGGTGTCATTCTCAACTCTCTCAATCTCTCTCTCACCTCTCATATCCAATCAGTTATCATGTTTCGTAGAGTCCATCTCTGTAGCACCTCTTGTATAGTACCTCCCCTCCCCTCTCCTCTGACACGGCCACAGTCCCTCACTACTTTATGCCCAACAGCCTGCTGGTAGGTCTCCTGCCTTGGGTCTCTCCTCACTCCAACCCATCTTCCACTCTGCTGTCAAAATGATCTCAAAATGAAAGTTTAATCATGTCATCCCCTACAAGATAAACTTCATTGGCTCCTTCCCTATCATTTCTAAGATCAAATACAAACAACTCCATTTAACTTCTAAAGTTCTTCATAATCCAGCTCCCTCCTACCTTCCCAGTCTTCTTCCATTTTATTTCCCTCCAGTGACAGTGGCCTCCACACAAGACACTCCATCTAATGACAGTCCTTCCTCCTCTGCCTCCTGACTTTCCTGGCTTCCTTCAAGCCCCAGCTAAAATCTTGTTTTCTACAATGAGTCTTTTCTAATCTCCTTTAATCCCAGCAGTTTCTCTCTGAAATGACCTCCTATTGCTGCTGTGTATATCTTGTTTGTACATAGTTGCTTGCATGTTGCCTTGCTCCTTGGACTGTGAGTTTACTGAGATCAGGGACTCTTCTGCCTTTCTTTCTATCCCCAATGACTCATAGTAGGTGCTTAATAAAGGCTTCTTGAGTTGACTCTCTGCAGTATCCCATACTCACAGGTCCCACCTTCATGCTCCTCTACTGTCCAAGTTTGACTATTCAGTTTATTATTTTTTTTTATTGCCCTTCAGAAAGGGACAACATGATAACAGAGAGGCAGCCTGGGAGAATGGACAGAATCCTTGCCTTGGAATCATGAAGACTTGGATTTAAGACCTGCTTCTGACATATACCAGCCATGTGACTGGGTATTTAACCTCTCAGTGCCCAAAATGACACTCTAAAACCCTAAAGTTTAGAACAGTTACTGATGAGCATTGGAAGAGAAAGTTTCCTCTCTGAGAGTTCCTAATAGCCATCTAACCAAAAAGAAAACAACACTAGCACTGAAAGCAGTAGCACAGCATCCAGAATGGCGGAGGGAATTGATTATCCCAGGCATTCTGTCCTAGTCAGATTGTATCTGGTGCTGTGCTCTGGGCACCATGTTTCAAGACGTTCATTGTCCGATGAAGGCATAACTATTTCTTCGATTAAACTAACAACTTTTTGTAAGTTTTTTGTTTGGTTGTTCAGTTGTCTTTCAGTTGTGTCTAATCTTTATGACGCCATTTGTTGTTTCCTTGGCAAAGATATTGGAATGGTTTGCCGTTTCCTTCTCCAGCTCCCTTTACAAATAAGGAAACTGAGGCAAACAGAGTTAAGTGACTTTCCCAGGGTCACACAGCTAGTAAGTTTTTGAGGACAGATTTAAACTCCAGGGCTGATGTTCTATTTACTGCATCACCTAGCTGCCCTTAAGATGTTTTGGTGGCAGATATATTATCTGTATTTAAAGACAAAGAAACTGAAACACAAAGGAAGTGATTCACTATAATCATACCAACAAGTTGGTTGCTGGGCCAAACTAAAGTCCAGTTCTCCCAACACCTGATTCAGGTTTCTCTCACCAAAAGCCAATCAAATGTTTAGATATAGGGCATTTTAAATGCCCCCAGCCTCCACTCCCAGAAGTCAGTTTATGGTTAATTAATATAAATTGCAGTTCACTCGATCAATTTGTGGATTCTGCTACCTTTGACTTAGACCTTTAACTCATTTGGCAGTCTGGTAAAGCCTATGGAAAGCTCTTCAAAATGTTTTTCTGCCTACATTCATAATGGAAGGAAATGCTACATTTCAGACAAAGGTTAAGAACAAATAAAAGATGTGAATTTTTAAAATTCTATCCAAATTCACAGACACCCTGAAGTCTGTGCAGAGCCCACAGATCCCAAGGTTCACAGCCTCAGGCTAAGAGGAAGTTTCCCTTCAATTCTAAAGTGTAACTTGATTGAGGATGAGGATGTTCCAAGAACTTGGGGTGTTTAGCCTAAAATAGAAGAGACTTGGGAATTGGAGGCGGCGAAGCAGATGTGGTTGTTTTCTTTAAATAATTGAAGAAGGGGGAAAGGGGATAATATCCGTATTACACCTACTATGTGCCAGGAGCAGTGTTAAGCACCTTTTACAAACATTATCTCATCTGACCCTCACAACAACTCTGCAAGGCAGCTGTTATTTTCCCCATTCTACAACTATGTCAACTTTGGCAAACAGAAGTTAAGTGACTTACCAAGGTTAATACAGCTAGTTAGTGTTTGAGGTTGGATTTGAACTCAAGTTTTCCTAATTTCTGGCCCAGCTCTAATTCACTACACCCCCAGCTACCTCAAGGATTATCTTATAGGAAGGTTGGATTTATTTTGTGTAGCTTCAAAAAATAACTGAAGGACGAATGAGTAGATGTTACAAAAAGTCAAATTTTAGCTCAATCTAAGGAAGACCTTTGTAATAGTGAAGGTGGCCCAAAAGTAGAAGGAATTACCTCAGGAGGCACCTAGAGGTCTTCCAGAGGAGGCTGATGACCACTTGTCAGGAATGACAAAGGATTCCTGCATTGAGCGGGAGGTTGGACTACATGGCATTTTCCAGTTCTAAAGTCTTATGATTCTATAATTAGACTCAATTCTCAATTAATCCATTTGACTGGAGGAGAACAGAGGAAAGAATGTTCTGGAAATGCCTGCTAAAAGATTTGGTTCTGGAGGATAATCGGAGAAACACTCAATCAGCAATATGTGAACAAGTCAGGTTTTCACTTTCTGTCCCTTTCCAGGGTGGAGTCCTAGGGTCATCAATCCGTTGCTAGAAGGGACCTTCAGAGACAACAAGACTCCAACCCCCTCATTTTACAGATGAGGAAATGGAGCATGGAGAGTGGACACGCCCTGCCCAGAATCACATTGCTAACGTAAGATGGGTAACCACATAGTCCAGACTCCAGGTCCAGTGCGCCATGCTCCCAGAAGTCAGAAGAGTAGAGTCCTGGCTCTCCTCTTAGTCAGGGGGACGATTTGGAGGCCAAGTCATTTCTCAGAACCTCAATTTCCCTGCCAGTAGAATGGTGGCAATAATATTGACCACATTTGCCTCTTGGGATTGTTAAGGAAGCATCAGCAGTTTTGGAAAACTGTGAATGATTATTATTGGTGAGGCAGAGGTCAGAGATCATCTACCCAGAAGATAAATTCCTTTATTGTGAATTGCCTCTCTCCTTTGGGTTGACGTGGCACCTAGCCTTTCCCTAAAAGTCAAAGCTCAAGTTATTTCAGAAGTTATCTATGCAGCCTGCCATACTCCTGAGGGCTCCAGAACCAGACTAAAATGTGATTGGAAAATACATAATAAAATAAATTAAGGTTCACACAGGTTATATAAACATGTGATTGTCTACATTAATAGGGAGCTGGATTATTGGCCCCCATCTCTTTTTGAGTTTGCCCCACTGCAGCCCTTAGGTGTGAAGAAGGTGATGTGATAGAGAAAGTATCTTCACCCAGGATGCGTTATATCAATGAAAGCCCCTGTCAAGTCCTTATCCCTCTAATGTTTTTAAGACAGAGAAATTGAAACTCATAATTACTGTCTTGGAACAAGTTAGAGAGCAAGTTAGAGAGTTCTCTCTGTCAGACTTCCATTAGATTGTTTCCAGGGGTGGGGAACCTGTGGCCTTGAGGCTACATGCTAGGTCCTCAAGTGCGACAGAAGAAATCCTCTTAATAAAAGTATTTGTTCCATAAAACTTGGATTCAGTTAAAAGGTTGCACCCAAGGACTTAGAAGGCCACCTATGAGCTTGAGGTCACAGGTTCCACACCCTTGGCTAAGGCCTAGAGATAAGAACCAAAACCACTAGCTAATTTCTGGCTAGTCGACATAAATGGTATAGGGCTGAAGTCCATATGACCGAAGGAAGCCATCTGTGCTACTTCTGGCCATCTGGCTGCCCAAAATCATAGGATCACGGATTTAGAGATCCAAGAGACCATAGCATCCAATTCCCTAATTTTACAGATGAGGAAACAGAGGCACAGAAAGGTCAAGTGACTTGCCCAGGATTGCACAGCTAACAAATGTCTGCATTCAGGTATTCCTGAGTCCACACATCTAGGAATCTTCACAGGAGAGAGTTCCCTAATCAATACCTAGCTCTCTAGAAGAGAAAAGAGATGAGGCAAGATAGAGAAAGACAGAAGCTATGAGTAATTAGCCTCATACAGTACGTACTAGGTAGCTTGCCAAAAAACCAGAGATCACTGGCCAACTTGGCTTAGGAGAGAGAAGAGACCCTACCCTGCATGGTCTTGAAGGACCACTGGGGACAGGAGAGATTTGGATAGAACCGACATTGAGCATCATTCTGTGGTACAGAACCCATGTGGTACTACGCAAAGAGTCTTGGGTTAGGAGTGAGGTGATCTGGGTTCCAACCCAACATGTACTATTGACTACCTATACAGCCTTAGGTCAGTCATTTCACTTTTCTTGGTCTCGGTTTTCTTGTCTGAAAAATGAAGTTGGTAATACTTGGCTTTATCTACCTCAGAGGGTTATTGCATCTATCAAACATGTTGATGTTTTTGAAAGTAGCTTTGTAACTAACTAATGACCATAACTAGCATTGATATGACTCTTCAACGTTTGCAAAGCACTTTGCAAATATTATCTCAGTTTATCCGCAGAGTAATCCTGGGAGGTCCTGCTATTATAATCTCCATTTGTAAAGTTCTATTTAGATGTAAGGAGACAAATAAATGCTTGAAGAGAGTGAAAGGGGTTTTTTTGAATGCCTGGGAAACCAGTCTCTGTCTTCCAGCTTGCTCTAGGAGCTATCATTTGCTAGAATCTTATAAAAATACCTCCATATCCAAGTGACATTTCATAAGTCATTGAAAATGCTGCCATATTTTTTTCTGAACAACCTTTCCCCCATTTTACAACTGAGGGGGAAAAACTGAGAGACAAAATGAGATTTCTTCTCATTTTTTATCTCCTTTATCAGAAAGATGAAATGACTTTTCCAAGCTCACACAATATTTAGTGGGAGATATACTCCCACACCAAGATCATCCAGCCTCAAAAAGAAGAAAATTGGTCTTACCTTTTCTTGGCACTGGAAGGACACTGTAGGAATTCACTGATATCAAACCCAATGGTCAATACTTGGTCTGTATTTATGGCTGTAAGATAAGAAGTTTGTTCAATCACAGATACAGGCTTCCCATCAGGATGGGCGTTCATCTTTGGGACTTTTCTTAGTACCTAAAAAGAGCTCTATGAAGTCAAAATTCTAAGAAGCTGATTTAACACCCTTTCAGAACCTACCTCTGGAAGTTGTCATTTCCTTCCTAAGGATTGGGACTGAACCTGTGATTTCCCTGGCATGGGGACTTCCTACATGTGCTACTCCAGATACTACCCAGGGAATCTTCTCTATTGCACTCAAACCAACTACACATGGTAGCTGAGGTCAGACGCAGGTAAGTGAGTAAGGAAGAAAGGAGCAGGAAGTGCAAAATGGCACCAAATTCCTCACAAAACTGTCATCCTTGTTTTCTTTCAAGTCCGACCTTTTTTCACTATCTTTCCATGTCAAAACCTCAGTCTTTCACAGATCATAGGTTTTAGAGCAGGAAAGGAGTTTAGAGATGAACGGTCTGCTCACTAAAGCCAATTTCAGCCTCTGGGAATTTCTTACCAACCTTCGATCATGTTAAACAATTGAGTTGATTTTTCCTTCAAGGTAACACAGTTGTGAAGTTTTAGGCTAAAGATGAAAACTTTCACTTTGGGATCAATGGTCTGCAAAGAAACAAAAACCAGTCAGGAACCGAGGCTGCTCAGTCTAAAGCTTCCAAAAGTAGGAGACATATTGAAGGGTGTACAAGAATCAGTTTGGTTGATATTCATTCATTGTCGGTAGAATTGCAAGCTTTGCAAGGGAGAGAGGGGAAAGTAAATTAGCAACATGTAGCAAAATTGACAAAAATACCTTATCTCACTAATTACATCACTGGTAAGGATGTACTGGAAAGGAAGTTCTCAAAAATAAAAAGAGAAGAGCTATCTGTTCAAAGATTTCTATAATAATTCTAAAAACTGGAAGAAATCTGAAATGTACAATAACAGTGAAATGTGACACCTTCTCTAATGTAATAATATAATGCATTAATGTAGAGAGGCATGAAAAATGGAAAATAATATGTAAAGGCCTTAAAATAATAATGCAAAGCCAAAAAAAAAAACCCAAAAACCAAACCAGCCAAACAGAATGCGCACTAATGGAGGCTATATCAGAAGAAAAGTAAATTCGAATAAATTGATAAAGAATCCCGGTGGAGACTTAGAGGCAGTAAGTATGGATTTTTGGATTGAATGTCACTGAATTCTGCCTCAGACATTAATTGTATGACAACAAATCACTTAACCTTTCCTTGCCTCAATTTCTTCATCTGTAAAATGGATCAAAATAGTATTTACCTCCTAGGGTTGTGAGGATAAAATGAAATAATATCTGTAAAGTATTTGCAAAACCTTAAGTGCTATGTAAATGCTAGCTATTATTAACCACAATGTAAATAGTTGCAAAGCAAATTTCACTAGTTGGACTGATATGTGATATTGCATTTCTAATAAATCATTTTTTAAAAAAAAAATCACCTTGACTAACTGGGTCTGGAAACAGCACCTGAATATCATTTGAATTGTAAGCTTCTTGGACAAATACTTAACATTCCTAGCCCAATGCCTTGCATACAGCAGGCACTTAATACATGTTATCAAAATGAATTGAGTGGCTCTAGTTAGTAAGTGGAACTAACAGTGGTCTTTGTGGGAGAAGAACTGCTATTTAATACCACATTCTAGTCTAATCAAACTTTTCTATTGCATACGTCTATCAATAAAAAACTGAGTACCCTCCATCTATGTATATTTACTTATTTTTAAATTATGTTCATTACTGCCATATCAAATTTTATGCATTATAAAATTTTTAAAAATGGATATTTAAAAAGGACAAGATGAAATAATGTTGGATCTTCGAGTCAAAAGAGAATCATGGAAGTTAATTGAGTAAGGGAGTGGCCTGGTCAGCTGTATGGAGGATAGAAATGAACAGAGAGGGACCTGGGGCAGGGATAGTAGCAATCAGGAGGCTATTGTAATAGTCCAAATGCAAGGTGGTGAGGGCCTGAAAGAGGACGGCAGCTGTGTGAGTATAGAGAAGAGATTGGGCATAAGAAACGTGTAAGTCAAATTAACAGGATTTGGCAAATGATTGGGTATGTGGGATAAGGGAAAGTAAGGCATTTGGATTGCTACCTTGGAGTGACTAGAAGACTAGACGTGGAGGAGACAGGTGACTTTAGAAGGGGAGATGAATTTTGGAGAAAAGAATATAATGAGACCTCTGATGTAGACCACACTCATCCTGAGTAGCTCACTCTGTCCCACCAAAAAGGAGATTGGAGTGTCAAATCAGCTACTGCCTAAGAGGAAAAGGGTACCAGCAAAGCAGGCCTTCCTTGGGGGTGGGGAAGAATTTTTGCCTGAACAGCTGCTGGTGCAGGTGCCAGGGCTGTGGTTAGGCTTTATCTGTCCTAGAGACCTGTACTAAGAGCAGAAGGGAAGATGGTTGGAGGCGTTCTTGGGGAATAGTGGCTAAAGGGGGTGGAGTCCTATCAACTATCATGGGAAAAGTAAGATGGAACCCATCTTTCCAGCTTCTGACTGCTTACTTCCTTGGAGTCACTACATAGCCCACTGGGGATACAGGGTCCTTACTTTGGAAACTGCTTGTCTGTCCAATGAGTAAAAACCACGCTTGCATATTCTGTTCACACACAAACCAGTTTCAAAATCAATTCACACACAAATTTTCACAGATCCCAGTGCTAGTTCATCATGGCCCAGATTTGGTCCATCATGTTTCATAAATGAAGTCTACTGACAACAGGGGGATCAGGTGAGAGGGTGAGAATGATTCACTATAGCTCATCCCCTCTACTAGAATAACAACTCAAAGTATCTTTTCCTATTAACAGTGAGTCAGAAGCATCATCTCATCCAAAGGATAGGATGTTTTTTATATCATGAATACATCCATTACCTTGATTGACCTGTCTGTGCTTATGGCAATGTTGATACTTGTTGAAGATAGAGACGTGGGGACAAACGTGTGAACCTGGGATAGTTTGTCCTTTATCAGTTCATTATTTATTTATTGTTGAGTGAACTGAGACTCTGACCCTGTGGGTCAGAAGGGATTTAATAAACCAGGACCTTGTACGATAAGCCATCATCTTAGTGACTAGAGGTGGTAAAATATGGGACAGAAATTGCTTAACTAATGTTCCAAAGGGACACAGGTGGTCAACAAGGCAAAGGTTGGGGCTGAAACCAAGAAGGATAAACCAAAGGCTAAGGATGCTCAGAGTACAGGAGGTGAGGATCAGGCAAGAAGTGAGAAAAAGGCCCAGGAGTGGGTAGTTAGCTCTGGTCCCAAAAGGTCAAAGAATGAGGGATAGAGTAGATCAGGAAAAAGTCTGAAGTATAGACAGCACACACACACACACACACACACACACACACACGACAAGAATAGGTGGGAGTCCAGAAATCTAAGAAAACAAATAACCTAGCTGTAATACCAAAGTTCAGAACATAGGGTGTTTTAATATATTTACTATCATGAAAGGGAATGGGACTAAGCTATGGGCAAGCAAGAATGAGAGACAATGAGTTCACTCCCCTTCATTTTACAGATGGGGAAACTGAGTCCCAGAGAGCCAAGTGCTACGTCCAAGTTTACATAGCTATTAAATGCTGGAGGTAGAATTCAAACCCAGGTATTATAACTCTAAATTCAGCTAAATGCAATATTGTAGTTCATTTTCCAGTCATGCCTGACTTTTTGTGACCCCATTTGGGGTTTTCTTGGCAAAGATACTGGAGTAATTTGCCATTTCCTTCTCCAGCTCATTTTACAGATGAGGAAACTGAGACAAATAGGATGAAGTGGTTTGTCCAGGGTCACACAGCTAGTAAGTGTCTGAGGCCAGATTTGAACTCAGGAAGAGGAGTCTTTCTGACTTCAGGCCCAGCACCACTTCGCTGCTCCAGTGCCATAGTGCCTCTAAATACAAATATGTATCCCAAGAGTAAGAATTATTTCTCTAATGTCTAAATAAGAGTATTACTAGTCACTGTCACTTCAAGCAGATCTCACTTAGAAATTAGAAACCCCTTTTGTCATTGAAAATTCAGTCTATACAGCTAAGTGGTACAGTGGATAGGATCCTGGGCCTGGATTCAAGAAGACCCAAGTTCAAATTCAGCCTCAGATATTTCGTAGCTGTGTGACCCTAGGCAAATCACTTAATATGTTTTCCTCAGTTTCCTCAACTGTTGAATGAGGACAATAGTAGCACTTGCCTGGCACATAGTAGCTGCTATATAAATGCTAGTTATTAATACTGTGCATTAATTGGAACCTTAAATATCTATGAAACACTCCCAGAAACCCATTCCACTCGTCATCAGTATGTAAAGGGACTCAGATTACCTGCAGTTTATTCAGCTCCTGTGGTGGACCCATCTTACTTTGGCAATCACACATCAGCTCCAGAGAGAGGAAATCGATGGAGTCCTACAAACAAACAAATAGAATCACTACTGCAAGCACGTGAAAGACAGAAGTTTGCTCGGGATTGTTCTGCTTTTCTGGCTTCTATGTAGAGCTCTAAACGCTGGCAGAGGGGAAGGGAGGAAAGTGGGGGCAGGATGTACAGACTAGAAATGGAAGGACTCTGATCAATTCCAATGGACAATAGTGGACCCCAAACCACTGAACTGGACTTCATCAGTTAGAGAATGGCAACAATTGGTGGTACAATAGGATATTATTGTGTCATATGAAATAACAAAAGGGACAGTTTTCCTTTAAAATTTAAAAAAAACTTTTTCAAAAAAATATTTGGTTAGTTGTATCCCAGTCACTGGGAACCTCAAAGAGTCATGAGTTCTAGGGCCACTGGTTTCAGGAACCACGGCTGGTGATACTCCCCTCTTCCAGGGGTTACCTTTTTCAAATTTCACATTTTAGAATACAAATTAAGGCCACGTCTTTTAGGAAGCCTTTCCTAATTAATCGCACCTCTCTCTCTACCTCCCCTCCGCTCTCAGTCCATGAGCACAGCACTTAACCTCTTGTCTTTTCATGAACTCGTCAAATACTATCTTTATTGATTTATTTTCATCAGATATTTCTTTGGATTGCTTTGATTATTTAATTTATCTAATCCTTGAGGACAAAGACTAACCTTGCTTAACTAATGACTAATCTTCATTACATATCCTCATTACCAATAAAGTTCAATATGTCCTATGAACCCCAACAATATGTTGACTGACTCCACATTGCTTTCTAAGTGAAATTTTATCATCAGTATTTATGGAACATCTGCCATTTGCTCTCTTGTAGCTATCTGTTACAATGACTAAGTCCAGATTTTGCCCTGTCCCCTTAATGTGTTTCTCTTCCTCTTCATTTTTATTTTTTTTAAAACTCGGTACCATAGACTTGGGGTCAAAATCCGCCTTTGTATTTTTTAACAAAATACAGGTAGGTGTGTCTGGAAATAATTGACTGACCAGACCCACAGAATATTGACTAATTGATTAATATCACTGTGGAGGTAAGTCATTGGATCAGTTATAGGACTCTTTCCTTGGCCTGATTCTGTTTAATATCCAATGAGTTGGATAAGGGTATATATGGCAGGCGTTTACAGATGGTACAAAAGAGGAAAAAGAGTTAGTTAATACCCTGAATGACAGAGTAGGGAGGGAAGGAAGGGGAAGAAACATCTATGGTGTGCCTACTGAACACCAGGCACTGTGCTAAGGGCTTTATAGATATTATTTCATTAGTACAGGAACTCCAAAGGAGTTGGATTGGTGAGGTAGAAACAAATACGATTTAAGAGAAATAAATGTAAAATCTTGCAGTCAGGTTTAAGAAATCATCTACATAAGTAGAGGATGAAACAGACATGGGTAAAAGGAGCTCATACTAAAAAACAAAAAAACCCTGCTCACCTTGGGGTTTTAAGGACTGCAAATCCAATATAACAACGTTATATGGAAACTCTGAAAACTGTGTTCTTTAGCTACATCAACAGAACAGCATCCAGGGCAAGGGAAGCTTGTTTACTCTGACCCCATCAGACTATATTTGGAGCACTTTGTCCAGTTGTGGTCACCTCATTTTATTCTAAACACTTTGTATAGTGCTGAAAGGTTCACAAAATACTTTCCTCTCAGCTGCCTTTCCCCATCTGTAAAATGGGAATCAATGGCGTGTGTACAACCTACCTCACACTGATTCTTTAAATAGTACCTAGAGCTATAAGCCCCGAGACACCCACAAACACCCAGAGGCCCTAACTGCTTCATTTTGCGGTTCTGGCATTTTTTGTTTTTCTAAACCACAGATTTGAGGAAGTGAGAACTAAGTTGTTTAAAGAAGAACACACATTTCAATAACCATTAGCAGAAAAGCAGCCCTATTCTAAACTGACCTCATCTTCTCAAGATCAGCTCACAAAGCATTATTAAGGACCTTCTACGTGCCAGGCACCACACTCAGTGCTGGAGACGTGAGCATAGAGAGAACTTATAGCTATTGAGGAGAATCACATGCATAGAAAATTAAATACATACAAAGTACAGAGGAGAGGCAGAGAGGGAATCAGACCCCACTTGAACTAGGCTTTGAAGGAATTGATGCACTCAGCACTCCTTTAGTTGAACGCTTGGCCAAGGTAGACACAGGCTCTTCAAGCAGGTTCATCGAAATTTAAACTGAAGTCAGGGGTAGCTAAGGTGGCACAGAAGATGAAGTACTGGGGCTAGAATTCAACTCTGACCTCAGGCACTTATTAGCTGTGTGAACCTGAGGAAGTCATTCAACCTTGTTTACCTCAATTTCCTTCTCTGTAAAATGAACTGAAAAAGGAAATGGCAAACCATTCTAGTATCTTGGCCAGATGGAATCACAATGAGTCTGACATGACTGAACAAAAACAAGAAAAAAATCCATAATTACTTTGGAGTAAAGTTTTTGGGACTCTCCAAGGAATGGTACGCATCAAATCGTTGTCAGCTAGTAAGGATTTTGTAAAATCCTAATGGTCAATCTTCCTGTCAATGTCAATATGATTTTTAATTTTTAAAAATTTTAAGAAGCATTTATTAGGTACTTACTAGGTACCAGACACTATGCTGTGTTTACAACTATTTCATTTTATCCTCATGACAACCCTGGGAGGTAAGTGCTGTTATTACCCGCATTTTACAAATGAGGAAATTGAGGCAGACAGAGATTAAGTTATACAACTCAGGGTTACACAACTGGTAAATATCTGAGGCCAGGTTAGAACTCAAGATCTACCTGATTCTAGTCCCAGGACTCAAACTCCACTATGTCACCTAGCTTTTGATATGGGAAATGAAGCTCATTGGTCTTACCTGGATAAGATGATGCCATGAGGAGTGCAGTAAGTACTCAGAGATGTCGTCAGCTCCTAGCACAACAGACAATTTTCCACCTGAAAACCAAATCAAAAGAAAGGAACATAAACAGAAGGCAGGCATTTAATCCAACCCTCTCCTTCCTCCCACTCTCTCTATTGAGGACCTACGCTACTGAAAAAAACTAAGACCACAACATGATCTCCCTCTTCTCTCTTTTCTTCATTTCAAAACCTTTTGAAGTCACCTGCCGCTCTCTCTTCATTTCCTTCAATCTCTTCCCCTTGCCAGAGCTAATCTCTGTACATGTGCCCTTGAGCCCATTCCCTATCACCTTTTAAAGTAGCCTGATACTTCAATCATCCCCCTTTGAATTCTTAATTTCTCCCCCTTATTGGTTCCTTCTCTACAGCCTTCAAATATGTCTTTTCCCTTTATCCTTAAAAACAAACAAAACAAGAACAAAAAGCTATCCCTGCTTTCTTTTTTTAAAAAAATATTTATTATTTTCCCCCAATTACATGTAAAAAACAATTTTTAATATTTGTTTTTAAAATTTTGAGTTCCAAATTCTCTCCCTTTCTCCCTACCCTCCTCAATGAGAATGCAAGCAATCTGATATAGGTTTTATATGTGTAGTCATGCAAAACATATTTCCATATTAATCATAGTATAGTTTTTAATAAACCCAAAGACCCCAACCTCTGGGACAAGGACATAGTATTCAACAAGATCCAGTGGGAAAACTAGAAAGCAGTCTGGCAGAAACTGAGTTCAGAACCAACATCTTACAATGTTGGTCTTGTATATGACAATATACAAGCAAATATAAATATACAAAAATCTAATACATAAACAGATTAGAAGAGGAAGGAAGGAAACAGTAAAACTCTGGATGGGAAGGGGTTCATTACCAATCAAGGGATAGAGAAGATCACAGTGGATAAAATGGACAATTTTAATTACTTACAATTGTTAAGTTTTTGTATAAACAATATTTAATATAGTTAAAATTGGAAAGGAAATCATTAACTGGGAAAAAAATCTTTATAGGAAGGTTCCCTAAAAAAGATTTGACATATAAGGTATATTAAGGAACTAGTTCAAATATAAAAGAGCAAGAGCCATCTGCCAATATATGAGCCATCCCCTCTTTCAACTTTGTTATTTTTATTAAGGTTATCTGACTGGTACTATGGTTCTAATCGCTCTGATTGGCAATTTTGACATTAACCTGGACTCCACATTCTCCCTTGTCCTACATTTTACCAGTTGCCAAATCTTGCCATTCTGCTTCAACAACATCTTCTGAATCTAATATCTCTCTACTTAAGAGAGTCACCACCTTAGTTCAGGCTTTTATCACCACTTTCCTACATGGTTGCAATGACTTCCCAGATTCAGCACTCTCCCCACTGCAGTCTACCATGCTATCAGTGATTTTCCTTAAGAGATGTGACCTTGCGGGGGTAGGCAGAGCCAAGATGGCAGAGTAGAAAGACAGACCTTTTCTAGCTCTTCCCCTATAGACTATAAAATACTGTAAAAAATTACTCTAAACAAATTCTAGAGCAGCAAAAGCCACAAAATGACAGAGTGAAAGAGATTTCCAGTCCAAGACAGCCTGGACGGCCAACAGGAAAGGTCTATCACACTGAGCTAGGAGTGGAGCACACATGGCAAGGACAGAACTGGATCAGGTTTCAGGACACGGAATCATGTGTAGCAGTTGTGGATCCCAGATATCTCAACCTATAAATGCCAAAGACAGCTTCAAAGGTCAGTGAGAAAGCTCTTTCACATGGGTGAGAGGGCTGTGTAGTTTGGCCCCAACCCTGGTCCCAGGAAAGCAGCCCTCAGCCTAAAGACCATGGGGGAATTGAACTGCCAATCTGAGTCTCAGCCCTGAGTGGTGGTCCCAGGGTGAGAAGGAGCACTGGCATGGTAGAACTGGAGGTGGTTACAGAGAGAGAACGCTACTGGCAGGTCCTGGGCAGAAAAGAGTGCTTGTGGTTGCTCCCAGATGAGAGTATACGCCAGGAGAGGAGAAAACTCCTCCCCCTTGAGTGTGCCACATTGGAGGAACTGAAAACTTACAGGTCCCTAGAGTGTACCCTCCTCTCAACAAAGAACTCAAAAGTCAAGTAACTGGCTGGGAAAGTGCCCCAAAAAGGGGAAAAAAAAATAACACTATAAAAGATTACTTTCTTTCATTCTTTTGGATGAGGAAGAACAAAGCATACCATCAGAGCAAGACATAAAAGTGAAGGCTTCTGCATCCAAAACCTCCCCCCAAAATATGTGATAGTGTCAGGCCATGGAAGAGCTCAAAAAAGAATTTTGAAAATCAAGTAAGAGAGGTGGAGGAAAAATTGGGAAGAGAAATGAGAGCGATACAAGAAAATCATTAAAAGTGAGTCAACAGCTTGCTAAAGGAGACCCAAAAAAATGCTGAAGAAAATAACACATTTAAAAATAGACTAACCCAAAAGGCAAAAGAGATCCAAAAAGCCAATGAGGAGAAAAATACTTTAAAAAGCAGAATTAGTCAAATGGAAAAGGAGGTTCAAAAGCTCACTGAAGAAAATAGTTCTTTAAAAATTAGAATGGAGCCGATGGAGGCTAATAATTTTATGAGAACACAAGAAATTATAAAACAAAACCAAAAAAAAAAAGAAAAAATAGAAGACAATGTGAAATATCTCATTGGAAAAACAACTGACCTGGAAAATAGATCCAGGAGAGATAATTTAAAAATTACTGGTCTACCT
>CM053771.1:249433184-249487463 GCA_028658325.1 Potorous gilbertii | reverse complement strand
ACATCATCTTCCAAGAAATTATCAAGGAAAACTGCCCTGATATTCTAGACCTAGAGGGTAAAATAGAAATGGAAAGAATTCACCTATCACCTCCTGAAAGAGATACCAAAAGGAAAACTCCTAGGAATATTGTAGCCAAATTCTAGAGTTCCCAGGTTCAAGAAGAAAATATTATAAGCAGCCAGAAAGAAACAATTCAAGTATTGTGGTAATACAATCAAGATAACACGGGATTTAGTAGCTTCTACACTAAGGGATCAAAAGGCTTGGAATATGATATTCCAGAGGTCAAAGGAAACAGGATTAAAACCAAGAATCACTTATCCAGGAAAACTGAATATAATACTTCAGGGGAAAAAATGGAATTTCAATGAAATAGAGGACTTCCAAGCATTCTTGTTGAAAAGACCAGAGCTGAATAGAAAATATGACTTTCAAATAAAAGAATCAAGAGAAACAGGAAAAGTTAAACAGGAAAGAGAAGTGTTAAGGAACTCATTAAAGTTGAACTGTTTACATTCCTACAAGGAAAGATGTTATTTGTACCAGGGTAGTTAGAGGGAATGTGTGTGTGTGTGTGTGTGTGTGTGTGTGTGTGTGTGTGTGTGTACATAAACAGAAGACACAGGGTGAGCCGAATATGAAGTGAGAATACCTAAAAAAAATAAAATTTATTGTTGAATGGAATATAATAGGAGTAAGAGAAAGGGAGAGGTAGAATGTAGCAAATCATCTCACATAAAAGAGAGAAGAAAGCACTTTTACAATGGAAGGGAAGAGGGGGGAGATGAAAGGAAATAATTGTCTTACTCTCATAGAATTTGGCTCAAGGAGGGAATAACTCACACTCCATTGGATATGTAAATCTATTTTGCCAAGCAGGACAGCAAGGGGGAAGGGGATAAGAGAGGGAAGATAATAGAAGGGACAGTAAATTGGGGAAAGAGATAATCAGAAGCAAACACTATTGTGGGAGGACAGGTCATGAGAGAGAATGGAATAAATGAAGGGCAGGATAGGACAGAGGGAAAAATTCAAATTCTTGTGCAAGTGAATGTTAAGAACTAAAAAAATAAATAAATTATATATTTAAAGAAGAAAAGAATTCATACAATATAATACAAAACCAAATATTTAGGAAAAAAAGAGATGTGACCATATTAATTCCTTAATCAATAAACTCCAGTGGCTCCCTATCATCTCTAGAATAAAATATAAATTTCTGTTTAGTTTTTAAAACTGTACACCATCTGACGCCAACATATTTCTAGCCTCATTACATTACATATTACTTCCTTTTGTTCCACTCTGTGATCCACCCAAATGGTCTTCTCTCTGTACCTCACACAGGGCAACCTCCATCTCCTATCACCATACCTTTGCACTAGTTCCCCCCCTGAAATGCACTCCCTCCTCATGTTCACCCCATAAAATCTCTGCTTTAAGATTCAGCTAAGGTACCACCACTCCTGCTTCCATGTTACTTTGATATGTACTGGTTGTTGTCCTTCACTCTCAAAGAAGACCAAAATGACGCTATGTTGGGGTCAGGGTACAGTGTGTCTGACTGTGTCTGATCAGACCAATACAAGTTCGGAAGGCTCTACCACAGATCAGGCACAAATAGTCCATATAATATATTACTGGTAATTTGAAAGATAATTTTTTTTTAAATTCGGAGGTCTTTCAAAGACTTTTTCTTTATATTTTGGGATGTAGGGTGTGTCAGGGAGGACCAGTACCAGCACCTTTGGTGTGATGACTGCCGAGTCCTTTCAGGGCTCTTTCCGCCTTTGGTGTCCACCTGTTCCACCTAACTGTCACCTGCGGCTCCAAGAAGCTGCAGCATGCACAGTATGCACAGCAGCCACAGCCTGGTAAATCATTTTGGCAGATAGGCCAAACCAGGTTGAGGGTAACCAAGGGGTCTGAAACCCACTGGTGAGTTAGGGGGGTGTCTACCCCA
Source organism: Potorous gilbertii (assembly GCA_028658325.1). Lineage (NCBI taxonomy): Eukaryota > Metazoa > Chordata > Mammalia > Diprotodontia > Potoroidae > Potorous > Potorous gilbertii. The sequence goes on along the minus strand of CM053771.1, from coordinate 249,485,497 downwards.
AGCTTGTGAAGACTTCCCCTGGTGGAATGGGTGGATGAGAAAAATTTGTTCCAATGACTATGAAGGCAGCTGAAGCAGGAGATGTGGAGTGCTTAGAGCTTAGTTAGACTCCAAAGATGCCAAGGTCATCCGCTGCATCCTGAGCCATTGCCAGTAGTCTTGACTCTATCTTGCCATTGGACTGTGATGGCTCTGGAGGAGAGAGTGAGGCTGACGACTTTGTGCAACTCTGCCTCACTTAAATCTAATTTATGCACGAATCAAAAGACGTCACCCATACCATTTTACTATTATGCCTCAAAGTCCTATGGCAACAGGCAAGTGATGAAGCAGCAGGCGGTCCAGGCCATAGAGTTGTTTCTCACTGGAAGCAGCAGTGGGACTAGGCAGCCCCCTGGATATCTGAGCAATCTTTTAAAGATTGCACTGCTCACCTCCTGGTGTGAGGAAGGGGGCTAGAAAAGGTGCCCTAAAAATTGTCTGCTTACCCAACACTAGTCTGATTACTACAGCAGGCGGGGGCATCCCACTCTGCAGTCAAAACACACACACAAAAATGTATAAATGTACAAAAACATCTGCAAAGATGATTCCACTCACCATTGGCACATGTAACATGTGCACACTAATAGACAACACAAAATCCATTAGACCTGAAAGAAGAACTGCTCTTGTTGCAAGAGAACTCAATAGGTATTGCATCCAAATAGCAGGCAGCCCTGAGTGAAACAAGACTGGCAAAGGAAGGCCAGCTTACTGAAGAGGGAGTTGGACACACCTTTTTCTAGAGTGGACACAGTGAAGAGGAGTGCTGTGAAGCTGGCATAGGTTTTGCAATACACTAGCACAGGACTGCTCAGCATGGCGTGCCCACATCACAAAAGGTTCTGTGGTCTACGAGCAAAGCAGAATTGAAACAGCACAAAGGAAACACAGGATGCGCAAATTTGGAGTATCCACATCAAATGTTCACAAGGACTATCTGTGCCCAACCTGTGGTAGAGCATTTCGAGCTTGTATTGGTCTGATCAACCACAGTCATACACAATGAAACTTCACTTTACCATGGTGATGTCAATTTGGTCCTCTTTGAGAATGAAAGTATCATACCTTTATAGTTTACACTATTTAAAAAAAAAACCCACATTGATGAATCCAGATCGTATATAATGGATAGTCAAAATGTTCATCAATGTACCTGTAATATAATTAATGATTTAAAATATGCTACTTAAGTGTAAAATAAAATTCCCCATTATAATGTTTAAAATAATAATTTTTTAAAAAATTTAAAGCCTTTCTTAATCCTCCCAAAGCTAATGCCCTCCTCTCAAACTACCTAGTATTTAAGTACTTAGTGTTTATAAGTTTTCTCTTTATATCCTGAATACATTTACATATATGCTTATCTCCCTCATTAGAAAGGACCTCTTTGAGTAAGGATTCTTATTGTTTGCATTTGTGTCCTCAGAATTAGCACCATGTAAGTGCTTAACATGACTATTGTTTGATTGATTCATGCTTTTAAAGAACTCCCCACAGCACATATCACAGCACTGAGCAGATAGTAAGTGTTCAACAAATAGTAATTGAATGAACAGGAGGTATTTAATCACTGAAACAGAAACAGAAAGATTGAAAGTGACTTTTAAAAATCTTTAAAAGGTTTCATTGAATTAAGAATTTGCAGGAGAAAATGAGAGATAGGCAAGAGCTATAAAACAAATTGCTGGTGAAATTCCAGATAAGGTCAAAGGAAGGAGAAGCGATACTTAACCTGGTCAAGTCAGAAGGCCCAGGTTTGAGTACTGACTCTGCCTTTAACACCTGTGTAACTTGTCCCTTTGCATCTCTTGATTTTAAGGTCCTCATGCATAAAATGAAAATATCTGACAAGAAAATCTCTAAGGTCTTTTGAAATACAATTTCTACCATCCTAAGCAAAACAGTAACATCCAAGTTACCAGGGCACAACCACTGAAGAATATGTAAGTCAGTCAAATATATGGGAAGTTACGTGGGATCTTGTTAAAAGGATTTGGGTAGAGGAGGGAAAAGATTAAGAAAAGATAATTATAGAGATCTAAAACTGACCAGATGTTGGTTTGTGGGCATAGGCACTGGAGGAGAATCAGGAGGATTCATATTCCTTAAAAATTATACAAATTATAGGGTAGCAGTGTTCTACCTAACACCTCAATTCCCTTGACAACTTCATATGATGACCCCAAAGAAAGGTTTTGTTCATCTGTATGGATAACTGGCTAGCCCTCAGGAAGTTTGGAGGGTGGATCCTGGGAGATATATCTATGCCTCTGACTTGTAGCAATATCCTGGTCCCCTCCCAGGAGCTCCAACTCCTGTCTGACACATGGATCCACTCCCATCTTTTGGTAGCATCAACAGTTCTCTCCTAGAGGCCTTAGTACAATAACCTTAATCCAGTTAATTTTAGGTGTCAGTAAAAATAAGGTGAAATCTGAGGAAAAATAAGGTGAAATCAGGACCATCCTCTAGCATCTCTAATTACTATTCTACAGATGAAAAAATGAGGCACAGTAAAGTGAATCAGCTTTCTCAAGGTCACACACCAAGGCAGTAGCAGAACTGAAGACTAGGATGTTGCTTCTAAGTCTGCTCTGGCATTCTAGAGGCTATCCTCCATGACTTTGTACGCTAGTTGTACGTTGTTTCCGGACTGATTAGAGGCAGCTAGGTGGTGAAGAGAATGGAGTATTGGAGTCACAAAGACCTGAGTTCAAATCTAGCCTCAGACACTCACTAGCCATGCGACTCAGACAGGTCACCTAATCTCTGCCTGCCTCAGTTTCTTCCACTGTGAAATTGGGATAATAGTGTGTACTTCTTACGGTTGTTATGAGAGTCAAGCGAGATAATATTTATAGACCACTTAGCATAGTGCTCGGCATATAGCACATGCTTAATCAATTTGTATTCCCTCCCCTGATAAAAATATTATACCTAGAAGATCATAGGATCCTAGAATTGGGGCTGGAAGGAACCTTAGCCCTCCTCTAGTCTAAATCCTTCATTTACACATAAGGCAACAAAGGCCACAGAAATGACTTGACCAAGGTCAGATAGGTAAGTGGCAGAAGTGGGATTTGAACCCAGGTCCTTGACTCCAAAGACAATCCTCTTTCTTCTGTACCATACTACTTCTAAATTACCTTAAGCCCATCAGAAACATCTTTCAAACCTATTCATGACTTAAGAAATTTAAACTTTTTTTTACATTATGACCTCCAATGACACTTCCAACCTTGTGCATTTCATCTCTTTGTATTATACGTATTATATTTGTGCCACATATTGTTGTAATCAATGTGTCTATAATAATCAATATACACATAATTATAAGAAAACAGATTTAGAAATGTGAAGGACCCTTCAAGGATATCTAAGCCAACCCTTCTGATTTTAACATTTGGAAAACCAAGGTTCAGAAAGGTTATGACTTGCCTAAGGTCATCACTTCAATTGTTTCAGTCATGTCTGACTCTCTGTGACCCCATTTGGAGTTTTCTTGGCAAAGATACTAAAGTGGTTTGCCATTTCCTTCTCCAGTGCATTTTACAGGTGAGGAAACTGAGGCAAATAGGGTTAAGTGACTTGTCCAGGGTGACACAGTTACTAAGTGTCTGGGGCCAAATTTGACTTTATGAAGATTAGTCTTCCTGACTCCAGCCCAGGTATGCTATCTGCTGCACTGAGGTCATACAGGTCCTATAGGTAGTTAAGTGACAGATTCCTGATTTGAACCCAGACCATCTAGTTCCAACATCAACCTGCTTTATACTGTACCATGCTGCCTCTTAATCCTTACTTCCTCTCTCCCCTTTGCATTCAACCTCACTCATTTTACAGCAGAAAAAATGGAGACCTAGAAATGAAGTCTTTTATCTAAGATCACACAAAATCACCTGGGTGGGTTTACTGAATGTCAGATCAGCTTTCTCATTGTAGTATAAGAACCCAATCCCATTTGCATTCACCTTGAGAAGAGAACTTTTCATGGTAGACATTATAGGCTTTTCTGTGGGCGTCGACAATGACCTGAAAACGAGAAGACCTTGATTCCTGGTGGGGAAGATCCTCCATCACTGCTCCGAAGTCACTAAAAGTGAACCAGATCTCAACCAGGTCCCCAAAGGAGCGGAAGGCAAACGAAGCATAGTCTGCAAAGAGGTCAACAAAGAGGTCACTTTTCCAGGCCCCAGCTGGGGAGACCAGGGCTTGTTTGGGTAATGCCTGATGGTGCAGGATCACCAATGGCTGAAGCTCAGAGGCCCTGAGCACCTCGAGAAGTCTCCTGTAGCACTGTACTGTGCTCTTGTCTGGCTTCCGGGAACTTCCTGCTGGGAGAAGTTGTGCCCAAGGAAGAAAAATTTTATAGTGGGTTACCCCACTGGCATAAAGTCTGGTGAAATATTCGGATGAGGCGGCAATCAATGTCTGGCTGCATTTGTGAACATCCAGGCTAGGTGCTATGAGGCTAGACCCCTGATTCCTTAACGGATGGTCCAAGTCCTGAATTGAGTCACTGGGAAGAGGGCCAGCAGCTAAAATGAAATTCCTGGCAGATTCCCAGTCTACTGCCCAGCAGGGAAAACTGGACAGAAGAACAAATAGTATGTTCCAAGCCAGCTCCATTTCTACAAATTCTAGAGATGCAGGGATCTTTGGTATTTATGCATAAAATCTGGGATTGTAAAATGCTAAATGCTGTGTAATGATTAACGCAGATTATCTGCAAAAATAAATGATAAACTATGTACCCAGCACAAAGACAACATACTGTAGTTTATAGAGGTAGAAAGGTGGCACAGTGGCTAGAGCACTAGGCTGGAAAGACCCGACTTCAAATCCTGCCTCACACACTCATTAGCTGTGTGACCCTAGGCAAGTTTATTTAACCTCTGTTTACCTTAATCCACAGGAGAAGGAAATGGCAAACCATCCCAGCATCCTTGTCAAGAAAACTCCATGGACAGTATGAGTGTGCTATGCTCCAGTTGGATACAACTGAATGACTGAAGAAGAACCATAAGCAATCTATGGACCATGGAGAGTATGGCTCACGAGAACAAACGCCAAATCTGAAATAGTTCTGGAAAGAAATTTATTAAGTTATTTGACGGAGGAGAGCAAACCAGAAAGTGTGGCACCCTCCCATCCAGTCTCTGGAAGGTTTATATCATTTGGGAATTAGATAAGGCTGTCTCTACACAAACCTCCAGAGACTTGAAAATTAGATAGATTGAGATAGACAAGCATTCAGTAAAAGTTAGGTGGAACCTAATACTGTTTTGAGTGAACCTAAAACAATACCTGGTGAGTGGTAGATCCAAGACGGGAGGGAACTCCGAATTCCTTCCTCGGCATTGCTGAGAGTTACTGAGGTCAGGGTGACATTCTGGGTGCAAAACAACCTCTGGTCACATAAAGTTAGATTTAAACAGGATAGTAATTAAAAGGTTTCCTGACCAATATTATACTTTCTGTAAGAGTGTCTGCCACCTTCAGCATCTGTGGTCATACTACCTCAGGATTCAGTCTTACTTGTCATTTATTCTGCATTCGGTTACCTTTTTGTGTCATTATTAGGATTAATTTGTATAACATTTCCTTGGTCCTGCTTCCTTGGCTTGTTTCAGTTCATACATGTTCTCCTGAGTTTCTTGAAATTACTTATACTGATGTCTCAGGGTTCAGTAATAAACCAGCAACCATTTAATAATAACTAACATCTGCACAGTGCTTTAAGATTTGCAAAGTACTTTACATACATTATCTCATTGGGTCCTCACAATACCCCGACGAGGTAATTGCTAATATCATCCCCAACTTACAGGAAACTAAGGCAGAAAAGGGCTAGGTAAACAGTATGAGTCAGCATTCGAATTTAGTCTTCCTGACTCTGAAATCCACCATTCTATTCACTATACCAACTAGCTGCCCTACTGAACACCTCTTAGGTGCCAAGTGCTCTGCATACAAAGACAGTCTCTGCCCTTAAAGAGATTACATTTTAATTAGATTAATAACACATACATATACACATACATGCTACAATATTCACATATACATATAGACAAATGGACACAGATATACATATACACATGTGAACATGCCAATGTAACACATGCATATATATGTGATGATACATATACACACAACACACATACATATACATATGAACACTCATGGATATGGATGTATGTGTCTCTGCTTATGTAAAACACACATGTACACACACAAACCCATGCACATAGACATAGACATGTACATATAAGTATATGTAAATATAAGTACATGTAAATATACGAATATAAGTACAAAAGATGAGCTCAAAAAATAAAAGTAAGTGGGGGCTAGGGGAGAATAACAGGGGGAAGATTCTCAGGGCAGGGGACAGGGGATAGTCCCGGGGGTAGGACTCTTTCACTGTAGGAGCTGGTACTCGGACCGGGTGTTTCTGGGTCAGGACCTTCCAAGGGGAGTAGAAGAAGCAAGTACCTCACTCACAGGCCATCTGAGCAGAGGCCATAGCTGGCAATCAAATGCTGAGTTACGTACCAGATTTATTGAGAACAATATTCCACGTTGTGCATACACCACCAATTTGCTGAACCATCTCCAGTCAATGGGCTCTCACTTTTTTCTGTTTTTGGTTTGTTTCCACAACAAGTATTGCTATGTTAGCTTGCATATAAGGGATTTTTCTTGTTTTTCATTCCTTAGGGTGTTTCCTAAACTTTCTGTTAATCTTATGCATAAAGAAGAAAGCTTCCTACACAGGATTTGTTTTGGGGGTTCTTCCTCAAACTGGAAAAAAAAAGCAAAACACCATTCCTCCAACCCACTTTTCTAACATCTCCAAATGTGCTAGACATAATAATATTAGCAAATTACACCAAATATATTGTTTCTAAAGTAACATTTTGTTAAACTAACAAACATTGATTTTCTCTCCTTCCCATCTTCTGCACTGAAAAAAATAGAAACAAAATCCTTGTAACAAATATGCATAATCAAACAAAACGAGTTTTCACATTGGCCATATATAAAGCGTATGGCTTGTATCTGGAATCCATCAGCTTTGTCAGGATGAGGATAGCACATTTCATCATAGTCCTCTGGACTGGTTGCTGCATGGACTTGAGTTCTTAAGTCTTTCAAAGTAAATTTTTCTTCACAATGTTGTGACTGTATACAACGTTCTCTCTAACAGTTCATACAAGACTTCCCAGGTTTCTTTGAAACTGTCCCTTTCATAATGTTTTATAGTCCATATATTCCATTACATTCATATGCCATAATTTGTTCAACCATTTCTTAATTGCTGGGTATTTTCTTGGTTTCTAGGGATTTTTTTGTCATTATAAAAAGACTAAATAGTCTTATAAATATGAATCCTTTTTTTTCCTTCAGCTCCTTGAGGTACAGTCCAAGTCATGATATTGCTGAGTCAAAGAGTATGCAGTTTAATAACTTTGGGGGCGTAGTTTCAAATAGTTTTCCGATATGTTTAGACAAATTCACAGCTGTACCAACAGTGTAGAACTGTTTACTGTTCCTGTTTTCCCACAGTCCCTCCAGCATTTATTATTTTCCTTTTTTTCTTCATCTTGACCATTCTGAAAACTGAGTGAAATGGAACTTCAGAATTAACATTCCATCTCTATAATCACTAGTGATTAGAACATTTTTTTAATGACTGCTGATAGCTTGGATTTCTTTTTTGAAAACTGCCTTCTCTTATGCTTTGACCCTTTATCATTTGGAGAATGGCTCTTATTCTTATACATGTAAATCCATTCCTTATAGATCTTAGAAATGAGATTTTTAATCAGAGAAACTTGCTTCTAAGTTTTTTTTCCAGATAACTTTTTCCCTTCTATTTTTCCCACGTAAGTTGTCTTTTAATTGCACTATTTTTGTCCTTTGCAAAAATTTCTTTAATTTTGTGGAATCAAAGTTCATTTTCTTTTCTGAAATCCTCTTGTCTTACATTCACTTTTGGGCTCTTTCCCAGAGCCAGGCTTGCTACATTCTCCTCTGGATTCCAGGGGGTTCCACCACCTTCAGCTTGAGCCCCTGTGGGCTGCATTTCTCCGTTGCTAGGGGTCTGTGACTAATGTCCCAGTTAACCACTTAACCTCAATTAGTAAAAGGATATTTACTTTTTAAAGATATAGTCATACAAACAAGTTTTCTCAGTCCACACTTGGGTCATCTGCACCAGTTTCTGCACAACATTGCTTCCACCAAATTCACATTTATTAGTTGCATGACTGGCTGGATAAGCTTACGTCTCAGCTAACACTGGGCTGTGGTCCCTAAGGTCACTCCCAAAGGTTACTCCTTGTCCTTATCTTATAGTGTAGATGCTGTACTGTCTGTGAAACCTGGCCTGGACTGTGGTTCTAAGGTTCCTATCCCTTCCGATCTTTCAACACTGCCAAGGTCACCATGATCTCTCACCAGGTGTTGTGAGCTGAGTCAATGAAGGAGGGATGAGACCAAAGAGGAAAGAGATGAAGTTAACAGGGCTTTTTGAATGCCTACCTTAGTCAATCAACATATGGTTAGAGGACTGGAGATTGGATTTTGCTAGCTCAGTGAGTGTAAAGTGGATTGGATCTAGTTACAGGATGTCTAGATGTGCTTCAGTTTCTCCAAGTCACTTCACCAACATGTTACCATGACTGTCCTGGAAGCAGGATTTCCAAGCTCTTTACACAGAGGGAGCCCTTCTACCCCCACCAGGGCTATGCATGCACCAGAACCTCTGTTCCTTGTTTGGTCATGAATTCTTCCCCTCACCAACAAGTAATTTAGACCTACAATATGTAACAAAAAAGTACTGGACATATTTCCATATTTTCCTCTTGTCCCTTTCCCAACCTTTCTCCCCAAACCACAAATTCTACACTTTTCATGCCAGTATTTTACTTTGAAAGTTACCAGATTTACTCAATTTCCACATTTGTACTATGAGGCTATTGGATCAGATGATTTCTTAGGTCCTTTAGCTCTAACATCGTGATTATGAGTGGATAGTTAATTAATAACTTCTAGGCACCAGGAACACAAAGAAACCAAAAATCAATTCCCACCCTCAAGGAGCTTACAGATGCAAGGGAGATCTGACATATACATAAACAAATGGGTGAATATTTATTTATTTATTTATTTTTAGTTTTCAATATTCATTTTCATAAGATTCTGACTTTCAAATTTTCTCCTCCTCCCTTTCTTCGCCCTTCCTTAAGATGGCACGCAATCTGATATAGGCTGTATGAGCCTATACATATATATGCATGTGAATATGAATACACATTCATATTAAACATATACATTCATATTAAACATATTTTCACATTAGTCATGATGTGACGAATTAGAACCAATGGAACCATGAGAAAGAAGAAACAAAACAATCAGAAAAAGAGAGCAAATAATGACCTTCCATTTGCATTCAGACTGTAGCTCTTCCTCTGGATGTGAACAGCATTTTCCATCAAGAGCACTTTGTAGTTGTCTTAGAACCTGTATTGCTGAGAAGAGCCAAGTCTATCAAAATCAGTCATCACATAATGTAGCTGTAACTGTGTACAGTGTTCTCCTGGTTCTGCTGACTTCACTCAGCACCAGTTCATGTAAGTCTTCCCAGGCTTTCCATTACATTCACATACCACAATTTGTTCAGCCATTCCCCAGTTGATCGACATGCCCTCAATTTAGGATTGGATATAGTGATTTGGAAGTCATCTGCATAGAAAAAGCTGGATCCAGAGGAAGGATATGTAGAAAGAAAGCCAAGGGCAGAAGCTTAGGAGAGATCTGTTGTTAAGGTAGGGGAGATGAAATGCTAATGACAGTGTTCAGAAAGGAAGGACAGAAGGAATGAGTCTGGGAAGAGGAGATGGTTAACAATTATCAAAAGTTGCAGAGGTCAGGAGGGCTAATGATTGAGAAAAGACTATCATATATAGCAATCAAGAGATAACGGTAACCTTGGAAGAGTCCAGTTTCGGCTGAGTGGAAGAGGTAAAAGAGCAACAGTTGCAAGGACCTGAGACATGAGGAAAAACGTGAAACAATCTTTTCTAAAAATTTGATTGTGAAAAGGAGAGACAGAACAATAACCTCCAGGGTGGAAGGGTCAATAAGTTTTTAAAGGAGGGGCCCGGAGCATGTTATAAGCAGCAGGGAAGGAGAAAGAGAGAGACCTGAAGTTGGAGGGCCAAGATCATAGGGATGCCTTTTCAAAGTTCTCATCAAACCTTGGCATATCCCTTTCTACTAAATGAAAATTTAGTAGCAGGTCTTTTTCATTGTGGTCACCAGGAGCCACAGACAGTAGTTTTCTTATTTCAGTCTTAAGAGAAGGGAGGAGAATGATTAAACCCTGCCTTCTGCAGGAAGACTTCCTTGACTACCTCAGACCACATGGACTCCTTTAAAAGGCTAGCTCCTTGAGAAAAGGGACCATGTTTACTTTCTTCTAATTCCCAGACCTTAGTGCAGAGCCTGACACACAGTGCTTACTCGGTGCTGGTTAACTGATTCAACTCTGACAAGCCTTATTATACATTACCTTCTTCTGGTAACCTTTCATGTTCATTTGCTCTTCTGGCTAAATTAGAAAGTTGTTTCAGTAGTCTTTGTCATTCTTCAGGGTTGAATACAATGCTTCATATACATCAGGGGAAAATACTAGACATACCTTATCAACTAAAAATAAGTTACCAGCTGTTTCGATGCAGACTTTTCTCCTCTAAGTAACAGCTAAGTTGCTTGAGGTGAGTGGCAGACAGAGTAGGAAGGAAAAACAATTTAGGACGGAATGAAATGCACCCAATTTTCCTTTTGGCCTATGTCTGTAGATTTTCGTTCATGAGGAAGAGGGAGAGTAAGAGAGACCGTCTTCATTTACCAATATAAAGCCCTGACCACTCCATTAAGACCCCCCACAGATTGGCTCCAACTTAATTTCTCATTCATTTTCCTGGGGAGATGTATGTTTATTTGGCAAATATTTGCCAAATAATTGTAACAGGGCAGAAATAGTAAACAAATCCTTTATAAATCACTCTGCAACGAAAAGAATAATCAGTTCTGGTAGCATAAACAAAAGATACAGACCCAGATGGAGACATAACCATGAAATCCTAAAGCGAATGGATGAAAGAGAAAAAGCCCCAAAGAAACAATGAATAATTATGGAAAAGAAATGTTAATGGTGAAACAACACACTGAAATTTCTGGGATGCAACTAGAGCAGTCCTTGGGACAAAAAAATTTCATTTCTAAAAATGTACTTTAACAAAATACAAAAAGAGAGGATTGGTGAACTGAATTTAGCTTAATTGAAGGCAGCGAAGTGATACAATGGACCGAGTGCTGGACTTCAAATCAGGAAGGCCTGAGTTCAAATCCAGTTTCAAATTAAAATCCATCTGTGTGACCCCTGGGTAAGTCACTTAACCTGTTTGCTTCCGTTTCCTCACCTATAAAATGGAGCAAATATTAGCACCAACCTGCCAGGCTAATTTTGAGGATGAGATGAAATAATATTTGTAAACTACTTCTGCAAATGTTAAAGTACTATATAAATGCTAAATTGTGACTATCACAAATACACATTTTTGAAAAATTATGAAGTCATCACATGAACCTAAAATAAGCACAAAACAATAAATACTTTTCCACATAATAGTATTTTATTTTTTCCCAATTACATGTAAAAAGTTTTCATCATTCACTTTTGATATTTTGAGTTTCAAATTTTTCTTCTCCCTCTTCCCCAAGGGGGCAAGCACTTTGATATAGGCTATGCATATATAGTCATATTAAATGTACTTCCACATTAGTCATGTTGTGAAAGAATCCGAACAAAAGGAAAAAAACCACAAGGAAAAGAAGAAAATAATATGTTTTGACCTGCATTCAAACACCATAGTTCTTTCTCAGGATGGGGATAGCATTTTTCATCATCAATCTTTTGGAGTTGTCTTAGATCATTGCATTGCTGAGAAGAGCTAAGTCTTAACAAAACTGATCATCGCAAACTGGCTGTTCCTGTGTACAATGTTCTTCTGGTTCTGTTCACTTCACTCAGCATCAGTTCATGTTAAGTCTTTCCAGGTTTTTCTGAAATCCACCTGCTCATTGTTTCTTATAGCACAACAATATTCCATTGTATCCATATCCCACAATTTGTTCGGTCATTCCCCAGCTGTTGGGCATCCCCTCAACTTCTAATTCTTTGCTACCACAAAAAGACCTACTATGAATGTTCTTATACATGTAGGTCCTTTCCCTTTTTTTATGCTCTCTTTGGGATACAAATCTAGAAGTAGCATTGCTGGATCACACAATACAAAAGAGGAAATATTAAGAATTAGAGGAGAAATAGATAAGCTAAAAAAACCCCACAGAAATAATAAAACTAAAAACTTATTTTTAAAAAACACTATTAAGATTTACAAATCTTTACTCAACTTGATTAAAAAGAGAGCAAAGTCAAATCAACAAAACAATAAACCAACAAAGTGAAAACGTATCAAAACAAAAAAAAATAGTCATTATCAGAATCTACTATGCACAGTGGTATACTAATAACACTGAGAACAGAAAGGAATTAGATACCTTCAAAAAGAAGAAATACCCCAATAATGAAGACCTTAAATAACCCAATCTCAGAAAAGGAAATAACACTGTGTGTAAAGGAATTACCCAAGGGGGAAAAGCTGGTAGTAACAGATTCACTGGAGAATTCTATCAAACTTTTAAAGAAAAATTAGCACCAATAAATAATACACAAATTATTCTCAAAAGCCGAGAAAGCATTCTACCAAACTCTTTGTATGAGTCCAAATACCTAAATCAGAGATTAAAGCACAGAACAACAGACCAACGTCATTAATGCTGAGTCAATATTTTTAAATAAAATCCTATCAGACTAGAGAAATTAAGCGGTTTAAATTAATAAGTTGTCCAAAGTACATAATTCTTAAGGTAGAAGTGACCTTGTAATGTATTTTGGTCCACTGTCCTATTTTCAAGCAAGAGGACGAATAAAGCCAGAATCAAAATCATCTCCTTCCCATTGTGCCTCCAAATCAAATAATACTGTGTTGATTTCTGTGCTAGCACATTAAGGATTTGTGGTGCCATTCAGACTGAATGAATGAAAAGATACGTAAGTGCTTGAAGTGCTTGCTGGGTGTAAAACCCTGAGCTGAGGAATTTCTAAACTTTAGTGGACTTTAAGGAGTTGCTATGGCCAAAAAAAAAAAACCCAAACCAAAACATTTGTGGCCAACTCTAGTGATGAGGGTTTTTGAACCTAACAGCTCCTCTGAGAAACTTAAATTTAAAATACTGGCAGCAGAGTTCAGACTGCAGAGATAGCTTTCTAAACCTCAGGGTCACTGCCCTCCCATCACTTTGTCCCCCTCCACCACCAATATGAGAAAAATGACGGACAATCACACTATCAAAAGTGGGTGGGAATAAATCCTACACAAATGAGTTTCAGAACAAATTATTTTATTTTTCCTCTGAAAATTAAAAGCAATGCTGAACAGAGAAGGGTGCTTTTTTCAAACAAAGGAACAGAATTCCTGAAACAGATAAAACGTTCTACTCAATGAACACAAGCTGTGTTCTTTGTGTGTCCTTCTGTGATTACAGAGACCACATGATTGCTAGGTTCCAGCCTGAACTGGACAAGACCATGTCAGCGTGAGTGTAGTCAAAGACTGTGAGACAGAAACACACAGAAATATGTGCCTTTGGAAGTTTTAGCCTCTTCTTCCTTCTATGGCATTCGTGAATTTACCATCTTTCAAACACTAGCCCTGTTGTTAATTTATGCTTTCCACCAGTTTTCCATCATTAAACAGTCACTGAAAATCCCCTTTAATCTTCAAGCAAGTAGTTGGGGTTAACAACCAGGAAAGGATCTGCCTCAAAACTTTCACTGCCTTCCGAAGAACCTTTCAATCCAGCCTGAGTGAGTTCAATTAGAACATGATCCTGAAAAACACACAAACAAGTCTCAGAAAATGGAAGTCTTGCATAAGACATTCTAAGCAGATGATGATCCCTCTTTCAAGAGTCTTGTACTTGCCACCTTATGAGTAGCTGTCATTTTCTCTTACTCACCTCTCAAGGTCAGTGCATTTCAACACTAACTCTCTTGCTCAATCCCTTTTCAAGACATTGGCCCCTTCAAAGCAGGAAATGCCTTGTGTGAAAAGATGTGCGACCTTTTTTAGGTGTCATCCAACTTTCACACCATGATATTCTCAGTGCCTTTAACATAGGCACAACCTGGTTGTAGCTATCTCCCCACTTAGGCTTTTTTTTTAATTTAAGATTTCTTAATGATGTTCCTTACTTTACATCGATCACTTCCTCTGCCCTATTGAGCACCCCTTCCTGAAAAGAAAACAATAAGCAAAAAATCCAAACCAAGTACTACTTAACAATTTATACAACAGTGGCTGCATCTAGGCGGTGAGAGGCTAGAGCAGTAGGCCTGAAGTCACTAAGAGCTGAGTTTATGCCCAGCCTTAGTCTTCTACCAACGTGACCCTGGACAAGTCACTTAACTTGTTTGTCTAATGTTTGTCTAGTTTCCACATCTGTAAAATAGGGATAACAAGAGCCCCTAACTCCCAGAGTTGTTGTGAGGAACCTACGAGGTATCTGTAAAGTACTTACGTAGTACAGCGCCTGGCACGCTGGAAGTACACAGGAATGTTGGCTCTCATTATCACACTAGGAGCACAGTGCTAGTCGCAGAATGCTCTCCCTCAGCCTCCTGGCTTCCTTCCACTCCCAGCTCCTCAACTTACTCATTTCTCACTCCACAATGGCTAGACACGATGAGCTGGACACCCTTCATCTCGCTACCACCCACAATGTTTCATGTGAAACCCTTTATCTGATTACAGCTGGCTGCCATTTCATTGCTCCCTCTGCCTACCAACTCCAAGTCCTGTTCTGTCTGCCTGGAATGCCCAGCCTCTGCTTCACCCAGCTCTCACGTTGTCCCCTCTGTCCTGGCTACACTCTCCTTCTCTTCCCCATATCAAACCCGTGGCGAACCAGCTGAACTCTACACCGTCCTCTTCTCTTGAGACTCTTGCCCCCTTTCCTATCACTGATCTTGTCCAGCCTCAGCTCCAAATGACTCCCATCACTTGCTGCTTTTACTCCTATAAAAGCTGCTGAACAAAAATGGGGAAAATAATGAAATGGTGCTGATTTAAGTTACATGACCTCGAACAAGCTCCCCACTGCGGCAAGGCAACCTGGTATACCCTCTCAGCTGATCCTCCACCGTCCACATTAGCTTCTCCCAGCCTTTATTCCTCCTCAGATCTCCCCAAGTAGCTTCCCTTTCCTCACCCTTTCACTGAGTCTCATTTTTCACTGAAAAAACTGAGGCCACTCCCAGAGTTGCCTCTTCTCCCCTTTCTTCACTCCATCTCACTCAGAGGCCTTCTGCACTACCTCTCCCTCTGCCCCAGTTTCACATGAAATAGAGTGTGTCCTCAGGAAGGAAAACCCCTATGCCACATAAGTGATCCCTTTCCTTCCTGCCCATTTCTCCCTCATCTTCACACCTCCACACCCCCCAATTTATGTGTCCCTCCCTACTGGCCACCATCCCTTCCTTTCCTCTCACTCTTCTACTTCTTTGCAGGGCTGGCTCTAACTGCTCTCTCCAAAGTTACCAGCGGTCTTCTGATCGTGACTAAATCTAATGTTCTGTTCTCAGTCTTCATCCTTCTGGATCCCTCCACAGTCTGACACCATCGCTCATCCTGCCTCCTGGTGTTTGTGACACTGCTTTCTCTGGGTGGTCCTCCCATCACTCAAACTGTGCTGGATCTTCATCGATGTCACACTCACTAAATGGAGAGGTCTGCAAGGATCTGCCCTGGACCCTCTTTCCTCTTGGTGACTCCCTCAGCTCCCACGGTTTCAATGATCACCTCCCTGAAGATGCCATTCAGATCTGCTAGTCAAGTCCCGAGCTTTCTCCTAGTGTCTAGTTGTGAATCTCCAACGGCCAATGAGACAGCTCCAGCTGGAGGTACTACAGACGTCTTCAACTCAAGATGTCCAAAACTGAACTCATTATATTTCCCCTCAAACACTCCCCTATTCCTAACTTCTCTATTACTGTTGAGGATGCCATGATTCCAACACTTGTCTAGGCATGCATGTGTCACCCTGGACTGGTTCTCTTTCACTCCCCCCATATCCAATCTGTCTCCAAGGCCCATCACTTCTACCTTCATTACATCTCTGGTATATGTCCCCTGCCCTAATGCTGCTGGCACTGGTGCCACCTCACAAATGGACTCCCACAAAGTCTGCTAGTCGCTTGTCCTTCCTTGGTTCTCTCCCCATTCTACTCCATCTTCTTCCAAATCCATCTTCCCAAACCACAGATCTGACCATGTATCCTCTCCCTCCCCTCCCCAATCCAATAGACTCCAGGGGCTCCCTACTGCCTCCAGCATAAAAAAAAATCCTGTGTTGGCTTTTAAAGCTCTCATAACCTGGTCCCCTCCTACCTTTCCAATTTTCTTACACTATATTCCCCCTACAAACTCTGAACCTGTGACATTGTCTTTCTCACTGTTCTTTGTATGAGATACTCCATGTCCCTACTCGTTTCCCAAGCCTGGAATGCTCTCCCTCCTCATCTCTTCCTCCTAGTTTTCCTACCTTTGTCCAAGTCTCAGTTGAAGTCCCACATGCTACAAGAAGCAGTCCTCCTTAATCTCAGTGCCTTCCCTCCAAGACCACCCTCAATTTATCCTGTACAAAATGGCTACACATACAAGGTTTGTACACAGAGGTTTGTTCTCATTAGACTGGGAGCTTTTAGAGAGATACTATGTATCTCCAGCACAGTGCCTGGCACATAGCAGGACCATAATAAAGGCTAGTTGGCTCATTAGTCTCTTAAAAAACAAGGACAGTGTCTACGGAACTTGCTTGTTCATGCCAGGCACAAACTTAATAAATAGGCACTTAATGAATAGCACTGGCACAGCAGTAAGCCGTAAACACACCACAGCCATATGGTGATAACTTTTAAACACATGATTTATTTCAAGCAGATGGACCATAACACCCTAATTTTTAGATTTCACAAAATGGCACAGACGCCTGACATTCAAAATTTTATCAGATTTATTTCAATATTACTCTTGATGACTTTTTAATAAGAGACTAGGTAAAACCTTCCACATCATACATGTCTAATCTAGTTTTTAGCATCATTTTTATCATATTTCACTTGGAATCATTTTCATCCTGTTGTAATAAAAAAAGGTAAAAACTTGCCATCTGGGTTATTTAATGACAAATGGCTTCATGCCCATGCTGTCTTCTGATAGCAGTGCCTGCGGCACACTTTTCAAAGTCAGTTAAAAATCTCCACTAACAAGGATTTCTTCACCAAGTCTAAAGAGAAGTGGACATCAGGAAACACTGCAATGGTATCCAGAGAATTAAAAAAAAAATCCCATAAATCAACATTAAAATCACCACGAAAACTGGGGGGGCAAAAAAACAACAAACCTATCCTATTACACTTTGTCATAACAGTCATTTAATAAGCTCAAGTCCACACACTGCTAGCATTGGGATCTCCAATGGCCAGTCAGCCCATGTGCTTAAAATACAGTACCAGTAAGTTAACATCTATATAGCACTTCAAGGTCTGCAAAGTGCTTTATATACATTATCTCACTTGATTATCACAACTCTGGGAGGTAGGTGCTATTGTTTGTTACTTCTGTTTTACAGATGAAGAAACTGATGCAGACAGAAGTTAAATGACCTGACTGGGATAATAACATGGCTATGAAGTGATTTTCCTGACTCCAGGTCCAACACGCTACGCACGGTGGCAGTGCCAAATGAGGTCAAGAAGCTATATGCCCAAAATTAACCACGATCTCACAATGATCAGAAAGGAGTACAGGCCACAGCATATGAATGGCTCTTCCTTCTTACTCTGGGACTTCTCCACTATGTTCTAGGAAGCTCACGATGGGATAGGCTCAGCTTCATGTAAGATGCTCATTGGCCTTGATTCTCTACCTCATCACCACCCTCAGCCTGGAGGATGGGTTGTGAACTCCAAGTCTGCATTGAAGGAGAAAGCTCATTTCTCACTTGGCTTTACTTTGGTACTTAGGGCTGACTTCACCATGCCCCTGGGTTGGGTGCCTTCCCCTCCAAGGCTCTCCACATCCCCCTTCAGCTTCCTTTTGTGTTTTTACCTTCGCCCACTAGTATGTAAGTTCCCTGTATTTCATCCCATAATTGTCACACCCTGGTTTTTGTTTTGTCCAAAAATTAGTTTCCAACCTTTTCCTGAGTAATCATCACATGGAATAATTCTGTTCATCACGCCTCTTAAAAGGCAAACACATCAGCAACGTACACCTGTGGTGCATGGATATGCACTTATCTCTCCTGCATGACAAGCCTTGAAGCCTAGAATTCTCTGTGCGCAGGCACTGTCAGTATATCTCCAAAAGCTGACTTGCGATTTGTTTAGAATGCTGCAGTACTAATGGTACTGTCACTGAACCCAACGAAGTGGCACAAGGTGAAGCTGCCGTGAGTAAGGCAGCTCTCCAATTTTAACATATTCACAAGCATTTTAGGTCCTAATCTTACACCAAAGCCAGTTTAGTAAGAAATAATTTTTAAGTAATACCGGCACAAATTTTTAAAAGATTTACATAACAATCACATCCCTTTTTTACCGCTCCCCCCAAATTGGCATAAAATTTGTGATGATTACATGGTGAAATATGGCATTTATGCTTGGCACATATTAGGCACTAAAATGTTTATTGAGTATGGAATGTGAACACATTCTTCACTAAAAGACAACTCAATGCATACCCACGTCCCCCACTTTAATACAATTTAATGCACCACAATTGGTTATTACTCAAGTCTGATTTTCAGTTTGCTGTCTCCCTGATACAACCCTGTCCCCCGGTCCTCTTCTCTAGCAGCAATCATACCCAATAGATAACAAGAAATAAAAAACAAAACAAAAAACTACAAAGTGTCCTGATGCTGACACGAGGTCTATCCTTATAACCTCACTACAAACTAAGAAACCCAACCAATAAACTCCATGAGAAATTCGACCAAAGATCCTGGAGTACTATTATTCATCTTCCATCAGAGGAAACAAAGGTCTCTGGCTCACCTAACAAGCTCTCTAAGTCCAAACTTGCTTTGGAATCTGTCAGAACCTGATGCTTTGTTGCAACTCTCCAAGGTTAAATGCAAAATGGATAAACATTTGCCAATGCAGTTCCAAGCATACAAAAAATAAGCTAAAATCTTCCCCCATTAAGATCCAGGACCATGAAATTCTGTACATACATAATGTATGAGTCGATGAATGACTTTCTCTATGATTCTCTTCTTGTTTATAAGTTCCTCTTCAGAGTCTATTTCCGATTCTATTTCTTTCAAGTACCAATTAACAAGTTCGCTCTTCTTTAGTGCTGACTCATCCTCTTCTGCAACGAGAAATAAATTTTTTAAAGGGTAAAATTATTCTTTTACCAAAAGGCAATGCCAATTCCTTGGGTTTGTGTACACACTGTGCAGTTTAGATTACTGCCAGTCTATCATAAGGCACAGAGGCTATAATAAAATTTATACTGCTCCAGCAGGAGTCTGGAATGACCTGTCATATTACTTGTATTAGAAAACTTACTTTAGGCTAAAAGGAGAAAAATCTAATAAAACAAGGATTACACTTAATGAGTTGCTTAAAGTTATTAGATTTTAACATACACAAGCTTTACTGTCATATTCCTCCATTCCGCAGTGTGAGAAGTAAGTGCCTGCCAAATTGAGCTGAAGAGATGAGAAGCAGGCAGAACCACTCAAGGACAGATGAGGAGTCCATTAAAGCAAGATTTTTAGAATCAGAGAAGCCTTGACCCACAGTGACCAAGTACACATGGATGTCAGGGTAGAACTGTACTTCTAGCCAGGCTGAATAGATGCTACTGTCCAAATATACAGTATTTTAACACATGCTCATTAACTCCATGAAGCTTAAGCACCAAGCCCCAAGTAACCACATCTAGGTGTCCAAGTGCAATTAAGTAAGTTAGAAAGAATGGTTTTGTGGATCAAGAGGTCTCAACTTTTTTGAGATCAGTACTGCTTTACATTCTTAAAGATTACTGAAGATCCCAAAGAGCTTCTCTTTATTGGGTTATAACTACTGACCTCTATTACATTAGAAATTAAACCTGATACATTACTTATTGATTCACTAAAAATAATTAAATCCATTTAAACATATTTAACTATACTTTCCAAAACAAAATTCAGTGAGAAAAGTAGCATTGTTTTTACATATTTTTGTAAATATAGTTAACGTCTGGCTTACAAATAGCTGGATTCTCACAAATGCTTCTGCATTCAATCTTTTGTGAACCTTTGTTTTGACCGAAGTACATTCAGAAAATCTGGCCTCAGAACAAGTAAGTACCTGGAAGGATTTTAAACAAGCAAATAATATCTTAGTATTATTAAAGTAGTTTTGATATTGTGTACCCCTTGAAAATGTCTCAGGGACTCCTAAAAGTCCATGGGCCACTTTTGAAAATCAGTTATAGATACGCCTCCTGAAAGAAATAGATGAGCCAAATCATCAGTCTCTGAACTCTAGGATAAAGTAGACCACAAAACTTTAAACCGACATTTCAGTGAGCCGAGATCACTTGTCTTCAATATCAATTAGCTGCATTCCACAATGGGCAGGAACCACCCACTACATAGTTGGAAATATTTTATCTTCCTTTACTAGTTGACCTGCCCTCTCACCAGAATCTTTTTCATACTGGGGGTGGAAGGGAAGGAAGACTATCCAGTGGAATTTATTTAAGGAATGCAGTCATTGTGACTTGGTGGTTAGAGCTAATCTTAGCTCTCATTTCCTGTTTTCAAAACCTCTTCATGCCTCAGTTTCCTCATTTGCCAAAGGAGAAGGGGAGTGGCAGAAACTGATCGTGTCATATATGAACAGGAGGCACAAATCATTTTGCAAACATTATGAAGTAATTTATGTTAAGAATTGATGAGCTTCCTTCTTGGGAATTCATTTCCTTCTTAAATGAGAAGAGATGGGACCAGATCTTGATGCTTGCTGCAATGGCAGCTGGTCTGATCCCTTTTTCCCCTTCCTAGTCCTAAATAGTCAGCAGCTCAGATCAGGTATCTCATCATCCTCAACAGCAAAGCAAATTCCATATTGGCGGAGCACACGTAGTTGTGATGCATGCCAGAAACCATCTCAAAGGTTATATTAAGAACCAAAACCCTTCACTGATTTTTAATGAACAATTAAAAAAAACCCTAGATCTTGTACCCCAACTTCCTTCTTTTTAACCTCCTAGAGAAATGAAGAACAAGGAAACTTGTCCAGATACAGTTTAGACCAGAAAGTCTCTGGAGGCCCAAATCAGGGAAACCATTAAAACATCAGCATGTATAGCGACCATGAGCTAGTCCTGAATTAAACACCCTGGTGTCCAAATGACTTAAGATAAGGAATTCATTTTATTTCTAGCTCAGAATGGCTTTGGGGTAGTTCACATCTATTTCTGGGCTTGTAAGATGTAAATTCTCATATACTGTATGGAGTAACTGTTAGAAGCAATGATTCTACACGCTTTATAAAGAGTTTTGAGTGGTGTAATGGCAAGCTAAGTAGAATCTTTTGCTGTTTTTGTTTTAAGTATGATCAAGTGCCTCAGATTAAATCTTGCTTTTGAATGAATTAATCAAGCGTCTTTAACTAGAAAAATAATATGTATTTGTATTTTTAATTATTTTAACGTGATTAAAGATCTTCCCCATCCATTAATGGGCCTGCCCATTAAGAGAAGTTTGATTCCGAAAGATTTGTAAGAAGGCCCACACCTATTGTTAATTTTCTAATGAGGCACTGGTTCTCAAAGGTTGGGAATGCTGTCTGGTCCTGAAAAATGTATAACTACTCTGAGGTGACGTTTTACTTTGGGTCTTACCTGATTGGAAGTGTTTTATTTGGCCAGAGGAGACTCTGGGCAGTCGCTAAGGACTCCCCCCACAAAACCCAGATTTTGGTGCTTCTCACTCTCTCGTACCTATGTATGTATGGTCAGATGGTTGGATCTGTCTGTTGATCTGTGATATATGTATGTATTGCTTATGTCAGGTAGCTGGAAGCACTGCTTGTTGATCTTTATTGCTCTGAATTTCTCTGAAGTTTAGGATGGTGATTTTTCCCCCTTAACTAAGTGAATGATAAATAAGTCCTTGGCTAAAGTGATTGTTGACCCCTCAAGAGTTGCCTTCCCTTTTAGAAAAGCAGATCTAAGAACTTGTGATAAGCAGGTCCTCTTCTTTATGTTGGGGTGCTTGCTTTTACAAATGCTTAGAAAGAAAACAAATAATTGGGTTTATTTTCAGCTCCCAAAAGTCATTTCAAAGTCATTTAAGAAAAATACCAACCTAGTAATAACAAAAGAAAGTTTTCAGCTTGACAATAAAGCTATGAGGACACTGTCTGGATTATGTTCTCCTGCTTCCACCCAAAAAAGTTTCTTGGGCAAGCTGGTTATTCCCATAAATTCATTCTTTCCAAGTACTGAAATTTGAAGATGACAGACTAGGTAATCAGAAGCAACTTATTTCAATAGAATTTGTGCAGATGCCTGGATGCACATGTATTAAGCCTAGATTCTCACCTTCCTCCACCTTCCTGAGGTGCAGCACAATAAGGTTAGAAATGCGGCAGTATTCGGAGAAGCCAAGTCTCAAGGAAGCTTTGGGAGCCGTGTCCTGGTTCCCATCTTCACTGTGGCTATTGATTCCATTGACAGTAACTGGGGCATCACCATGACCTAATTTAAAAAGTCAAATCTAATAAATATCTTGTTAGTCATACACAGTGACTCAACTTTCAGAATTTATTAGTATGGGAGGAGGATGCTATAAGAAAGGCTGAAATTTAAGTTGCGAGTACACTGAGGAATGACCCATAAAAATTTTAAAAGGACTAGAAATTTTTCCAAGATTCATATGCTATTAATAGTAGTATTAATAACATTTCTATGGGAAGTTTGAGATTTATAAAGCACTTCCCTAAATAAAGACAAGCCTGTCAATCAGGCAGTACTCAGTTTATCCATGAACATCATTAGCACAAAGTTCTGGTACGTTATTCCTCCCTTAACCCAGGTTTCTCTACTTAAATGACCTTTTCCCCAACAAGTTTTTCTAGAAATCTTTCAGGAACCTTTTATGGTCTCTTAATCCAAATAATCTCAGACGTGCCAAGACTCACCATTGATGCCATCTGGGCTATCTTCTACTTCCATTAGGGACTCCTCCTCTTGATCCAAATTGATATCTGGTGTCTCTACTCTAATGATTGATTTATTCAATAACCTGAATGCTTCCTTCACGTGTTTAGGTTGTACCTGAAGAGATGGACAGAACAGAGTCAATGTTCATTTAAGGTGACTTTTCAAAGAGTCTACCTAAGCATAGTTAACACATGCCAACACACCAGTTACATTGAACTAAGATTAAATGAATACCTAAGTCCTCCCCTTTCATGTAATAAATATGTTAAAAAGGAGAAAACCCCACATACAAATGAAAGGTAATTCATTGTCTAATTCTCCCTCTCTAATTATCAAGCAGTTGATAATGATGACAATGTTGATGATACTCTGTATGGTGCCTGAAAGGTTTACAGCACTTTTGTTTAGATTA
The DNA here is from genome assembly GCA_028658325.1 of Potorous gilbertii. Lineage (NCBI taxonomy): Eukaryota > Metazoa > Chordata > Mammalia > Diprotodontia > Potoroidae > Potorous > Potorous gilbertii. The sequence continues at coordinate 249,461,611 of CM053771.1, read as the reverse complement.
TCTTGCTCTAAAAACTTAACCAGGCAAATTTTCACATTATTCTCTTGGAGGGAACAGAATAGCTCTTCTCCATCAATTCTAACTTTAAGGAATTTGGAATTAAGAAACTCTTACTAATTAAGGACAGAGCACTACCCTCTGCTCTCCTCATACAGTTGAATTTAGTCCAGTCTCCAAACATGTTACACATAACATATATGGATAATCGTCCAGTACATACTGAGGATGGAGTGCAAGGTTGCTAGGCTACCAGAGGGTGTCCAAAGAGATGAGGGAGGAACATGAGGCGTGAGCTCAAGTCTGGAACTCATTACTTTGCCTTAGGAATGAGCCCTCTTTTTCTCTCCTTCTGTACTATTTCACTTGGAGATCTCATCAGCTCCCAAGGATTCAATTATTGCCTCTATACTGATGATTCTAAAATCTCCTTATGTAGCTCTAACCTCTCTGCTGACCTTCAATCTTTCATCTCCAACTGCTCATTGGTTACCCCAACCTGGACACCCCATAACTATCTTACATTCAGCATGTGCTAGTTTGTATTCATTCTTTCCCCCCAACCCCTCTCCCTTTCATTCTTTCCTATTACTGCTAAGGCCATCCTTCCAATCTCCTAGGCACCCAAGCTAGATGTTAATCTTGTCCCTCACTATTTCCTCACCCCCACCTCCTTCACAAGCCAGATGGCTGCCAAGGCTTGTCTATTTTTGTATCTGTTAAAACCTTATGCATGAACCTTCTCTCCTCTGATAACGCAGCCCCCCTTGGGCAGGACCAGATCGCCTCACATTGGGAATATTATAACAGCACGCTGGGTGGATTCCCTGCCTCAATTCTCTTTCCATTCAGTTCATCCTCTATTGAAAAGTCAAAATGATCTTTCTGAACAGATCAGGTCGGATCATGTCACCACCCCCCACACAATAAAGTGCACTAGCTCCCTACTGCCTCCAGGATCAACTATGAAATCCTCCATTTGGTATTCAAAGCCCTTCACAACCTGCCCCTCCTACAACCTTTCCATTTTCTTAAACCTTACGCCGTTCCCTTCCTCCCCGCCCCCTTACACTGAGATCCAGTGACACCAGCCTTTGTGCTGTTCCGCAAAGACAGTCTTAATTGGCATTTCCTCATGCCTGAATTCTGTTCCTTCACTTCCTTCAACTTCCAACTAAAATTTCACCTCCTACAGGAAGTCTATTCCACTCCCCCTTAATTCTAGTACCTTCCTCTGCTATGAGTTCCAAATTTCTCTTGTGTAGAGCCTATTTGTACTGAGTTTTGCATACTGTTCTACCCCTCCCCCATCAGACAGTTCCCCCCCTTTTTTGGGGTATGAGGTAGTATTTCATTTTTTAATTAATTTTCAGCGTTCATTTCCATAAGTTTCTGGCCCACCCCACCCCCCCACCAAGATGTAGGGTCCTGATATAGGCTCAACATATACACCATATTTTCACATTAGTCATGTTGAATAGAAGAATTAGACAAATGGGAGGAAACATGAGAAAGAAAAAACAAAAAAAGACAGCCAACAGTATGCTTCAATCTGCATTCAGACTACATTATTTCTTTCTTTGGATGTAGATGGCATTTTTTTTTTATCATGACAGAGCTCCTTGAAAGCAGGGACTGTCTTTTGCCTTTTTTTTTTTGCATTCTCAGCTCTTGGTAGTGCCTGGCACGCTGCAGGTGCTTAAAATGCTTACTGATGACTGACTGGGGTAAGGACTGGACTCCTGATTTCTTCACTGGCACAGATAACTCAGGTGTGTAAAGTCCCACTCACAAGGCTGGTCATGACCTTTTCTGCAACTTACTGAGTACTATAAGCATAATTATATCTTACTAATGACCTGTCCAAGTTATCTCCCCCACCAAACCCTGCTCTGAAATAAACATCCTCATAAATGCTTGGTAACAAACTCTTTACAGGGGAGCACTGAAGAAATGTGAGGCAGTTAAGTTAGGAGATAGTTGCCACCTTAATAGTTCTATTCACATTGGTACTTCCCACACAAATATAAAGGACCATTATCTTTCTACCAATAAGCTATTTCTTATCCTCCCTCCCAAGCTCCTCCTTGTCCTGCCTCACCCAAGAACACCATGTTAAGTGGAGACTAACCTCATCACAGCAGTGCATTCGGGCCATGGCTTCAGAGAGCCGGATCATGCTCTCCAGTTGCCGCACTGTAATCCTCCAGGAAGACTTGCTAACACCAGAGCCATCTCTCTGGCGGAGACGCTTGTACTGCTCCACAATGAAGTCTTCTGACTCTTTAGAAATCTATTCCAAGACAACAATGAGGTTAGAGAAGCACGCTCACTTGTAGAAGCATCTTTGTTCCTCTGTTTACAGAGAAGACTGTGGTCTCACATGTGAGAAATGTTTTCTTTTTTTAAGAAAGTTTTAGGAAGTCCCACCATCTTGTTCATTTAATAATGTGCCATAAGAAGTTGGAGAGGTCACAACAACTTGGTCAATAAACACTTCAATGACAACATTACTGAGCTACTATTTTAAAATTCCTTACAAAGCAATTGTGCCTAAGAAAGCCTGTGATTTCAAACTGCTCATTTGAAAATGAAATGTTTTATCATACACAGTAACAGCAACATTGTGCAATGACTAACTTTGAGACTTAACTTCTCAGCGATGCAAGGATCTACAACAGCTCCAAAAGACCCAAGAGGGAAAATGCTGTCCACATCCAGAGAAAGATTATGGAGTCTGAATGTAGATTTAAGCATACTATTTGCTCTCTCTTTGTTTTTCTTCTCTCATAGTTCTTCCTTTTGTTTCTGATTCTTCTTTACGTCATGACTAATGTGAAAACATGTTTAACATTGAATGTACACTGTCTTGGGGATGGGGAGAAAATTTAGAACTCAAAATCTTATGGAAGCAAATGCTTAAAACTAAAAACAAATAATAATTAGTAGTAAAGAAAATGAAATGTTTCATCAGGTTTAATATGTAGACAGTGGGTTCACATTTAAGCAAAGGATTATTTCTATGTCTGATAAGCCAGGACACTGGTATGGAGTATCTTTCACATCTTCATGTCAAAGCTCATTAAATGTATTAATACTCAAAGAATCTTTGAGAAGTAGTTCACTAACTCATGTTATCTTTAGAAGGATTAAGTGGTAACTGCATATATAATGCTAATGACTTTAGAAAATTTTATTTCCTGAACTATACAAAAAAAAAAAAAAAGGAAGGTGGTGATCAACCAACTCAGCAATATTAAGAGGTGTGTGTCAAGGTCACAGAGTATATACATCCTGGACAGGATAGACTATCAACTTCCTGTGAAAACTTATACAAATAACATTTATTTCCATGTGACCCACCTCGGTCTCATTCTGCCTAGTCATTTAAAATCAACTCAGATACCATGGACAATCATACAAGCATGGATAATTAAAATCCAATCTAATCTCAAAAAAGCAGTAAATTCTCGATTAATGAGAATCTAACAGCACTGTTACTGTTTTGAAGGGGAGGTTCCTCATTTTTAAGAAAAATAATAAAATGACAAGAAAAAAAGCTCATTTTGTGAATTTATTAATGAAAAAACCCATCTCTCACCCTCCTCCCCCAAACCAAAGGAACAAACCATAAACTTCCAAGGGCTGCCCTAGGAATAGTATAGATTCAGATCAGCCTCCTACATCTATTACACTGACTATAGTATAAAATTATAATTGAAGTTCAGAAAGATGGACTGCATAATCCAATACTGTCATGCATCAGAATGATTTAATTACACTAAGCTAAAGCAAACAGACCAACGCATTTTAAATAATTTTCAGCAAGAATTAAAAACCAAAGGAATTTTCTAATTCACTGATTGATCCAAGAAGTTATATTCATGAAAACACTGTATTCTGAGTATTTCTGATTACTTAACAGTTTTTAAACTCTACTCCCCCACCCCCATTTTTTTTTTTTTTTTAAAGTTAGAGCCTAGACAACAGCCAAACATAGGCAGAATTTTCTTCCTGACAAATCTGGCTTGTATAAAACATGAATGTAGCCTATAAACAAGGTTAATTTCCAGTGCGTAACTATTTATGATTTTTCCTTTCAAAAAGATTAAGAGTGTGGCCTATATTAGAGGGTTTGCAGTCCTAAGAACTGTAGGTTTAAATTCAGAAAATATCATTAACAGTTTTAACTCTGACTGTTCACTGGCTACGTCAACTTCAGTAAGTTGGAGACTCAGTTTCTACATCTGTACTAACTGAATAAAATCCACTACCTACCATCATAAAGTCGTTACGAGGCTCACATGTGACTGCATAAAGCACTCTTGTAAACATGTGGAATAACATGAAAATGTCAACTATGTGGCTGGATGAGGATCCAGACCTGTGTCCTCATACCAAGTTTTATTAGTATGGGGAACTTCCATTTCAGACACTTGTCTGGGACACTGAAAAATTAAAATGAATTACCCATGGCCACATACCCAAGTTCAAGAGAGGAGACTTAAACCCAGGTCTTCCAGATCTAGGATGGCTCTCTATTTACTGCACTGATGCCTCCCAGCCATTTTTATCCCTTAGAAGACATGAGTATGAATTAGGTTTAACTTTCCTAACTTATTCTTATGAAAGCAGTGGAAAGTTCCAGAAAACCATTTAATTGGTAAGTGGAGCCTGGACATTTGTACCTATTGGGTTATGTTTGACCCTGTTCCTTTTCCTAAATTCATTTATGTTTTCAGATTATCACTGCAAACTTTTAAAGCTAGGAGAATTCACCCTTGTGTAATGTACTTTGTGTAATGTACTTGCTGAACCACACTGTACATAATAGGATGGCAAGAAAGGTCAAGTTACCTTAGGCTTAAACTGCCTTGCAAAGAGCAGGTACCTTCTGATGTCATCAAGGGAATAGACTCGATCAATGGATTCCTCTATTCTTGAATGTAGGTCCACGATCCGCCTGGCAATGGCATAATCTGTGACCTACGGCAAACCAAACACACCTTTTAGATTGGCCACCCACTGTCAGCATGTAATTCCCAACCCAAGCTACCACAGACAATAAGAGAGATGAAGGACCTTCCCTTGGTTCTTTTCTAAAGAAAAAAAACCTCCACTCTTTCAAGGCAATGTTGAACAACAGTAGACTTTCAAAAACGGAATGGAAAAGGGTAAATGCTGATGTTAAATGTAAGGAAAATGCTTTTAAAACAAAGGTCACAAACAGAAGAAAAATGTATCCAATTTTTATTAAATTTCTACCCACACATTTTGGGGGCTCACCCTGACTTCTCCCAAACCTGGCCCATCAAATTTAGCAAAAATAAATAAAGGGGGGGAGGATGTAAAATGCTTTCCTAGCTTTGTATAGTAGCTCAGAGAGTCCAGGGTAATCCTCCCACTCCCCCAGTTCTATTTAAGTAAGGTTAACTTCAGGCAATTTTGACTTCAGCTGCCTAAACACATTTCCTGCCCACCCCCTGAAATGAAAGGTCACTGAACATACACATGTGCCAGCTGTTTGGTAATTTTGTCTTCCGGTTTCACTCAATTGCTCAAATGGAAAACAAAAAAAAGGAGGGGGGCGAACTATAGCTCCCACAGTTACCTCATTACATTCATCCACAAGAATAAAGAAGAGATCAAATCGGGACATGATGGGAGCTGAGAGATTTATGTTTTGCTTCAGAGATTTTGACCTATCATAGCGTCCACTCACTGGATTTGCTGCAGCCAGAATGGATGTTCTGGCATTCAAAGTAGCCTGGCCACAAAACAAAGGAAAAAATTAGTCCAGGGAAATCCAACTAATTAACCACCTTCTCCTTCTTTGACAAGAAACAGCAACAAAAATTAATACTTCCTTTTAACTGTGCCCATTTCTAAAACATCACCCACCTGGGAGGTGGTCCAGGCTCAACTAGAGAAGGAGGATAAAGAAGACATTGAGAATCTGTTTGAAAACACACTTGGAGTAACAGGGGAGGGACAGAGGGGAAAGAAGGAAAGGGAAAGAGAGAGACAGAGAGATAGATAAAGAGAATTAGGTGCCACCCCAGATGTGTAAAGACATCTCAAGTGTGAAAAACACAGGGCAGGTGAAAAGGCTCTAGTCATTCAAGAACAAAGGATCTCGACTCCTAACTGGTGTAAAGGGGTGTGTGTGGGTGTGGGTGCACGCTTTCTTATGAGACAGAGCACCTTTGCAGAGATGATTTCCAATTTACAAATACCCCCATTATTCTGCCCTCCTTTCGTATATTAGTGTCGAAAGCACATATCTCCATGATGCCTCAAGAAGACTTGTGATCTCTAGTGATGAAAGGCTGTGTTCTCAATTCCTGTCAAAAGTGTTACTTTATTTCAGAGGTTCATTTTACCTCTTTCTGGCTGTATTCTAAACAGTGAGGCTAACTATGACATACCTTAACTCCTGCTTTGGTTATGGAGATTGTCTGTTGTTCCATAGCTTCATGAATAGCAACTTGGTCCCTCATATCCATTTTATCAAACTCATCAATACAACATACGCCCTGAAAACAAATAAAGGCTCAAGAGTGAGCAGTCTTACTACAAGCTTCAAAGAAACAGGATCAACCTACCAAAATCACAAGATTTTACCAACACTACAAAGTGCTACATTTTATTAATCAATAAGCATTTATGTGCCAACTCTGTGTTTCACCCATGGGTGCTACAAAACAAAAATTAAATACTCTGCCCTCCAGAAGCATTGGACTTCAGGAAGACCTGATTTGAAATCCTTCCTCAGACCCAGCTGTGTGACCCTGGGCAAACTACTTAATCTGTTTAATAGGGATAATAAGAGTGTCTATCTCTTTTATGGTGAGGATCAAATGAGAGAAAACCTTAAAGTAACATAAATGCTAGTTACTATTTATTAAAGGTGATGATTGGAGATATGTGATTGTCCTTCATTCCCAAAGAAGACCATGCCATCAGAGAAGTAATGACATGACTTGCACTTGACTTTGTTTTGAGTGAGGGAGGGCTGTGCAGGTCACCAGTGTCACTTCTCCTCCAGAGTCATCTGAATCCAGTGGCCAGATATTCATCAGGATGACTGGAGATGACCCAGATGGGGCAACTGGGAAGTGACTTGCCCAAGGTCACACAGCTAGTGAGTGTCAAGTGTCTGAGGTGAGATTTGAACTCAGATCCTCCTGATTCCTACACTGGTTCTCTATCCACTGCACCACCTAGCTGCCCCAGCAATGGAGATATGTACATACTCTATACACCGACCTATGTGTGGGCACAATGCACTCATCCTTTCCTAACCATTATCCAATTTACAACACCCCTACATAAACAAGCTTCCCCCTCTTTTTTTTGGGTCAGACCTTGTGATTTAAATGTGGGGAAACCCCTACCAATGCAGACTGGCAAATCACCTGTAATTTATAGCCTTAATAGAGTCCTGGGAAACTGAGGGATAAAGTAACTTGCTTATAACCACAGCTAGTCTGTGTCCAATTCGAACTCAATTTAAGTAGACCATTTAGAGACTATTTGGTCTTTATAGGTGAGTAGTTATTTAAAAACATGTCTGATGTCATGAGAGTGATTTGAGAGATGCCTGAATAAGGAGAGACATACTTCTTCTACATATTGGCTCACACAGAAGGGCAACAAATTTAAAATGGTAGAAGATATTGGCTTTTCACAAACCTATCAGGATACAACAAAGAACATTATATAATCATTTTGTCAGACTGTTAAATTAGGACAATTTAAAAATCACCTTTGGGCTTTCTCTGTGGAAAATCCTAAGAAAAAATATTTTGTTTATTCCAACTTTTCAACCTTAACCTATTCTAAGAAAACAATCATAAACCAAAAGCAGGCACTATTTTCTCTAATTCCTATCATGACAAGTTGATTCTTTAATTTTTAAATTCAAGGATTTAAAACCATTCCTTACATTATCAGCCAACATCAGAGCTCCAGCCTCAATGACAAACTCATGGGATTCTTCATCTCTCACCACTGCTGCAGTTAAGCCAGCAGCACTGGAGGCTTTACCACTGGTATACACAGCTCGGGGACTGAACTCCTCCACATGCCTATTCAAGGGTGTTAGATGGAAAGGCATCAGATTAGTTTATAATCCTCAGCACCTTTTCCAGGAGTAACAGTGGTTATGGTAATCAAGAATTATGACATTCTAGAATAGCTGAGAGCAAAGACGTTGAGTACAGTCTATTCACAGAGGACAAAGCCCACACATAGACTGGGTGGGGGATACTTATGCCATAAGTAGTCTGATAAAATACTGTGAAAGCCTTGCTTTTCTTGGACTTTTAAATGATTTTTAACTTAGTCTGTTCAAATAAGGACATATTTAACCAAGAGAACCGGATACAACAGCATTCACGTACATCAAAAGCAACATAATCTTAGAAAACATAAAAAATTTCATTTAGCTTAGAACCCTACTTTCTCATCTAAAAATCAATCCAGAAGAGAAGCATGGTGGGACAATAAAAAGAGTACTGGCTTTGGGTTCAAACGCTCTATGTCTAGCTGTTATGTAAGACCACCTCTGCAGGCCTCCAAGGCCCCTTCCAAATTTCTATCTGTGATATGATCAGTGGCACTTTCAAGTAGTTAACACCTGACCATGAAACTCTAGAGCAAGAAAAAGTTATGGAAGCTTGATGATACCTCCATATTTTAAAGTTTTAAGAATGGCTAAGTAATTTTCACATACAAAAAAAATCTACATATCAAAAATATTATTTTCCTTATTTTACAAGTGGCTAAAACACAATTCAAAGAGGTGATTAGATTTTTCCATAGTCATATAATTGGTGTCAGTGCTGGGACTGAATCCAAGATTTCTAAGCCTGAGGTCTTTTTCATTACATACATGGACTGTCTCCACATAAGTATATACCTTAAGAGTATATAACATTTTCCTGACTACTATTTTCCAACCTAATGCACACTTCCCCCATATTTCATTTTCCTTATCATAAGACATAGAGAATGCATTCTGGATAACCTAGCAATGATCTAAACAAAAAGGCTGCTTTCTATCCCTGCCTCACTGTAGGTATGGATGCTTACTTGAGAAACTGGCTCTTGGCTGTGCTGGGGTCACCAACAATGCAAACATTTATATCTCCTCTCAGAGAGGTGCCTTCTCCTGTTGTCTTGGGAACACCTCCAAAGAGCATCAGAAGAACACCCCGCTTTACCTCATTGTTACCTGAAAGGGAAAGAGAGAAGTTCTCAGTGAAGAGACAGAAAAGAGGCTGCACTTTTCAGATTTATTTGGGAAAATGTGTAGTGCTTGAAATGATTCAATGCTACTTCCAGCCACTAAAACTCATCTTTTTCATAACATTCTCCCAGTGACGTTATACAGGGCTGTGAACCACGATACCTAACAGTCTCCAAAGAATCACAACTGCAATGCTCCAAAAGGTAATGGAAAGATGAGTTTAAATAGCAAGGGGACAAGAGTGAGGGGCTCAGTTTAGCACTGGTGTGAAGGGAAGGATTAGATTTGGTACTGGATAAAAATAAAGACATTGATCAGTGGAACAGATCAGTACCACAACAGAGAAGCAAACAAATACAACAATCTTGTATTCGATGAATCCAAAGACCCTACAGACAAAAAACTGCTGGGAAACTGAAAAGCATTCTGGCAGAAATGAGGTTTTGACTGTAACCTCCAAATAGAGACACGTCTTCAGATATAAGGAATCACACCATAAACAAATTAAAGAAGCAAAGAAGAAATTACTTTTCTGACCTATCAATAAGTTAGGAAGAACTCAGGACCAAACAAACAAGGGATAGAGAGAATCATAAAAGATAAAATGGACAATTTTGACCATATGAAATTTAAAAGCTTTTGGAGAAACAGACCCAATGTAATTACAATTAGAAGAGAAACATTAACTGGGAAACATTTTTGCAGCAAGTTTCCCTGACAAAGATCTCATTTCTAGGATATATAAGGAACAGATTCAAATTTATGAGACTAACAGGCATTCCTAATTAATAATCAAAATATATGATCAAGCAGATATCAAGAGAAGAAATCCAATCTATCAACCATACAAAAAAATGCTCTGAATTACTACTAATAAGAGAAATACAAATTAAAGAGACTCTGAAATTCCACCTCAAATCAATCAGGTTAGATTGTTAGTCTCTCAACATCCTGTCACTTCCCAGGTTTACACAGCTCTATCTATAACATCAGTCTTCCATTTCTTAAGAAGACAAGGGCGGTCCGTGGAGTTCTAAATTTCTCCAGCCTGGGACAAAGTTCTCCCTACTATACTTACAGACTCTGAGGACCAGTGAAACATAGGATAAATATGCATGAACGAGTCAAACAGATAGCCAGAGGCATTTCTCAACTGATAAAGTTGAAGGTATAAACAGAGTTCTCAAGGGAAGAAATCCAAGCTATCTATAAATATAGAAAAAAATACTTCAAAGTATTAATTAGAAAAATGCACATTAAAGCAACTCTTAAGTTCCAAACCTTACCTCACACCTATCAGATTGGCAAAGACAAGGAAAATGGAAAATGACAAGTGGTGGAGGGACTCTGGAAAACAGGCACATAAATCTGTTGCTGGCAGAACTGTAAACTGCTCCAGCCATTTTGGAAAGCAATTTGGAATTATGTTTAAAAAGTTGCTAAATATTGTTACTTAAGTTACTAAACCCACTGATCCAGTAATACTACTAGGCTTATACTCTAAAGAGAATAAAGAAAGAAGAAAAGTTCCTGCACGTAGTGGTGAAAACTCAGGAGGTGCCTGTCAACTGGGAAACAAAGTAACAAGTAAATGAACCTGATGGAATACCATTGGGTTGTCTTTGACAATCAAAGAGGACCAAAATGACTATGTTAGGGTCAATGTGCGGCGTATCCCACTGTGGCTGATCAGACCAATACAAGCTTGGAAGGCACAACCTGCAGAAGTCGTGTGGTGCCAGCCAAGCAACAATGTGGCAGGTATGGACACTTATACTAGGAACCGTAGTCACAACCCTACATACATGGCCAATGGACTGAAGCAGCAACACCCTGGGGACCTGAACTGCTCACCCTCCTGGTGTGAGGAAGGGGCTAGAAATGGAGCCGTAAATTAGTCTGCTTCATCTAACCTAACTGGCCTACAGCAGGTGGGGATCCAACCCTATGGTTGAAACACAAAAAAAAAATGTCCAAATGTTCATATGAACTATTATGCTGTAAGAAATGATGAAAACAGTTTTGGAGAAATCTGAGAAAATGAACAGAATCAAGATGACAACTTATACAATAACAGTGCAAAGACAAACAGCTTTGAGATACTTAAACGCTGATGAATGCAATCACCAATTACAATTCCAGAGGAGCCGTGATTCAACACGATACCAGCCTCTTAACAGAGAAATGGCAGATTCACATACACTCGAGACAATCTTTTCTGGACAAGACCATTATGGGAATCTCTTTTGCTTAAAGTTTTCTATTATTTTGAGGGAGATAAGAAGGAGTAGGAGGGAGAAAATAAATGTTAATTAACTGAAAACATTCTAATTTTTAAGTCTGTATTTTAAAATACAGACAACAATACTGTTGAACTGATATCTCTTAGTGAGACCCAGAGAAAGGCCTCTAGTGTCTCATTAGCTCTTTTATTGATGATTTACAGAAATATGTGGATAAGAAGGCATGGATGGATTGGGATCAGTAGGGGTGGTCAGAACCTCTACAGCAATGGGACCAGCGACCCTCTTTAATCAATAGTACATCAAGAGTGTATGATTTCATTAGTTTGGAAACTCCTTGGTCTTGTCTATAACTTAAGTAAGTCTGAGAAGTGCTAAAAGTGGTTAAGCGACTTGTTCAGACATTTAACTAGAGAAATGCCAAAGGTGGATCTGCATTCCAAGTCCAGTGCTTATCTACTAGGCTATGATGCATCCTCTGTCCTTAGGCCTTTTTAACCCTGGTCTCACCCAGTTAATCCTCCCTCCCTTTCCCCCTCTAAATACACACACTTGATAAACTCCAGTGGCTCCCTAGGACTGCCAGGATTAAGTATTTTAAAAACTTTCTATTTGATAATCCAAAGCCTTTAATAACCTGCCCATCCCCTACCTTTCCAGTCTTCTTATACCTTATACCCTTTCCTATATACTCTTCAATTCACTGACACTGACCTCCTAATCACTGCTCTTCCATCTTCCAGCTTGATGCCTTTTCCCTGGCTGTCCCCCAAGCAGAGGACACTCTCCCTTCTCATCTCTGCCTCTTCACCTCCCCAGCTTCCTTCAAGTCCCAGTTAAAAATCTCATCTTCTACAAGAAACTTTTCCCAATTGCTCTTAATTCTAATACCTTCACTTTTGATAATTTCCAACTTATCCAGTATATAGCTGATTTGTAGTTATTAAGAGACTGTCTTTCTGTCTTTGCACTTATCACAGTACCTGGCACAGAGCAGGTATTTAATAAATGTTTGCTGACTGACATAAAAAAACATAAAAAACAATAGTTTACACTTATGTAGTGTTTGAAGATTTACAAAGGGTTTTTTATACATTATCTCATAAGAAAGCCTGGAAGCGGCATTTGGTAAATGCTTTGTACATTTGGAACTGGAAAGGAAGGACTTTAGAGGATCTACTCCAGCCCTTTCACAGATTAGGAGCTGAGGCAAGGGGAACTAAAGTGATTAGCCCAGAGTTACCAATGATTGAAAACCGTAACAGCAGATGACCCTATCATGAAGCATGACACCCACAGGCCTGACCAAGAAGGAACAGACTCAGGGTGCAGAGTTTGAACCCTCCAGTTTTGGACATGGACAGCGTGGGAATCTGCTTTGTGTATTTGTAACAAATGTATTTTTTTCCCTTAGAAATGAGAAAGAGAGGAACTGAGAGGGAGAAAGAGAAATAAAATTGAACAAAAGAATCCAGGGTTACCTACACTCTGTGATAAAGAACTGGAGGACGACTTCAGTAAAAGGATTAATTCGATACCTCACTAGGCACAAATGCTCCAAATATATTCATACGAGCTTTCTTCTAAGTGCTCAACAAATCTTTACAGGAAGAAAACAGGCAACAAAAATTGAATTATTCTAAACTGTGCTAAGAAAGAAAAATATGCCTCTGGGTTAACTTAGCTGTCATCAGAGTAATTAAATGCCTTTGATTAAGAAAAAAAAGGTAATTCAAGACAAAACGTTCTCCAATTAACAACTCACACACAATCAGTCAAACCTAAAACCATCAGAGAAATTTCCATTTTCAAACTAAACTATGCCACTCAGTGTCATAGTCTTCAACCCTGGTAACCCTGGGCTAATCACTTTAGCTCTCCTTGCCTCAGCTCCTTATCTATGAGAAGGTTGGACTGGATCCTCTAATGTCCTTTCTTTCCAGTTCCCAATCTACGATCCATGTTCAATTTCCCTGATTAGATATTTGGAAAGAAGAGATTATTTAAAATGATTAAAAGCACACCCATAAGGAAAATCCAACAGTCTTACAAGCTCTTGGCTCAATCCAAGGGCACTGCAGAAGAGAAAGTGGAGAGGGGGGCAGGGTGGGAGAGAATGAGGAAAGTGAGAAGATTTAACTATATTCTTGAAAATGAAGGAGTATTTGAGTGATAGTAATCCGCTGATCTCCACTTCAGTTGAGGATAAGAAACACAAGAAAATACAGCAGTAGGAATTTTAATTTATAACTGTCAAAGGTGTGCAGAACATAATGAGTTTTACCAAGAGGGCATGAAATCTCCATAAGAAATTTCTTTAAGAAAAAAAGTGTTTTAGGGTCTGCAAAGTGCTTTACATATATTAACTCATCTGATTCTCACGACAACCCTGTGAAATAAACGCTGTTATTATCACTCCATTCTACAGATGAAACTAAGGCAGTTAAAAGGTTAAGTGACTTGCTCAGCCCAGGGTCACAGAATTACTAAGTGTCTGATAATGGATTTGAACTCAAATCTTTCTGACTTGAGGCCCAGTGCTCCGAACACTGTGTCACGTAGGTGCCTCCATGATCTGATTCCTTTCCTTTTAAAAATAAGCACAATAATATTGCAATGAACATTTTAAGTCTAAGTCATTTAACTCTTACCGTGGATAGTTGGGAAAAGGCTAGTACAGAGATTATGGTAAAGGTTTTTATCTTGACTCATTTCAAACACTTTCTCCCACTCCTTTACAGACATTTGGTTCTTAATGCTCTCAGCTGTCTGTTCCTCATCTCGGAGCTCTTTTCCACCAAACTTAAAAAAAAAAATTTAAAAATCAAGAGTTAGCGTAATGACAACCCAATATGATATGTGACAGGAACATAAGGAAGAGGGGGAGAAGGAACATCACTTGCTTAGCCAAAAAAACAAAAACCCCTCAGTTGGAAAATGAAAGCAGAAATCTGGAAGCTGTGCAGTTCCAGTAAAAAAAAAACAAACCAGCCAATTAAGATACATTTAATAAGTGTCTCTTATGTGTTAGGCACTAAGGGATACAGAGAGAAGTGAAATACTTCCGCCCCCAAGAAACTTACATTCTATTGGGGAATATAACATGTACATACATACTTGCACAGTTATAAAAGTGCACAGAGAATACAAAGTGTATTGGAAAGATGAATGAGGACTTCCAGATCACACTTAACTCAACTCCAGAAGATGGAGGACTGGATATTTTCTCTAATTCTCGCTAACCTCTCAAATCTCCCCAAAATAGGAATCACATGCAAGACACAATGCAATTTCAGCATTCTCCAGTCTAGGATACCAAGAACCCAAACAAGAAAAAATTCAATGAATAAACAACAGAGAAGGCTAATCCCTAACTCCTAACAATAAGCTCACTCAGGACTTCTTCCCCTACCACCCACTGCAGCCTGTGAGAGCAGACTCATGGGCCTGCAGTAGAGTTCAAATTTATACCCCAACTCTCAACCTACTACTAGTACCTCCAAGTGCCATGCCCCAAATGCAGAAATTTGCTGAAGATGCAATAGTGGTTTGTTGGATGTTACGGCTCTCTATGCCACAAAAGAGCCAGAGAACTGATAAGTCATTGGTGTGCAAACACACAACATGAAAGACTATCTAGAAGCAGAGAAGCCAAAAAGCAACACAGCTAAAAGATGATCTTCATACAAACAAATCATGCTTATCTCCAAGAAAACTCAAGGATGACAGATCTCCCAGAAGAATGGAAGTCAAAAAACCCCTCATCTCATAGTACAAGAAAACTCTCCAGAACAACTGCTCAGAGTCAAAAAAGTACCAGTCAAAAGAATCCACATGTCCCCTGTAAAACAGAAGTCCTGTGAGGCACAGTACTTCAGCTTAAAAGACAAACAAGACTAGTAGAAAAACTTTCAAATATAAAAGGAAGCTTGAATAACAAAAGACTATTCTAAATCCACCAGAAACCACAGGAAGGAACAGAATAAGTTCTGAAGAGCAAAGGAGAACAAGACAGAACCCAAAGTGACAAGTACTGCAAACTTAAGCCTAAACATTAATGAAAAATGATGGGTATTCAATAAAAAAGCACTCCTTTCTTAAACAAACAAGAAAAGGCGAACAAACACAGAAACAAAGCAATTTCTTTCTGAAAATACACCAGGTGACAAAGGCGAAAGCAGAAATCAAAGAGAAATAATGGGGGAGAAAAAGACCTGAAACAAACTTTCCAAAACCCTGCCAAAGGACAATGTTTTTATGCAACTACATTACAGAACGGAAGGGTACAAAAAAAATAGGAGAGGGGGAGGAAGAAGAGGACTATGTGATTTATGCTCATCAAAGATTAACAATGAAAGGAAATTAGAGAATGGAGCATCACAACAACTCAGAGGTACCACATCACACCCATTAGCCTGGCAAAGTCTATAAAAATGGAAAATGACAAAAGCTGAAAGTGGCTAGAGGGAAAACAGACATTAATGCCCTATTGGCAGAACTGTGAACTGGTCCAGTCATTCTGGAAAAAATTTTGTAACTGTGACCAAAAAGCTATTAAATCATGACCCTATGACCCAGTAATACTGCTACTAGGCAGTAGTAAGAGAGGTCAATGTAAAAAGAACTCTAGTGGCTCCCTTACTCAGTAACTCCACTGGCTCTCTGCACAGTCTCCTGTTTGGCATTTAAACCTCTTCATAAGCTACCTCCTTCAATCAACTAGTAAGTATGTAATTAAGTGCTTACTATGTGCCAGGCACTGTTCAAGGTGAAATTCCTGCTCAGTGTGCTTACATTCTAATAGAAGACAACTATGTCTAAAATACAGCATAAGTATGAAGTTATAATACATATGTGCACACAAAGTAGTTAAATACCAGGTAATAAAGGATCAGGAAAGGCTTCTTACAAAAGAGGGTGTCTGATGTGAATCTTAAAGGAAGGATCTCTGAACAAAGCAGGGAAGCTGGAAGGCAGAGGTAAGGCCATTCCAAGAACAGGGGGCATCGAATGCAAAGATATGGAAATGAGAGCTAAGATACAGTGTCCTAAGTGACAGAAAGACCAGTTTGGCTGGATCACAGAATTTGGAAGACAGAATAATGTCCAATGAGCCTAAAAAGGTCAGCTTGGACCAGGTTACCTACAGCTCTAAAAGCTAAATACATGAATTTAACTTTTATTCTAAAGTTAATAGGACGCCACCGTAATTTCTGAATAGGGAAGCACCATGGTCAGATCTTCATTTAAGTATTTAATCCCTCTAGGCTCTGAACTGGAAGGAAACTCAAGAGGCCATTTAATGCAACTCTGCTCTCTTACAGTTGAGATAGGAGATCTAGAAAGATCAAGTAACTTAAGGAAAAATCACTTTGGCAGCCTATGTAGAATGGGCTAGAGTGGTGAGAAAATTAGAGGCATGAAGACCAACTGGGAGGTAACTAATAATCTGGGCCAGGAATGATGAGGGCCTGAATTATGGTAGTGGTTGTGCTAGTGGAAAGAAAAGGTGGGGGTGTTACTGATGCTGTGAAGGTAAAAATGGACATCGGAGAGATGGCGAGAGGACAATGTCGAGAACATAAGCCTAAAACACTAGGAGGATATCGGCCTTGAACAGAAATGGAAAAGTTTGAGTTTAGTTTTAGACATTTTTGGGGCATCAAGTTTGACAAATCAAATAAGCAACTGGTGATCTAAGGCTGAAGGGAAGAGACAGGATGGATTTGTAGATCTGGGCGTCACATACGTAGAGCTGACAGTTAAACCCATGACATCTCCATTTTTTTGTCACCATGCCTTTACCCTGGCATGCTCCTGGCTTTCCTGAAGACTCAAGGTCTATCTTCTACAGGAGGCCTTTCTGAAATCACCCCCATCTACTCTCTATCCTACATGTCATTACTGGTTTACACGCTGATTCCCCTGTTGGATACATGAGCTCTTGGAGAGCAGGGACTGTTCTGACCTTTCTTCGTATTCCCCATTAAAAGAAGACACTTAATAAATGCTTGTTAACTGACAGCATTGATGTTTGAAGCAATGTGAGCTCAAGCACACAATGAAAACCTGAAACCCAGAGTTCAAATTAGTTTTAACCACAGACATTTAAGAGATAATCATTATACCACTAACTCTTTCCCTTTTCACAAATGAAAAATATTAAGTATAGCTGGATATTTAACGTCACCTCTTCAACAGTCTTTCCTAATTAACAAAGCACACCCTCATTAGCCCTACCCTAAACATCCAATTCCTATGACATTCTTGCGAAAAATATAATTTCACCATGTGCCCTTTTTAAGGTCATTTTGATCAATGTCAACTCAGTTTATAAGCTTTTCCTGAAAAAGATCTGCTTAAATAATTTTGTCTAGTATCACCAAGTGATACATTTAAATTTGATAAATGGAAAGGAGAACTAAGGAACCAAACCATGTTAAGTTTATACCTAAGAAAGAAAATTTTTTAATAACAAACCAAAATTCTCCTAAGGTAACAGAATGGGAAACAGGACAATGGTTTCAATATTAGACAATCAAGAAATAATTAAAAATAATCAATAATCAAGTATCAATCATGAAATAACTCCTAGATAAACCCCACTTAAAGTCTGAATCAAGCTAAATAAACAGGCATTTTTAAGTATCCACTATATGCAGGGATTGTGCTAAGCACTTGGGATTCAAAGAAAGACAAAAAAATCCCTCAACATGAGTAAGGCAAGTAATAAGGCAAGTAATACCTCCACACACAGAAAAGGTCAAGAGCCTTGGTCCTTTGTCCAAGAAACAATTCAGTGTTGTATTTCTTTGAGAATAAAAAAAAATACAACTCACCCTTGGATTAGTTGGTGCAACATAGCAGGCAAGGAAGACCAACTTGTATGAGAGATCTCTGACACCAAGAGCCCGGAGGCCTCTTACACCTTCTGTCTCATATCCATCAACACCACTGACACGGGAATCCGTCTCTGCACGAACCCCTGGAAGAAAACAGTAACACCTTTTAAAGACAGCACTTTTAGCTGGGGCTTAACTAAACTAATCGAAGAATGAGAGCTACACAGACAAATGATATCTATCCATCTCCAAATCTCATTTTGGCTAATAGCTTCAAGCTCTGTTGTTTACAGACAGTGTTTAAGCATCATCCCCTTTTCCTACCAACCCTTTAATGAACAGACAAGAGATAAGCAGAAAAGAAGTACCTACATAACCTACAAGCTGAAAAACTTATAGCTAAATTCAAACAATTAGATAGGATTGTGAGCACCTCAAGGGTAGAGACTGTCTTTTTTTCTTTCTCTATGTTCCCATCACTTAGAATGGTGGCTACACAGTGAGCACTTAATAAATGATTCCCGACTGACTTACACAAGACTGAGAAACATCAAGAGAAACCAACATCCCTTAATGGGAATCCCATACCTGGGGTGCTAAGCTTCGCAACATCTGGGACAACAATCAGAGTGCCCGTGAAGTCACATTTGTCACCAGCCTGTGCTGATTCCACAGCTTCAGCTCTTAAGATGACCTCCAAGCTACGGGGGATGCTCCCCCTTGGGAGCTCAGCCTGTGTCTCCTGAATACGAACCTACATGAGGACAAAAAATTGTTGTGTCTTAACATGAAATGAGGTAACTTTAAATTCCACTTTGTAGAAAACTTTCTTCCTAAGCTCAGGCATTTGGCCAAGCATGGGGCCACATATTGCAATTGCCACTACTGGGGGAGGTTGCGGATCCCCTGAGTTCAGAGGTCTTGGTCAGCAACAGGTGTAAAATTGATCATGTGTTTAAACTAAATCTATATGGGGAGTTTGTAGGTGGAAGGTGGGAAGAGGAGAAGACAACCAGGCTGCCTAAGGATGTGCTCAGGTTGGAAATGGAGTGGGTCAAACTTCCAGGTAAATCAGCAAGGGGATTAGGCCCTTGAGTGGCCAATGCACTTCTGACCTAGGTGAGACAAAGAGACCCAGTTCTTCAAAAACAAATCAAAATAAAGAAATTTCACCTCACTTTTTCGATACGGGATTCTTCTAACAGAAGAATAAAAGGTAAGAAACCTTTTATTTTAAAAAATCATTTGTATTCTATCAAATATGATGAATCAGTCCCAAGAAATGATCAGACTGAGTTGAGAAAAATTCTGCCTTTATAAGGATAAAAACTCAGGCATTTAGAAACTGAAAAGTTATTTTACCTGGTTATTAACTCATTAAGAAATAAAAAGGAAATTGGGGCCCTTTTTATTGATAACAGTTTAGGTGCTGAAGAATCCAAGTTGATCCAAACTGATAACGATAAGGAGCTAGTGGGATTATGAGAAAAACAACTGAATTATGCCTTGATTTCACAAATGAATGAAATCAAGGGTAACTGGGGAAAAAAAAGCAAGAAATCAAATTTACTTGTTCTACTCCAAAGAGTAGGAGATAAAAGTAGGCCAAGAAACCAAAATTTAGTAGTTCAACCCTATTAGTTTCAATCATTCTTACCAATTACTGCCAGTGAACTATATGACCGCTGAAAAGAGGAACTTACCCCAAAGAAACATTTGATTTAATCCTATTAAGTATATTCAATTCTTGATTATCCCTCTATAGATTTTCTATTTTGTGCATTATCAATTTACAGTTAAGTGTTTAATTCTAAGTTGATTTCCTCTTTACCAATAATTTGCATGCTTCTGATCTACCTTCTACAACTACCAGACACCGTGCTACTTGAGAAATACCAACTAATCTTAATACAGAACCAAAAAATATCTATCAATCTATACTGCAGTCTAAATTAAAACATATTTATTTCTGCTAGTTTAGGCCTGCTTTAACCATTATTCCCCTCTTAGTAGGAATTTTTCTTTAAGTGTTTATGTGCCAATACCACTAAGATGATGCTGAGGTTCACCTGTGAAATACGCTGGTGTAGTTTGATGAAGGGGTGCTAGATTAGGAACCAAAAAAGCCTGTTTTCAGTCCTAGATCCAACAAGTACCAGGCTGGTGACCATGAGCAGGTTACTTAGCTTACTCTTAAAATTAGTCTCTCAGTGACAAAATAAGAATAACAGTTATTTGTATTACCTACTTTACAAGGGTATGAAAGAAAAAGTATCCTGTAAATCTTAAATAACTAGGTGAATTCATTATTAAATTCTTCACAATGGATAGAAACTTTAAAATGTTTCTTGCTTGATTGAGTCAACTGGAAGCAAAAGGAATTTAACCAGGACTGCCAATTGATACAAAATTTGGGGTACTGGCCACGGTTAACCAGAACAGACCATAACTCCTTTACAGAAAAGGTTAATACCTGTCACATTATTTTTCTAACTACTCAAAAGAAATCAGATTTCACATTCTCATGAACTAATAATTATACCAAGTCTTAAATCTTATGAATTCTCTGATGACAAGCTTAGAAAATTATCATAATAGATATTCTTTTCAACAAAGAAAAGATATTATGGTTTGCCATTCTAAATGAATCCTAGTCAATACTTTAGTATATTAAAATAGTTTTAAAAATTAAAAAATAAACAACCCTGAAGTTTAACAAAGAACCCCTTAACAATCCAAATAATTCTGATTGAAATTACCAGACAGAAAAATGGCCAAGGGTTGTTTGTCCTTTGTTTTTGATATCACGGGTAATGTCTTGACTTCCATGTGAACTGGATTAATAATACTATGGTTGCCATGTTGCCATCAGGAGACTACTTTTACGAGTAAGTGAAGTAACCTGCCCATGGTCACCGGCATGGCACGTTGAATCCAGGACTTGGAAACAGGTTTTCTGGTGTCTGACCCAGCACCCTTTCATCAAACTATACCAGTGTATTTCACAGATGAACCTCAGCATCAGCTTAGCAGTGTTGGCACATAGTTGTACAAAGTCTTCAGCTTCACTCTCTCTTCTAGTCACTGAAGTCCAGGGGCAAGACAAAAGTCAGGATGACTAGCAATGGCCTAGAATGAAGTGGATAACCTTGGCATCTTCGATGTCTGTTTCAACAGCCTTCATGGCTACAAATTGCTCTCACTGACCCCTTCCACTAGGAGAAGTCTTTACATGCTTGAGGAAGGTAGACATCCCCAGTTCACCAAAGGGTTTGTTAAAACCTGTCTGCTGCCTACCTTCAAACTGGGACAGTTTCATACACATGCTACAGCTGCTCGGAGCCAAAAGTGGGAGTTAGGTGACAGGTAGAATCAAAGGTAGGCGAGCAGCCACCCCAACAGTCTGGAGGAGTGAGTAAAGGATCAGCCCTGGAGTCAGAAGACCTGTGATACACACTGTGTGACCTTACTCATTGCCTCAGGACAATTCTGTCAACCTACCAATTTACAGAGGAGTAGTATTATTAGTAGAGGCAGTTTCTACATTGAAATTCTCCCACACCAATGAAATCACAGGTCCACATCTAAATAAATACTAAAAAAAAAAAAAAACTAATCCAGGGTTTATCAAATTTGCAAATAGTAACTGATGGGCAAAATGAACTTAACAAACACTGCCTGGACCCCGAATAAAAGTTTTTTTAGGGGTCTAGAAGTTACTGACACACAATGGAATTAACCAAAAAGAATACCTTTTGAAAGTCAACAAATCTTGATTTGTTGGTATCCAGCAGGAACCTTCTTCTGTTGGCACACACTGGATTCCGGCAAATACTGGGCTGTGTGTATTTGAACTGCTGTTCAACATCCTTGATCACTGTCTGACAGTCCAGGCAAAAGAAAGTACCACTTACAAGCTCTGGGTGCACTGGGTGGGTTCGGACCACCTGCCCACTGATACGTGTGAGTGAGCCAATTCTGGATGAAGTCAGCTCCCGAATTCTGTAAAAGGAGAAATATTTTCTCGGCAGTCACTCACTGCCCAAAGAGAATTTCCCAACTAAATTAACAAAAACACAAGTTTTTCCTCATCAGTGCAACTTTCTCTACTTTATTCCTTCCTCTACCTTCATCCCCTAAGTCACAAACTACTGTGAATCATGCTTTACTTCAATGTAAAAGGGAAGCAAATGAAATATTTTATATTTGTGATAGAAAATAAGTTAATTTAGAAAACTTTTCAAATTTGGAAATCAATATCCAGTTGAGAGAAGGGATTGTGTCATTCTCAAGATTTGTTCATTCCTCTGGCACCCCAGCATGTAGCAGTGTTCCTAATACACAGTAGGCTCTTAATAAATGCCTAATGGTTGACTGATTTTATAGGTGCATCTCAATTTCCACTCACTCAATATACCCCTCAAATTCCTTTGCAAAATGACACTATATCCAAGTCTTGTCCATTGTCAGCTCTATTAACTCGGATAAATCTTGCCACTGATTTCTTAAGTTGTCATTATTCCTTTCATCTCCTCACCTGACTTAGTAGTATCAAAGTCTTTTTCAAATTACAGGACAACAGATTTGCCTAGTACCAGTTTCTTCCTGCACAAAAAATGAAAATGTGCTTTCTCTCACATTTAATAAAATAGCTTTTCTCCACAATTCTAAGAAAAGCAACTTAAAAACTCAACTTACATAGCAAACAAAAATACATGCATACAAACACATGTGCAAACATCTTTCTACTAGTGTCTAGCACCAATCTCATTATGTACACTTACATATTCTACCACTATAACAAGGATAGAGATGGTTCAAAATGCTCTAGGATAAACTGCCTTAAATGAGCAACATGTACACCATTTTGTAACTAATAAGTTGCTGTTTAAAAGACTTCCTTTATTCCAAAGAACAAACAAAGGAATCACAAATATTAGAACAGCTTTTTCTTGGGTTTTATAATGAGATATATGTATATCCAGAAGAAAAGTGTTCCAGAATTCTAAAGTACATGAGTAAGGGTTAGGTAATCCTCATGTCAGGGTTGACAGGTTGGAATTACCTTTGTAGAAAGATATAATGCAGCAACTTGCAAAAAACAAAGACTAGGAGTAAGTATATTTTTGTGTTTGTGTGACTTTTTAAAAAATGACTTAATACTTAAAAGAGTTTTGGCCGTCTACATAACCTCTCTTCATCTTTACAAAAGCATTTTACAGTTTAAAGTTAAGCAGAATAAGTGACATTAGATTATTTATTTGTTTCTGGCCCAGTTCCTTTAGTAAAACAACAGATTACTGGACACCTATGATGAGGTGATTCTGTTAGAGGGAGGGAGGAAGGGAAAGAAGGAAGAAAATGGAAGCAAATTAGCTACTTTCTACTTCATGCATCGAGCAAAACCTATACAACGAAGGAAGAATTTTATGAACATTGCAAATCCTGCCTGCACTCTACCTGGGAGACCCTTGAAGGGTGAGAGTTCATAAATAACACTCAAAAAAGAGCCTTGAGGTATTCAAATACATGTAATGTTTTATATAAAACAAAAGCTTAGATTTCCTTTATAAGCTTTAGGAATGATCCACAAATATCATTAAGCAAAAATAATTGTTGTGGGATTTTTATGTATTATACATAAGGCCATATATACTCTTCTATGGTATCATTACAAAAGAATGATGTATTACTATATGAAAAAAATTACTTAATGCACTGTCATTACTTAAATATTTTGTAAATATTATCTAATTTTTAGAAAGATCTGTCTATGCAGATACTAAAAGTATTACACAAAATGTGAACTGAGGATGTCCTTTTATCAGAAATTTATATATGTAATACATACTTTGCAAATTGCTCCAGCTTGCATTTGCCCATCATTTCTACTTGCGAGAGTGCCTTTTCTTCAATAATTACATGCAGACATTCTTCATTTTTTAAATTATTATTTGGACAACTATGTATGCTAGTTATGTGGCAGTCACATACAGTTGACCTCATTCTGATGGGTATGTAGGAAGAGCTGCTTGCTCCATTTAAGTTAAGAATTTATTGCATCTGAAATGACTGTTCAAAACTAAAATGAGTTAACTGAGTTTATTTTACAGTCTCAATTGTAATAAATTTAATTGACTTTGCTTCCGTGTGAACTTTTAAAGCTAAAATAAAATATAACAATAATGACGATAATGTTGAGATAAAGAAAAAACAAAGGAAAATATGTCTGGGCTTCTTACTTGTGTCTGGTAGGGAGATCTTGGAATGCAACATAAAAATCTTTGGCAAGAGGAATTTCTTTACGATCCTTGACGAAGTTTTTCAATGCCCGGCACAAGTAGGGATAAACTCTGAAACACAGAAAACCAGCGCATAACCTATGTGTGTGGAACAAGTTCTCTTCTGCTTGTCAGAAGAACCAACTAAGAATTTTCAGCCTGTGAACAATCTCAGGCAACTTAGGAACTAACCACAACATCTCTCCAGATCAGAGATCCTTAGTCCTTTCTGTGTCAGGAACCCCTAGGACCCCTTTGGAGAACAAAGATTTTAAATGGATAAAATAAAACAGAATTCCAAAGAAACCAATTCTATGAAAACACAGCAATAAAAATATATTAAAAGAGACAAGTTCATAGACATCAGATTAAGAGCCACTAGTCTAGACAAACATCAGTGACCTGCCCTCCAGCCATAGCTTGACTTTAATGATACTTCCGCGGTTACGATCATTCTTACAACAAAGCCACTAACAATTACATTTATATGGCATGTCAAAGTATGAAAAGCACTTTACAGGCATCATCACAAAGATCTTGGTGGTGAAGCCACCAAGAACAGGCTGTACTAAACTATCATCCTATCTGTTTTGGAAAGGATTACTAAGCTGATAAGTCAGAACAATGAAGATAAAACACACCTAGGTTTTAGCAGAACACTGATCAACTCCTTCACATTATTCATTTTCCCCTTCCGTTTGTCACCTTCATCCAGTTGCTGGGTTTAAGTTGTTTTTATTTTCATTTCTTATTATTAGTAATTTGGAGCATTCTTTTAAATAGTTAAGTTTACAATTCTTCTTCAAAGTCTTATTTGCTTGTGTCCTTTGACCACTGATCTATTGGGGAATGGCTTTTGGTCTTATATATGTGGGCTTTTGGCCCACATATTTTGGATATCAGACCCTTATCTGAGACATTTCATGATAAAAACTTTCTGGTGGGAAATAGAGAGAGGCAGGTTAGACACTTGCTGGTTCATTTAGATGGATTCAGATCCACAGTTGGCACGAATAGATTAAATATCAACTTGCAAAGTCTTCAGTGGAAAGCCCTAAGTATCTATAATAAAATAAATCTTGAATAAACTAAAATGCTGGGGTAAAACTAGTAGGTAAAATTTAATAAGGATATATCTACAGTCTTTTACTTGACTTTAAAAAAAAATCAATTTCACAAATACATGACGGGGAAAACCAGATAGTATTTTGTACAAAAAGGGGGTTGTTATTAGAATGCAAACTCAATGAATCAATAACGTGATATGGCAGCCAAAACCAAACCAAACCTATTCTGCTCTTGGGCAGTGTTGAGAGAAATTGTTTCCAGGAGCACTTCTCTGGACAGGCTACTTCTGATAATGTAGAGTTTGGATCTGGGCACCACAGTTTAAAAGGGATGTTTATAAGCTAGAGAGCAACCTAAAGGCCAAGGCACTGCTACGTGAGAAGCAGCCGAAGGGCCTGTAGATATTCAGCCTAGAAATTGTCTTCTCCTCAGAGAAGACTAGGAAGAGGAATATGAAAGGGGTCCTCCAGTATCTGAATGGCTAGCATGTGAAAGAATCAGGTTAATTGTGCCTGGATGGAAGAATTTAAAAGCAATGGGTAGAAGCAGCAAAAAGGCAAAATCTGGGCTGGATGACAAGAAAAACGTCCAACAACGAGAGCTCTCTACAAATGGAATGGACTGCCTGGGGAGGGTGTTAATTTTCACTGGAAGTATCTCTTAAGTAGAAGCTGGAAGACCACTTATCAGGGATGTTGTGTCTTATTTCAGGCACGGTTAGACTAGATGAGGAAATTCTTTCCAAATGTGAAACTCCTCCATCTCATCTGTCGCACAACAGCCCCATAAGATTCACACTACAGACAGGATTCCCATTTTACAGACAAGATAGGTTACATGACATGCACATGGTCACTACTGTTAAGGGTCAGAAATCCAGAAATGGGTTTGAACTCAGGTCCTCCTGACTCCAGGTTTAGTCCTTCTATATTGTTTTAAAATGTACATTTTGTACTGACGTTCCTGACGGTACAACAGGTAGCCCCAACTAAAGCAACTCAGGTGGGTGTGGGGTAAGGGCCTGCACAAAGAGCCTGGGAAAGTAACTGTCAGGGGAAGCCTATGGACCACTTTTCCATTTTTTTTAATGCATAAAAGATACAGAATTACAAATGAAACCAATTATAATGAAATACAGTTTTATAAAAATATAGTTATCAAAATATTAACGATAAAAGTTCATGGAGCCCAGGTTAGAACCATTTAGCTAGGATTTTTACAATACTTTCAAGTTTTGCAAATGATATAACTGTAAGGAACTCAGCAGAGTACCTGACACACAGCAGATGCTATGTCTAGGTTAGCCATTATTAGTCTGTGTTTGAAGTGGAATGAATGCTCTCCTTCCTCATCTCAGGCCTCTTGACTTCCTTACAGGTAGATGCTCTTATTATCCCCATTTTACAGGTAAAGAAACAGAGGCTTAGAGGTTACATGATTTGCCCAGGGCCACATAGCTAGCAAAGCTCTGAGGCATGATCTGAACTAAGGTGTTCCTAACTCCCAAGTCCAACATTATCCATTGTGCCTCCTAGCTGCCTAGGTATTAAGGTTGCTTTCCCATTACTAATAGCAGGGGACTTTACCCCCACTCACTTCCCTTTTGTGACTTCTTTTCTCCTTCAAGGTTGTCCTGGATGTTCATTTTAAACTGATTTATTCTGTAGACAGAAGAGAAATCCTGAAGACCCGTTAGAACCCACACACACACACACAAATCTCATATACAGTTCTTGTCCTCTAGGGACCTCTGTGAGGAAACAAAGTAAATACTACATTACTGTTCAATACCTAAAATGAAACAAACTCTCTGATATAAAATTTGAACAACTGTAAACAAGACAGGAACTTTGCTAGACCACAGAGTGATTCATAAGTATGACAAAACTCATGGGCACATGGGTGTGAGATATGTTTGCATCAGTGCATTACTCTTGGGGGCTTCCTACTTTTTAGTAGCTCATGAAAAGTACATCTCCAGTGACAAGTATCTTATTAACAGAATACCTTCTGACCAAGACCTCTCTGTAAAGTGAAGAGTTTGGACTGGCTTCAAAGGCCCCATCTGGCTCTGACATTTTATACATCTGTAGGTCTAAGAAACCAGCTGTTTTTCTGGCTTCTATCCTCAAACTGTTTTTTTTTTTTTAATAAGACATCATACCTGTAGAACTCCTCTTGAATAGTGGTGGAAAGCTGTTGATTAAATTCCTCCAGGTCCAAAAAACTGACAACTAATGTGTTCCTCTCAGGACGAATCAGCTCTTCTGCCAGCTGCAAGTATTTTACTTCTCCATCACTGCTCTGGAATCTGTAAGAAACATCAAGACCAGATCAAATTAAACAGGTGGGCATGAAGCACTATTAATAATAACATAGACACCTGTAGTGAACTAAAGTCTAAAAAATGCCTTTTTCACTTCACAAGTCCTGGAAATTAAGTAGTATGAGCATTATCATTCCCATTTTAAGGAGGAGGAAGGAGAAGCTCAGAAGCCAAATGGCTAGGGGAGAGAAAAGAATTGGAGCACCAGATATTATCCTATGAAGATGGAAGACTTCTTAAGGTCAGGGAAAAAACCCAGAAGCTCAAGGGGGCTTACCTAAGCTGATTTTCACAAATATAAAGGATATTTTAAATGCTGGTCCTAGAACCGAGGTAAAAATAAACATACTCACTAACAAAAGTATACTTGACAACTTTTAGTAGGGAAGGGAAAGGGGAGATTCACAAGATGCCTAC
>CM053771.1:249421252-249432684 GCA_028658325.1 Potorous gilbertii | reverse complement strand
GGGGAGAAAATTTTGGAACCCAAAATCTTGTGAAAATGAATGTAAAAAGTTAAATAAATAAATTTATAAAAAAAATAAATTAAAAAATTTACTATTACTGCAGTTGCCTTAATATACAAAGGCCTATGATATTATTTATTTTGTCTTATTGCTAAATAAAGTTAGGTTTAAGATCTAAGAATGTCAAAAAAAAAGAAATTATGAGCTCAGTCTTAGAAAAACATAAAAACTTGCATGAAATAATGAAGAGCGAAATGAGCAGAGCAAGAGAAAATTGTACATAGTTACATCAATATTGTTTAAGAGCAACTGAGTGAATAATTCTTTTTGAATATTATAAATATACAAATTAAAGAACCTATGAAGAAAGATACTATCATCATCCAGAGAAAGAACTGATAAGTAGAGGTGTGTATAGAATAAATTTACATATCTATACCTATTTGTGTCTAATAGTAGTCATTTCATGGATGAGGGGAAAGGGAGGGAAGGAAAAAAATTTACATGATAATTTCATTATATATTTAAAGGGAATAGCAAGTTGTACTTAATAGATTTGCAGTTTTATTCAATGATATATAATTGTCTTTATTATATGGTATTATGGGAATGCTTCTTTTATTCCATAAATTTAACATAAATTTTTAAATGGCTTTCTATGATTCTGCTGATTATGAATTTTATTAATGTTGTCTGTTTATAGTTTGCTTAATGCTGAAATGACCCTGCATTCACAGTATAATTAAATATAACAGTCATAGTTATTGTCTTTTTAATAGGTCCCTTAAGTCTCTGTCAATATCCTACTCAGTCTTTTTGTACTGGTAATTATTAAAGATATTAATCTATAGTTTTCTCTATTTCTCCTCTGTTTCGTGTGTGAAAATCATGTTTCTTTTACAGGTGTTTGGTAAACTTAGGAATTATAATTTTGGTAAGTTATAGGTATTTCTAGTTTTGTAAAAAATCTGTTATGTTAGAATTGTTCTTTGACCTAATTGTAAATGTAGAATTATAAATCCATTTGGAATTGGGGGACCCCTGTGGGAGGTCATTTATAGCTTGTTCAATATTTTTTTCTGCTATCAGGTAGAATTAATTAAATTCTTTATTTTTATTTGTTTTTTGGAGATAAGTATTCATCTATTCATTTATTTATCTATTTATCATTTTAATTATATAAAACTGGGAAATAGTTCTTAACAATTTCATTTCACGTTTATGTTATTAATTTTCACTTTTAATTTTAGTCATTTGGCTTCCTCCCTTAAAAATCAGATTAGCTAACATTTTGTTTTTTTTTTAATTAGATTGGTTTTTGCCTTTATAAAAAGAAAGCCCCCTATTCTCAATTGATAAGTGGTCAATGGATATGAACAGGCAGCTCTCACAGGAAGACATCCAAGTTATTAATAACTGTAATAAGAAGGGGAAAAGAGATTAAAATCACCCAATCATTAGAAAAAATGCTTTAAGGTAACTCTTAAGTTTCATTTTATATCAATCACCCTGGAAGTGGCAAAAATGAAAAATTTTGGAAGAACTTTAGCGAACAGGCACATAAATGCACCACTGGTGAAGCTGTGAATTGATTCAGCAATTTAGAGAGCTAAAAGCCACTAAAATGTGCCTATGCTTTTTCTCAGTTCCACAACCAAGTTCCATCTCTCAACGAGATGAAAGAGGAATTGTTTCGTAATTTAGAAATAAAATTTTAAAAAAACACCTAGTTTTTGTTTTCATTCCATTTTTTCAACATATTTCTTTGATTTTCAGATTTTCTCTTTAATTATGGGGAAATTTTGCTTTTATAGTTATCTTTTACATGTTCAATTCACTGTTTTGTTCTTTTGTTGATGAATGTGCCAGGCACTATGCTAGGTGCTGTAGATATGTCTTATGTCCCTTCTAGGCTTTTTTGAAATTCTGATACTCCTAGACCTGTTTTCCTACCTGGCTTTTTTTGTTTGTAAAGTCAGTTGTATAGTATATATACAGTTTTGGCAATTGAAGGAGAACCTTTAACTGCCACATCTCACATAGGTCTTTCCATATGTCCTTGTAAATTTCCTTTTTTCTCATTTTAATATCACCTTAACATTCTATTCAGAAATAGTGTTGAATAGTGGATAACGCATGTATTCTTAACCTGGAATCCATGGACTTGGTTGGATTTCAGGAAGTCCATGAAATTGCATGGGGGAAAAAATGCATCTTTTATTTTCAGTAGCCCCTAAAATTTAACAATTCTTTCAATTTTTCAAATACTTTTTAAGAAGGCATCCATATGCATCAGACTGCCAAAGAGGCCTGTGACATTAAAAAAAAAAAAAAACAATCCTTAAGAATCCCTGACCTAGAAGAAGTATTTTTTTTGCAGTTGCAGATGTGGAGGGGTATTCAAAACCTAGGCGTGAGAGAAAACATGTAAGGCAAGGAAGTGGGAAGACTAAAGAATGGCCAGGGATCCAAATGGCTAAAACCTTGTGTGTATGAAGAATAAGAATGTGAAATGACGTTGGCAAAGTAAGGTTAGGGCTAGAATGTGGAAGATTTTTCCAGTCTCAGGTGTTTGTGCCATCTCAGATAATGGAGAGCCACCTATTAGCATTTTATAATGTACTTTCACCACAACTCTGTGATATAGGTAATATAAATGTAATTATCCCTCATTTTACAGGTGTGGAAACAAGACAAGAAAGGGACACTGGAGAATATTCACATATAGATGGCCATTCATTTAAGGTTTACAAACTATTTATGATAAGGATATTGGAACCAAGTGTCCCCTCCCCTAATCAGAAACTTTGCCCCTGGAGAACAGGAATGCCAATATAATGTTATGAGAGAAATAGCTCTTTTCTGAGTTCATGGATGAATAACTGGCTGAAATATACTTACCATAATGCAGAAGTCATAAAGGTAAAAACTTACATTTTATTATTATGCACAAGCATAGGTTCAGACCTCAGAGAAAACAATAAATCTGAACAATCATTAGGATTTTAACAAGGCTTCTTAATAGGAAAATTATGTCCATATTGCAATCTTGTCCATTCCTCTTAGGACATAGAAGTTAGAGAAAGGACATGCTTTCCCCAATGTTATAAAAGTTGAGCAAACTTAAACAATCATAATCTCATACATAGACAAACATAGTTAAACAGACTTTGTAGGCAAACTAAGTCAATTTACAGATTACATTCATAGGGTTCACAAAGAGACTAACTGAGAGGAAAGAGTTACATGTTGCCAAGGAGTCAGGGAAAGAAGAAAATTACTTGAATTAGTTTCATATTTTCCAGGGACTCAAGGAAGACTTTGATATTGAAACAGGAGAAAGCTCTTTAGAATTTAAATTTCTTTTCTCACATTCATATACTTACCCTCAGAGGATAGTATCTTATACTGGACAGAGAGCCTTGAATTAAAAAAGACCTAGGTTCAAGTTCTGACTTTGGGACTATTAATTGTATGATTGTGGGCAAGTCAAAACAACTTCTTAGTGATCTCAGATAACCATCTGAAACAAGTTTTAGACAAACTGCCAACATGCATTAGTAGAAGACTGGAAACTCCCCAAACCATTGAAATCCCAGGCAGGTCCAGACCACCCACTCTCCCCACTCCCAGAAAAAAAAAGACCACCCATACATATGTAAAAAAAAGTATATGTATCATTTAATATATCATTAAGTATATAATATTTACCTTTGTAAACTGTTGACTGAAAGACCATTTCATGACCTTTCTTTTATAAACATATTCCTTATAAGGTTGCACTAACCAACATTTTGCAATAACATTGGATCATAAAGCTAGAATTGGAAGGGAGCTTCTAATGCCCTCATTTTACAGATTGAAAAACATAGTCCCAAACTGGTAAAGTACCATGCATAGCTGAGAAACATTCATTCTCCTATTTCTATTCAATAATCACCAAAGAGAAATCTATCATATCTAATTTTTCTTAAATTCTACTCAAGTCTTTAACTTCTTTCTTTTTGTTTTTAACTTCTCTTTTGATCTAGGACAGATAGGGGTAAAGTGAGGTTATTATTACAATTTTATGGTCTTTTTCCTTGTAATTAATTTATCCTTCAAGGATTTAGACGCTATCTTACCTTATGTATATAGTCATTGTCTTTGTTACCTTTCAACAAATTGTAGTTTCCTTCTTATATCTCTTTTAAGTCTATTTTGTTATTGCCTATCTGAAATCATAATTCCTATGCCTTTTTTTGTGTTCATCTGAGGCATAATAGATTTTGCTGAACCCTTATTTTAACTTTATGCGAGTCTATATTTCAAGTGTGTTTCTTGTAAAAAAAAAAAAACGTTGTTGGATTTCATTTTCTAATCCATTCTACTGACTCTTCCTTTTTATGGGTGAATTCATTCAATTCTCAATAAATGATATGGTGAGATTCTAGGATTTTATGAGGTTTGCTTCTAAGACATTAATATTCATAGGATCAATGATCTAAAGCTTCCTTTCTGAAATTCCCTTATTTGATTTTCCTCTGTTATCAATTTACTATCCCACTCTCCAAAGAAGCTCTTCCAAATATTTTCATCTTTCCTCAAGCCTTTGACCCCTGCCCTCCATTCTCTCAGCTGAGAACTTTGCCTCATAATTTACCAAAAAAAGAGGCTATTTGCCATGAACTCCCTTTTCTTCCTATGTACCTTGCTGTGTTCCCAAAATTTTCTTATGAGGGGGTTGGAGTAGATGCATCTAAGGAAATATGAGGAATTCAGAGAAACCTAGGAAAATTTATATGAACTAATGAAAATGAAGTAAAGAACCAGA
The DNA here is from genome assembly GCA_028658325.1 of Potorous gilbertii. NCBI lineage: Eukaryota > Metazoa > Chordata > Mammalia > Diprotodontia > Potoroidae > Potorous > Potorous gilbertii. Next base: position 249,427,871 of record CM053771.1, on the reverse strand, counting down.
AAAACAATCTATAAAATGACTACAATATAAACTATAAACGTAAAAATGAAACTTATCATTCTATAATACCCAATGATAGCCACAGGAAAAAAGATGAAAGAAATGTACCACTATTCTTTCATAGGAAGGAGGGCTGTATGGGGGAGGGGGAGGCACTGGCAGAATTACAGGTGTGGAATAATGTTGCATATTCTGTGAAACACAGTATTTCAGTGATTTTACTTTTTTTCCTTTGTTTCAAGGAAAAGCTTGTTGCATGGAAGAGAGGGCAGGAGAAGGGCTTATCCAAAAGTGATCATAATATGAAAACAAAAGGTAAAAATAAAATAAATAAATATAATACATATATAAATATAGATAATATAAAAATAAATAAATGATAAATAAATAAATATAAAATAAAGTGAGCTACCTCATTGGCTACTCACAAAGTTGATCTCTTTGTTGCTACCTTTTCCCAGGAGTTTGTATCCATACTGCCAAAAGCCAGGTGTATTATTCATGTCCTTAGAAGCTTGATTACTGTTTTAGAGAACTCCCCCTGTAAATAATATGCTATTTGAAGTGATCTCTCACCACCTACCTTTAAGAACAAATAGATTATAAACATTGCTAATTATCCAAGTTTCAAAATAATCACTTAGGCGCCTAATTCAGTTCTTTTTGACATGGAATTAATTAAATTCAATGACTACCCTTTTTTTATCATTTAGCCAATAATGTCTCCGGATGAGTCTTTCTTGGAAACCTATTTCAACAAATGGGAGTCATGGTCTATACAATATTTCGAGTTCAGAATTTCCTAGCAGAGCAGATCTTCTAGTAGTCAATGAGATGAGGCTTGGTCTGACTTAGTAAGCAGAGTGACGCTGAACTTCCTTCATACACTAACTAACCCAGGCAGTAGTTGATTACCTTTTATTCCTCTCACTAACATTTCAATTGGCAGGAAAACCTTTGACACAAAATGCTGTTGCTTGTGCTCTGACAGCATATTTGTCATTGCCTCCACATCTGCAGCCATTTACTTCTTCTAGCTCCAGACTTAATTGAATTTTCCGGTTGTAGGAAGCATAAAAATGCTAATACTCAAGTTCTTTGTTTGTCTTATTACCGTAACCAGCATATATAACCAAGTAAGCAAACACAGGGTGGGGCCAGACTTAACACATTAGGAAAATGGGACTTCACCATTAAAAGGGCTGAGGGCTTTGATCCCTGTTGAGCGCACTTCTTATTTAGATGGTGTCAAGTTGAAATATTTCTTGAGAATTTCAAAGAGTCCATGTAGCATTAGGGGATCATAAATGGAAATCTGTTCAATGGGTTTTCCTTGCCTTTGCCTTAACAGATGTTGAGGTAGTAAGTCAATTCACTTGAACAAATAAGAAACACCTCCCACCTCCTGGCCTGTAATCCCTCCTCCTAGCTTCCACTCAGAACCCTCATCTATCTTCAAGGTTTGGCTTCTCAGCTTTTCCTGATTCTCTTGGTGGAATTATCTTCCTCCTCAAACTACCTGGACTTTATTTACTTGTATATGTTTTATTACTGCCCTGAAGCATATAAACACCAAGAGGCGGGGACTGTTTTCATTTTTTTTTATAGCACCAGTTCCTTGCAGTGTCTTGGAAGCTCTTAATAAATGCTTGTTGAGTTGAATTATTAAATACCTATTACATATAAGAGCATTGTGCAAAGTCTGAGGATGTTACTCGATTTCGGTAGTGCCTTATCTGTCATCTCTACCTTTATGTAGGTATTAGGAGGACAAGTTAAAAACACAAATAACTGTCATACAGAATAATGCTTAAATGAATATGAGAGGTGCAAAGGGCTATGGGATGTCCAGTATGGAAAAGGGGGAGGGCAAAGTGGTTTTACAGTTGGGTTTTAAAGACTGGGCAGTTTCCCTGGTACTGGCAGAGATCTATTGAAGTACTCCATGTAGAAGGGATACCTGGAGACTTGGTTCAGACCTTCAGCTAAATTCCTTATGTGATTCAAGGATCCCTAGAATCAACTTGAGGTCCTGACACTCAGGGCAAGTTCCCAGCACTAAATCCAACCTATAAGTGTGGATTTAGAACAAAGGGGCTTTGCAGAGAAGGGAGAGGCTTAAGAGGGGAGAGGCTAGAAGCAGGAAGACTAATTAGGAGAATACTGAGATAGTGCGATGATGGCTATGTGAGAGGAGGGGAGAGATATGATACATGTCTAGGAAGTAAGATGAACAGCTCACCTAAATTGACAATAATTACTTAATATGTATAACTCACAAGATTTCACAATCTGTTGGGTTTTCTTATTCAATGTTTCCTTTGGTTCTTGGTTTGGGCTTTCTTTTGCGGGGTAGGCTAGAGGGCTGGGTAAAGAGAGTGAACAGTGAAAAATGACTCAAGCTAGTAAAACTGGGTGACAAAGGACTGGAAAAGTTTATAGGGGAAGATACTTAGTTCCATGAATGAATGAAAAAAATATTTACCAAGCACTTAACATATACAAAATTTTGTGCTAAGTTACCCTTTCTTAAGGAGCTCACCTTCTAATGGGGAAGACAACCCACAGGAAAGATTTCAGCTACAAATCACCTAGAAAAGCCCCCACAGTCCTTGAGGTGTGGTAGCAAAGCAGATGTCAATGCCTCTTTTCTAAATGTTATTTCCACTGATTAAATTATATTGATTTCTAATATTGAACCACTTGATAGCTCCAAGGACTTCAGTGGCAAGAATTTTCTATTCTAGGTCTTCAATAGATGTGGTATAGTACCTTTACAAGCAGGTGACATCTCCACAGAGGTTGCTTTCCAGGTTGATAGATATGGGGTCTGTGTTGGAAGTATTTCTATATCAAAGGCTTTTAGATTCAGGAATTGTGGTCTGTCTCCCTGGATTCAGAGAGGAAATGATGGTCAAATTGATCATGGAGCAACTAAGTGACATAGTGGATAGAGTCAGGAAGATCTAAGTTCAAACCCAGCTTCAGACACTTTTGGTAAATCACTTTGGAAAAAAAAAACCTAGTTTCCTCAACTGTAAAAAGCCTCTCTGGCTTGTTGAGAGGATCAAATAAATTTTGTAAAGCACTTAGCACAGTGCTCAGCACATAGTAGGTAATATATAAATGCTAGCTATTGTTATTGCCCAACACATACTGCTTCCTATCTCTTCCTTAGGATTCTTTGCTGACTCGCCTGCCCTGTGTGTGACTGTTAGTTAGCAATTAGTGGAGACGGCTGGATGCTCCATGGTAATTTCTTCCCCAGATGATGGCTGTGAGGGCTGTGATGGAGGTAAGACTGGTGGTTGGGGTAGGGCTAGGGCATATGACCACTCCCAAGACTTTTATGTTTATCTGCCTATTGGTGGCAGTTGATCAACAACTGTTGCTGGTGGTGGTGAGGAAGGAGGGCTCCTTCTCCACAGTAATATGTCCCTTCAGGCTGGGTTGGAAGCATATCTGGTGGTCTGGGGGACACTGCTATTCCCAAGACTCTTGAGTTTTAGATAACATCCAGGTGAAAATGTCCTTCAGGCAGTTAGTGATAAGGGACTGGAGCTCAATAGAGATATTAAAACTGGATGTATAGATGTGGGAGTGTAACAGCAAGGACTCCAACATACACAGGAGGGCCTGCTGCACAGTTCTTAGATCTGCTTTTCTAAAAGGAAAGCAACTTTTGAGAGGTCAACAATCTACTTTACTCAAGCACATATATCATTCACTTAGTTCAGGGGAAAAAGTCAGCAGCCTGAACCTCAGAGAAATAAAGACCAACAGACAGGGCTTCCAACTATCTTATCATAAGCAATACATACATCACAGATCAATAGATAGATCCAGCTGTCTGGCCATTACATGCATACATGGTTACCAGAGAGATAAGCACCAACATCAGGACTTTCAAAGCTGGGATGCTCCTTAGTGGCTACCCAGAGTCTCTTCTGGCCAAACAAACACTTCCAATGAGTAAGTCCCAAAACAAAACCCCTCATCTCAGAGTATATATACACTTTTCAGAGTCAGAGAGCATTACAACCCCTGAGAGCCAGTGCCTCATCAGAAATTAACAAAAGGTGTGGACCTTCCTACAAAACAAATCTCCCCTAATCAACCTTCCTTCAATGGGCAGGTCTATTAATGGGTGGGGAAGATCTTTAACTCTCATTAACATAATTAACATTACAGGGAGTCATCTACATAAAGATGACAATTGAACCCATGGGAACTGAATAGATCATAAAGGGAAAATGTATGAAGAAAATAAGTGTACCCTGGACAGAACTTTCAGAAACACCTATGTTTAGAGGGAGGAAAATAAATAATAACCTAGCAAAAAGGATTAAAGATAGATGGAAAACTAGGAAAGAGTGATGTCTTGAGAGCCAAGGGAGAAGAGAATATTCAGTAGGAATATTTCAGCGATAAAAACTGCAGAAAGGTCAAGGAGGATGAAATCTAAAATTAGATTTAGCAATTGAAAGATCACTTACTATCTTGGACAATCAACTTTTAGTCAAGTGGTGAAGTCAATCCCGGTTTCAAGGGAACGAGAGCAAAAGAACGTGATAGGACAAGCTCTAGGTCAAAGGAAAATTTGTTAATGTAGCAGAAACAGTGGTTTTATTGCCTGCAGGAAGGTAAGACAAAGATCTTCTGCTCTACTCAGCACCTTTGGTTTAAATGAAGATGCCAGGATTATTTGCATCAATGCAGGCAGGTGACTAGAGATGTGGTAGGCATTGAAAGGACTGTACTCACCCGAAATCAAATGCAGATTCTGGCTGCGGCTGCCCTGCTAGTGAAAAGATGGGGTAAGCTGCACCTCCATTTCTGTATCTAGGCTGGGGATTCTTTGGGAATGCAGTGCATTATGGCATGGCCCAAGGGAATGGGCTGCCAGGCTAGTAAACTATGCCCCAGCTACCACCTGCCTCTGGAGGTAGGCTGGGGTTCTGTCCCAAATGCAGTCATCACTTCCCACTGGCCCCTGGAGCTGACAGAAAAACTACAATGAGGAAGTGTAGAAGGAAAATAGGTCATACCCACTGAAAATATCTCTGAGGGACAAGTGGTGTCAGACTGACCACCATCATCATGGATGTCATGAACCAGTATATATTCTGGAACCTGGAGATCCTCCTTTGTTACAACAACCACCACAGACTTCCAAATCTGGCATTCAACAAATTATTGAATGTTTTCCGTCAGTTTAGGTTTGCAGATCCAACTTTCAAGAGATGTTCACCACTTTAAAGAATAGAACCTACTATTAGGGAACTAAACAACTAAAACATTTTATTAAGAGATATGGACACAACTGAGTGTAAATTATGTCGCAGTCTCTTCACAGGATTACCAAATTTGATTACTCATAAAAAATCCTACCACCCTCCAAGTCTCCAGATGGCTGACAACCTTTCTGATGTAAATGATAAATAAAGCCAAGCTATGAATGATATCCTAGAAGCCATTTATCTAAGTGTGGACAAGTGAAAATATATTATTAGGCTAGAATCCATAGAAACTAATCAAAATGAAATGTTTCAGTATGTTTCAAGGACTAATAATCCAGCTGAGGTCAAGTTAAGTGATTCTCCTGATCAAACTCAAGTTCAGATACAAGAACCTAACATTGAACAGTCCCAAACAATTCCAGTTATAGATACAGAAATAGAAATTGTAGAGCTCTGTCCTGCAGAAACAATTGCAAGGAATCTTGCACTGACTTGGAAACTCCTGAGAATTCTAATTTTGGCCACCAGTTGATTTGTTGTCTTTGTAGAAAAGAATTCAACTCCAGATGCTGTGTTCATTGGCACTTTGGAAAAGTACACACACAAAAAAAGATGGAAGAACTAAAGAAGGGTATTGAAACACTAAAGAATCTGAACTAGTCCTCTACTAAAGTGTGCAATAAGAATGTTCTGAGAGTTAAAGCTATCTCTAGTCATATGATAAAATGCTCTAAATCACTGTTGATTAGAGAGATGCAAATCAAAACAACTCTGAGGTACCACGTCACACCTATCAGATTGACTAACATGACAAAACAGGAAGATGATAAATGTTGGAGAAGATGTAGAAGAGTTGGAACAGTTGTTGGTGGAGCTGTGAGCTGATCCAGACATTCTGAAGAGGAATTTGGAACTATGCCCAAAGGGCTACAAAAATGTACAGACCCTTTGATCCAGAAATATCGCTTCTGGGACTCTATCCCAAAGAGATCATAGAAATGGGAAAGGGTCCCACATGGACCAAAATATTTATAGCTGCTCTCTTTGTGGTGACCAAAAACTGGAAATCAAGGGGATGCCCATCAATGGGGGAATGGCTGAACAAGTTGTAGTATATGAATGTAATGGAATACTATTGTGCTATAAGAAATGATGAACAGGAAGACTTCAGAGAGGCCTGGAAGGATTTATATGAACTGATGCTGAGTAAAACGAGCAGAACCAGGAGAACTTTGTACACAGCAACAACCACAATGTGCGAGGAATTTTTCTGGTAGACTTAGTCCTTCATAGCAATGCAAGGACCTAAAAAATTCCCAGTGGACTCTTGAGACAAAATGCCTTCCACATCCAGAGAAAGAACTATGGAAATGGATCGC
>CM053771.1:249406919-249421152 GCA_028658325.1 Potorous gilbertii | reverse complement strand
GAGTGAGGAAGAAAAATCTAAGATACATGGAAGTGATTGTAGAACACTGAAAACAAATAAAATAATTAAAAAAAAAAAAAGAATGTTCTGAGGGCAGCTAGGTGGTACAGTGAATGGAGCACGGGCCCTGGAGTCAGGAGTTCAAATTCGACCTCGGAAACTTGAAGCTTACTAGCTATGTGACCTTGGGCAAGTCACTTAACCCCAATTCCCCCTTCAAAAAAAGAGAGAGAGAAAAGAATGTTCTAGTAACACTGAGTAGGAGTAGTCCAGTATCTTATAAATCATTTACTACAAAATCAAATATAAGGACGCATTTTGATGAAGTTCATAGAGGACTGAGGAGAGATTTAATTACTCCTGATGTAGCTATATAGCCAGAGCAGCCTTTGTTCCTATATACTGTTTCTCCTAAAAAATCTAAGACTTGGAAACAAAAGTCTTATTCAAAAGCTGAGTACGATTTAACTACATAGTTCACAAATAATGCTTAAAAGACATATCAAATTGTCCACAAGATAACTTTCTGGAATAAACTCTAAAGGAGAAAAAGGCCCTAATAATACTGTCAACAACATAGAAATGAAAGTAAAAGTTGAACCATCAGACTGCGAAATCTTCACCCTTTTGTATTACCCATTCTCCACAAAATGAATTAAAGGGAACAAATTATTCAAAAGAGAAAAGAACACCCCAGCAGCTCAGAAAAAATAAAGTTAAGCAAGACTCAGACAGCCTTAAGTCAAGGAGTCCTTCTGCTGCAGGTGGTCAGCAAAAAACAGAAAACCAAAGCTTTCGACTGGTTTTGACTTCAAGTATCTTGACTATAAACTTTGTAAATGCCAATTTACTTCCAAATAGAACTTGACTAAACACGAGCAGCTCACAGATGGAAATAACATTTATGTCAAATTGTACAAGTGTCTGCTTTGCACTTAAGAAACATGGTGGAAACGTGATATGAGGCACATAACTGTGGTTCACAAAAAATCATCAAGGCTATCTTGGGAAAATCACAGTCAGTTTAGAGATCAGAGCTATAAAAAAAGCTCATTGATTTTGATCTGAATAAAGTGGCAAAGAGAGGTCCTCAAAGAGATGAAGCAAAACAAATGATGGAACTTTTAACTCTCCCAACAAAAAGGATGAAGTAGCTGATGTTGGCATTGAAGTCACAAAATATCTTTCTTTTCACAGATGCAATGAATGTGGAAAAGCATAAGAAAATTCATAAGGCAAATGCTTTTAATTCACGTAAAGGAAATGAAACCAAAGGCCAAGATCTAAGTCTCTTGTCCAATAAGTTCCAGTGATGCATGGAAAGGTTTGGAGTTTATTTGTACAGAAAGACTTTTAATTGGTATTAGAACCACTACTGGTTCTAAATGGTTTTATAAAGAAAAAAATATTTTCATAAATTTTCAATTGTTACTGCTGTTTTCTAACTAAATTAATCTGACTACATGTTTCTAAGGCTATTGCCTCTTTCTGCACTTTGAAGCAGCTATGAAATTAACCTTTTTCTGCCTAAATCATATTTTGTCTTACCTTATGCACTTGGTCTATAGCAGGAGAGGGGAACCTGTAGCCTCAAGGACTCATGTGGTCCTCTAGGCCCTCACACTTGGACCTTTGAATCCAAACTTCATGGAACAAATCTCCTTAATAAAAAGATTTGTTCTGTAAATCTTGGACTCAGTAAAAAGACTTCACCCAAGGACCTAGAAGGCCACATGTGGCCTTGAGGCTGCAGATTCCCCACCCCAGAGGTCTCATTTTACTATATTTAAAAACAAAATGATGCAAAATTTGTTTTCCCTTAAAGACTAGAAGGTTTAGGCAGTCAACAACTTGAGGGAATATCTCAGTTAGTGCTGTTATTTGACAAAGAAGTTCTATCATAGTTTCATTTTATTTGGCAAGATTTTCATCCAGGTTGTGTGCATTATTTCAGAATTTTCTCCAGTAAATGTATGCTAAGAACACTCTGTTAAAACACAAAGGAACTTACGTCTGCTAAATGCTAGTACTTGTCCCCACATCAGTTCATTTCCAACTGATTTTATAGTGTAATGAAAGTTTCATTGTACTAAAAATAGTATAAAATTCCAGTTAGTTTTCATGCCTGGCTCATAGTAACGCCTTTGATTTGTAAACATCTGAGGTTTTTATGGAAATCAAACATTCCCCTATTTTTTCTTTAAATTTTATACACAAGCACTTTAATGATAAATGCAACTTAATTTTTCAGTTAATATTTTTTAAACAGGCAACACATGTACTAATATTAAAATGAAGGTAGTAAATATCTTACTGATATTTTATATTTCCAGATAATCCATGTATAACCCCTTCTTATGTTTATTTCTTTAAATATTGCTACATAAGGAGGAAGAAAAGAGAAACCAAGAAAACTTTTTTCCCTCAAGAAAATTTCAAATGATCACTTTAGATAATGTTTGATTTTTGCTACAGAATTTGCAAAGTAATGAATTCTTTTCCAATTTCTAATAAATCAAAATTTTAGAGGAAAAAGGCAAACCTTTCATTACAAGTTTCTTGGCAGGTTTCTGTATACTAGCACTTTGTGCTTTTTAGGAAAAACCATTTTGTTTTATAGAAATTTGTGTCAAACTATCCTAATTTCAAAAAGTTCAAGAGAAAATATACCATGTTTTTATAATAGGTTCATACCTATAATTTGGAGGGACCCTGTTTCCATTTCCTTTTTATATGAAATCTAAACATGTTGATCACAAGGTCATAAGAATAAAATGCTTCTATAGATAAGAAAACATTTACCCTTCCTCGTGCTTTGCATTAAAATATACCATGAAAGAAAACTAGAAAGACTGTAGCTGTTACTGGAAATGTTCTATATTGAATTTACATTCTTTGATTGGTCAAATGTACTGTATAGGATGGAAATGAACCAGACTCAAAGTCAAAGAGCAGGCTCCATTCATGGTTTTTGAGACAGAAGCACAGAAATTCAAAAGACAAATTTAAACTAAGACTAGGACTTTCACTGGATGGATAGCTTTGGCTATGGGTTTGACTCACAAAAGAACTGAAATAGCTATAGAGGCCAAAGGATAAAGCTGAGTGAGCTTTCACCCTCTTTGAAGAATGAGCTACGTAGAAGCTGAAACTCACTATAAAACCAGCAGATGGCAGCAGAGAAGAGAAAAATATTTCAGCAGAGGATTTTCCCCAAAGCGTCTAGTACAGAGAAGAAAAAAACCCCAAGATTCTAGTTGGGATATAACCGTAGGAGTGCCCACTTTTACACAGGAGCCCTGACTACTCATAGTTGCTCCCCCATGGGTGGTATAAGATTTGTGGAAGAGAGAAAGACACAGAGACACAGATGGATGGACAGTTGTGTGTGTGTGTGTGTGCATGTGTGTGTCCCCAGGCAAGTCATGTAATGTAGTTTGCCTCATTTTCCTCATCTGTAAATTGAGTTGGAGAAGGAAATGGCAAACCATTCTAGTATCTTTGCCAAGAAAGCTCCAAATGGAATCACAAAGATTTGGACGTGACCAAAATGACTGAACAACAAATTATATGCATACATCTACACACACACACACACATACATATGAGAAATCTTATATATGAGTATGTTTATTTTGTGATGGCAAAAAAATAGAAACTCAAGAAAATGCTACCAGTTGAGGAATAGTTGAATAAGTTGTGGTATATAAATGTGATAAAGTAGTACTGTTCTATAAGAAATGAAAAATTAGTGATTTCAAAGAGATATGGAAAAACACATGAAATGATGCTTAGTGAAGTAAACAGAACCAGAAGAACTAATTTATATCATAATATAATTTGTACCACAACATCAATTTTGATGACTTGAAAGATGCATTGAGCAGAACCAGGAGAACATCTTAAACAATAACACTGTAAAGACAGACAACTTTGAAAGCTTTAGGAACAATAATCAATACAGGGACAAATCCATGATTCCAGAAAACCAGCAATGAAAATTGACATCTACCTCCTGACAGATATCAGAGATTTAGAGTGCACAATAAGACATAGTTTTGCACATAGTCCATAAGGAAATGTGTTTGCTTAATTATGCACATTTGTGGAAAGAAGTCTGTTTTCTTTTTTAAAGGATTGGAAGTGGAGGGAAATAAAATTTCTGTTAATTTCTTTAAAACACCTTAAAAATGGAGAGGTTGGGGAGCTAACGAGGAAGAATATTACATGCACTTTCAAATGAGGTCATTATATTTTTAGTTTCGCTTAATTGTATTACAAGAGAGCTCTCACAGCCTGGGAATAATCTGAAAGTATTTGTAATGGAAAAAAACAAAACATGCCAAGAAAACTTTTGGGGGGGGGGGTGAGAAAGAGAGAGAGAGAGAGAGTATACCCTGGTGTGCATGAGAGGATTTTCTTTATTATCTTGTTATGCTAGAAGACAGTAGAATGACCAAAAGACAATATCATCTCTGTAGCAAGAATGAATAGAGCTTACATTAAGGGCTTACTATGTGTATACAAAGAGAAAAGTATGACAACACATGTTCTCAATGAGCTCACATTCTAATGATTGAGACAACACTAGATTTCAGCTATAAGATTTCTTCTACAATCCAGATGGAAAAATCCCACGCCCTTAAGTAATGACAAAACAGATGGTAACAGCTCTTATGGTAGTTGGTGGGGATGGCTGACCCCTTCTCCACAGGAGTTGCTTCCCCAGATGATGCCTGTGAGGGATGGGCTAGACCAGAGTTTCCCAAACTTATTTGACCTACTTCCCCCTTTTAAAAAATTACTCATTGCACACCTGGAAATGTACTTTTTAAAATTCTTTATTTTTTTTAATTTACATCGTATAAAAATACAATTTTTTTTAAATGAAGCATCTTAAATAATCTGTTGTAAATTTGTGGAGGATTTTCCTGCTTTGAAATTTTGATGATGCAATATTGCATAATGTAACCATAGTATCATATTGTAAACAAATCACTGCATGTACATATTCTTGCCCATGCATGCTGGACTTTCCAATAATGTGCTACGTGCTCACCTGCCAACACTTGCTTGTCAAGACCTGTTAGTGGACTTGACCACTAAACAATTATAACTTGCATTTTGTGTGTTTATTTGGAAAATAATGTTATTACTGTAACTAACTCTGTTACACAACAGATGAAACATGTATGAATGGTTTTTCAAAAATTTTATCTCTTCTTTCCTTATGTTTCAAAACACTGTCCTCATTTTTATTCAATACCCCCCAACTGTACCTGGGTCCCACCCTAATCATTCCAGTACCCCACAGGGAGTAGTATTGCCCACACTGGGAACCTATGGTAGACTCAGGACTGATGGTTTGGGGGTGCTGCCACTCAGTTGATCAGCAGTTGTTGCTGATGGGGATAAGGGAGGTTAAAGGAGGGAATAAATAAGCACCTACTGTGTGGCAGGCACAAGACTAAGCACTTGACAAATACTTTATTTGAAAGAAGCCTCTTCCATAATGATTTCTTCAATCATTAATGACAGTTTGGGCTAAGCTGGAAGCAAATCTGGTGATTTGGGGAGCACTATTCCCACGGCTCTTGGGTTCAGGGTCCTAGTTCTGTCTCCATCAGCGTCTTAGGGGAGATGGTGGTCCAAATGGTACTGGTCATAATTTAGCTTCCTGGCACAATTTGTTTGCTTCTCTTCTCCACAGGAGTTGCTTCCCTGGATAATAGCTATAGGGGCTGGGTTTGAAATAAGAGGGGTGGTCTAGGAGACAGGGGAGGGTGCTACCACTCCCAGCACTCCTGGGATAACTTCGAGGTACTTAACATGTGTGGCTTGACCATATGTGTATGATCACATGTGATCCCTAAATATGTGCACTCCACAGTGAGAGTGTGTTTGTGAGATAGTGTGCTCCAAATTTATAGGTTATATTATTTTTATTACTATGCTATTTTGTTAAATGCTTTCCTTTTAACTAAAACTGACCAATAAATTTATCAATGGAGGGATCATAAGTTCTTGTCTGTAGAGGATTCTGACCCACAAAATACCTAGAACTCCATACCTAAGACACACAAAAATGTGTTGTTGACTGATTTAATCTATATACTAAGACTTACTAAGTCATGAGTCAAAAATCAAAGTGGAACACTACAATCTCTTATTTCTGTTCATTTTTTTTCAAGTCCTTTGGCCAAAGAGCTAGTATCAGGCTAAATCACAGGTGGAATCTGTCCTTGGCTCCTATGCTATGTTATAATGTACAGTGAATTGCTTACTAAAAGCTGCTCAATGTCATCCAGACAATGCTCTCTAAATGCTGAGAACAGCAAGGCTTTCTTTTCTCTGTCTCTTTTTTCCATTGCCTCGGGATAACTTAGCGGTCTTGCACCCAAATCACAAATAAAGGTATCTCTCAGTTCCACCTGAGTTGCTTATAAATGCATCTCTTTCTGAGATGACTGTCAACATGCCAATCTGCTGAGCCTGTAATGAGTCCCCTGGGACTGATAAAAGATGCAATGGTCAACCTGTGATGTCTGCGCAGCCTGTTGCAACTGCACATGAAGAATAAGTATCTCTTTTATGTCTTGGAAAATGGAGTGTGAAATATTCTTTTTCAATCTCAAGTCAAGAAGATGGGTTTTATCTCTCTGTGAAACATTGGGTAATTATTGGACTCTAAACTACAGTGGAAACAATTTACCTAGTTGATACTTACTATGAAGAGGTAATGAATTATGTAAAACTCTTCAGTCAACCTGTGTTCTCCACAAAAATCTATGAACTTAGACTGAACCACCTACCTGGCAGCAACACTAAGGGCCCCAAGGACAACTGCACTGCCCAGAATCACCATGCCTTAATTGCTAGCTGAAAAGCAAAAGTTCTACAATTCATCTAGAGTGCTGGACTTGGAGACAGTAAGACGTGAGTTCAAAATCCACTTTTGATACAATGTGCTCTTGAGCAAATCAATTAATCTCTTAGCCTTAGTTTCCTTAGAAGGACAGGTAAGACAAAGATAACACCTTCATTACCTACCTAACAGGGTTATTGTGAACTCAAAGAAGATAAGGTAAAGTGATTTGCAAATTTTAAAGATATATACATATATATATATATATATATATATATATATATATATAATTTGTAAATACATGTATACATGTGTATATGTATATATATGCACACATACTATATATGTGTATATACCTATATATGCGGGTGTATATGGGTTTAAGGCAGGTTGTATCTGGATCAGATTTCCAGATCAAAAGAGAGCCTATGGTTCTGTCCTTCTGAACCAGCAGAACTTCCCAGCTGGCTGATAGTGGATGAGTCCAGCAGCAGTCTATCAGTGCTCAGACCTAAATCCAAGTCAGGAACTTGCAGAGCTCAGGGAGACAGCAATCAGACTTTGTCCTGTATCAGATCATTTAGGGAATGCTAAAAGTTAGCAAGTCCCCAGCCTGAATTGACCCCACTGAGATCCAGGAACAAGTCAACACTCAATACCCCCTAAGAAAGCAGCACAGGACCAGCCCAGCTGTGCACAAAGCCCAGCCGTGACCTCAATCAGGAGTTAGGAAATAGGCTGAGATGAGAAGAAGAGGAGGAGGAAAAGGAGAAGGAGAAAGGAGAGGAGAGAAGGAGGAAAAGAAAGAGGGGAAGGGGAAGAAGAATCTCACCATAAAAAGCTATTATGTAACAGAGATGTCTGGGTATACAAACCCAGAAGAGAATGACTCCAAAATCTCTACAAGCAAAAAACTTAAAAGAAAAACAGCTTAGTCACAGTTTCAACTAGCACTCATTGAAGAGACAAAGTAAGCGTGTTTTTTTTTTCAAAAGAATTAAGAAATATTTTTTGAATGGCAAATAAATAAATGGGAATTTGAAGGGGTTCCTACCTATCAACTAGGGAATGGCTGAAAAAGCAACTCTGATATATAAATGTGATGAAATAGTATAGTACTGTAAGAAATAACGAAAGACCTTAGTGTCAAATTGAAAAATATAAATGGACCCCTACAGGATGCATACTTAGAAAACTATAAACTATTATTGTCTATATTGCATTGTATTTTTATTAAACATTTCTCAGTTACATTTTAATCTGGTTTACACTGCCCTCTGGTGAGAATTTGATGCCTCTGATGAACAGGATTTCAGAGCAACCTGGGAAGACTTAAATAAATAAATGAAGGATACAGAGTACAGAATGTGATGGGGTTTTTTAGACATATTCAATGTTTATATATATACATGTTTATAAGAAGAAAAGTTTTATTTTTCTTTCATTTCCAATTGGAAGGGTGAGGGAAGGGAAATTTATATTATAAAATAAGATTTTAAAAGAATTGTGATGACTAGAAACTACAATGAATTCAGTAATGCTACTAAATTTGTATGTTTAGCCATAATAATAATTCCATATATTTGAAAAAATAGCTATATATGGGCAATAATTATTTATTCAGCCTACAAAAGATAAGTGTTCTTCTTTATCATTCACTGTAATGATGCATTTTTTTAAGAGTTAAGAGTATAAAAATAATGCTTAGTGCACTTGGACTACTTGCACAGTTTTGGCAAAATCCACTCAACAAATGTGCATTGCATATTAACTATGGGCAAGACATAGAAAAGAACGAGGTGCTTACAATCTAGCAGGGTATGTGAGATACATGCACATGTAGCAGGGGGACTAAAAAATGCCTCTACCCCTCAGGAGTACCCTCTAGAGCCCTGAAGGGAAGATGAGCCAACTTTGCACTGAGAAAATGGGCCTATCACATTGTTACACACAAATAACCATGATGCACAGTCAAAAAAATGGTAAAATGAAAATTGGCAAGTGCATAGTGAAAGGAGAAGAGAATATGGTGGTACAAGGGGATCATTGTGGCATTAAACGTAAAAGGCATCAGTAATTTTTAATCAAGAGAATACAACGAAAGACAGAATTTTGGGGAATACTTACATCACTTAAAAGTTAGGAGAAGAGCCTGCAGAGGAATCAAAGAGAGATGATTTTTAAAAATTAAAGAATGAAAATGCACTGAAGAATTGCATTTGTGCACTCAAGTAAAAATGCACTTGAAAGAAAATGTCCAAAAAAAAAGATAATGTCACAGAAGCCACCCAAACCATGCCCCACCCCAATCTAACCAACACACTTGTCAATATTTTTCTCATAATTAAAAAAATCTACTCACAAAGAGCTAGCCTGCTCCAGAGATGGTCTGCAGATGTTTAAAGCCCCGCCTGAGCCTTTGGTGGCAGTATTCAGACAGGGTTAGGCCATGCTGCTTTAAATTGCAGTTCATTTATTTCTTTCTGAACTTAAATGCGGTTGGGTTGTGCAGGGGATAGAGCACTGGACTTGGAATCAGAAAGACACAACTTTATTTGTCTCATTTTCTTCATCTGCCAAATGAACTGGAGAAGGAAATAGCAAGCTACTCTGGTATCTTTGACAAGAAAACCCCAAATGGGGTCACGGTCAGACATGACTAAAATGATTCAACCACAAAGAAATGCAATTTTAACACTGAAAATCTGGGAATAATTTCCAAGGAAAAGGAGTAAAGAATATGGAGATTTCAATAATTTATACATTTACTTTCCATGCTGTTAGAAACACAGTGTTTTCCATCCTTAACCTTTCTGAAGTATATAACACTATTGCGCACGTGCACGCACACACACACACACACACACACACACACACACACACACACACACACACACACACCACCCCTTCTGGATAGAAACACCTCTGGACTATCTTCTCCTGGGTACTGTCTCTTCCACTGCTCTCACCTCTCCTCCCTGGTCACTCCTTCTTAGTCCTCTTTACTGGATGATCACCTGAATCAGGGGTGGGGAAATCCTTTTATTAAGGGATTTGTTCTGTGAAGTTTAGATTCAAAGGGCCACCCTTGAGGATGCCTTGAGGTCACAGGTTCCCCACCAGAGTCCTGTATCATGCCTCCTAACTGTGGGTATTGTCCAGCCTCTATCTCAGGCCCTCTGCATTCTTTTACTTGGTGACCTCATCAGTGCCTACTGATTTACTTATTTCTTTTTACTGATTTACTTATCTCTATGCATATATATATATATATATATGACATACATACAATACATACATATATATACATATACATATATATATATAGGTCTATTCTCAGATCTATATAACAAGTCTTAGTTTCTCTAATGAACTCCAATTCCATATCACCAAGTGTCTAATTGACAGTAGATGTCCCAGAGGTATCTCAAAACAGAACACATTGTCTTTGCCCTCAAATTTCTCTTTGGAAGTTATCATTTCTGTCATGGTCATTCTGTCCTTCCTTTCTTACCTCCTCATATACATAATCATTGGCCAGCCATCCCCTTCTTTCTATTCACCCAACCACCATCACCTTTAACTTGGGATTTTGCAGTAGACTTCTAATTGTTCTCCTTACCTCAAGTCTTTCTCCATTCCAATCAATCCTCCATTCATAATAACCTTCTTTCTGTTCCTCATATGACTTTCCATCTTGTACTTCTGCACCTGGATGGAATCTCTCTTTACTTCCATTGATTAGAATCCCTATTTTCCTGGAGGACTCCGCTCCAGCAACACTTTCTTCATGTAGGCTTTCCTGACCTGCCCAGCTATGAGTACCTTCACCCCAAAATTATTTAATGTTTATCTTGTATATAGTTTGTAAGTACATGTATACTGGTGAATAAGTCTATAGAAGATACTTCAAGGAGTATGTGCCCAGAGGTCCCCTAGAAATTTCCTTGGGCCTTTGGGGATGATAAACTTCCTGGTTGTTATTGGTCATGTAATGGTCCAATTCTGAAAGGATTTGTGGATGCTTAGGAATGACACGATAGACCCTGAGAAGTACTTGTGTCATCCCTTACTCTGTGGCACTGAAGGTAGGAAGACCACTTCCTATGTTAAACTTAGAGATTTCTGACTGGCAGCCCTCTTTGGCCTCAATTTCCCAGATGACAATTTGTAACAGCAATGAGAGATGGAGGTCCTCTCTCTATCCCTGGCTCATGGCTCTTTAGGGTTGGTTGTATTTGTCTCCCTCTTTGCACTTCCATTCCTTCTCCCTCAGTGGCAACAGAGACAGGAGCGGGCTGGAACCAAGGAGAGCAACCATAAGTGAAGTCAGGAGTAAACTGGCCACAAAGAAAGAGTCAACTTCAGGGAGAAGATTCTGCTTGAAGGTGTAACGAAAACGGCCTAAGCAGTAATCTTGTAAAATTTATGTCACAATGAGCCTCACAAAGGATGGTACTAGGAGTGATGATTAAATTATTCTTTAAAGTTTTGTGACTTTTCTATGCTTAGCAATCCCTTTCATAGGGAAATAAACGATTTATATTTGTATACTGATTATCTTTTAACTTCATCCAATTCTTTAAGAATATCCTAAGACTAGACCCAAAAGTAACTTTATTGAAGTAGTTAGCATCTTTGCTCAGGAAACTGAAGTGAAGGTGAACCAACGAATGTGAGAATTGGGAACTCTACTTTCTCTGACTAAAGGTTGACCTTCCCCAGACCCAACCCTGGGCAAACTGTAATGTCAGGTAAAGGGAAGGGATTGGCACAGGTCTCCAGCCCTGTGGCCTCAGATACCTAACTAGCCACTGTGTCAGACTTCTTTCTACATGAGTTTGTCTCCAAAGAGATTATAAAGCTCCTTGAGGACAAGAAATGTTTTTGTGAAGTATAAAAAGTTTGAGACATAATTTCTGTGTAATCATTTTATAAATTATACTATCAGATAATAAAAGAGGTCACGGGCACTCTCAGATGCCAAAGACCCCTCATGGAACACACTCAATGCTTATATTACCCTTGCAAAGGTGGGTTTTACTGAGGGGTTGGGGGAGTGAATGTAATCTCTCCCAGACCAATCCCAACCTGGAGGCAATCTAGACAAAGAATCTCCAGTGCACTGCCGTAGGGACTGCCTTACACCCACCCTCAGGTCTCTTCCCTTTTCCTTCTACTCCCCCAACCAACCCCAAGCACCCCCAAGTCTGACTAGAACACAATGGGCTTCCCCACTTGGGTGGGGTGTGAACAAAGATTGAGGAAAAAGCTAATCCAATTTCATTATCAGTAATTCCTTCAGATGCTGACTTGATCCAGTAGAGAATGAGGGGATAGGAAGGGAAAAAATCCTGGATCTCTCCAATAATTGGTTATTTAATAATTATTTCTTTTATTTTCAGTTTTGTCTATCTCCAGCACCTGGTACTGCGGCTGCTCCATTGTAGGCACTTAATAAATGCTTGATTGATGGATGGACAGTATGAGGAAGCATGGTCTTGGGCCCAGACTTAGAAAGACTTAGGTTCAAATCCTACCTACAACACTTTTTAGCTGTGGAACCATGGTAAATCTCTGAACTTTTGCTTTTCAATTTGGGAAACGAGAAACACAATATCCATAAGGGGTTGTCCTAAGGCTTAAGTAAGATAATAGATATGAAGCCTTATATAAATGCCAGTCATTATCAAGTGTGGGGAGACAGGGTCAGAACACTGTGGTTGGAGCAGATAGTTCAAGAAAGCAAATAACGGGAGATAGAACTTTTTTTATTTCCCTAAGAAAGCAACACCCTGGCGATTCTGTTAATCGAATCACTTTCTAATCCAAAATAGCCACCTAAGAAAAGACCCTTCAAGAATTCAAAAAGGAAAACAGGTGATACAGTAGCTGGAGTCCCAGGTTTCAAGTCATAAAGATCCGGGTTCCAGTGCTGCCTCGGACTCTTACCGTCTGACCCTGGATAATCACTTTACCCTTCCGCCACAACTGCCTCATCTCTCAGATTGAGATGGTAACTGTATCACATAAGGACTGTTATAATGATCAAATGAGGTAACAGACGCAAAGTACCCCGTAAACCTTAAAGGGCCGGGTAAGCCCTTAGAAGAGGGAGAATTGAGAATTCAAGCTGGTTGGCACCGAGAAAGGAGGGCAGCACTGCAAAGAGTGAGAGAAAGATACACTTGCTATACTTTGAGGTTTTGCCCTAGGCTAGTCCTGAATGGCTGAAGTATTTCATTCAGTGGAAATTGTGGAAGATTTGTAGAAATGAGTTAACCTATTTTTATATCATGTTTTCCAGGGTATATCACATAACTTGGGAGCTCAGCAGAGCTACACAGAGTTGGCTATAAGGATGAACAGGGTGAGATTAGTCTACAATCAACTAAATTTCCCTTAGAGGGTATAGAAGAGTAATAACTAAGTTCCAAAATTGTAATGTTT
This sequence comes from Potorous gilbertii, assembly GCA_028658325.1. Lineage (NCBI taxonomy): Eukaryota > Metazoa > Chordata > Mammalia > Diprotodontia > Potoroidae > Potorous > Potorous gilbertii. Next base: position 249,407,837 of record CM053771.1, on the reverse strand, counting down.
TACATGAAGCCAGGGACTACTGAGAAAATACAAAAAGTTTGCTAGTTTGATGATGCTTAGCTCAGGGAGGATCCAGCTTTATTTGATCCATGTTGCACATCCACCTTTAATAAATACGCGGGGTGGGAGGGGGTAAAGTGGAGAGGGCTATTGTAGATTCTAATCAGAGTTAAAACTAAGGTAGGACAATGAGGGCCTGACTTCTGGGTACCTGACACAGTAGGCATTTTCTCCCCCACTTCTTTTGCTAGCACTGCACTGAATGATCATACTGTGGATACAAGATGGCCATCACCCCTAGAGAGTTCTCTCAATGCTCTATACCTCTCCTGGAGCCTGGCAGGCAGCCTTTTCACATTATAACTTGTTCTCACATCCTGGGTTGAGTGAGAAAATGGATAAAGTGCTTTCCCCTACTGTTAGACTCACTGTCTACCACACCACCATTTTGTCCTTCCAGAGATTAAGGGGTCTGAGGGGACAGGTTAGGTTCTCTGGAAGAAATGGCTCCTCTCCACCCTTGCAAGACTCCACCTGATAAGAGAGTACTGAATTTGGCACTCTGGGCACAATGAAGATGTACATGTCAGCTGAGGTAAGACCCTAAGAACTTCCAGCAATGTAGACAAACTCCTTTTTATTCAGGATATGTTTCCTCCCCCAGTAGCAGCTGCAGGGTGTCCTGAGATCTCTTCCCCACACCCCCAACATGACATTAGGTCCCAAGAAAGTCTCTCATCACTCTCCATTCTGCATTTACCCCAGGGGTCAGAATTACAGCTCTTCCAGAGAAGGAAGAAGACAACATGTAAATAACTAGATATTTGCAGACTAGATGGTAGGTAATCTTAGAAGAGAAAGCAATAGCAGCTAGGTGGACTGGGAGAGGCCTCATGAAGCCAGTGGGATTTGGTTAGA
>CM053771.1:249360819-249397165 GCA_028658325.1 Potorous gilbertii | reverse complement strand
CCAGATTACAGGGGCTCTGTACTCCTAACACACCCACCCACTCCTCACAATGTGGCAGGGATAACTGTAGTTTCTGCTACCAATGTGAAACTCATATCTTGACTTGAATTTTGATTCAAATACCACTAAACCAAGATAAACCTTTTAGATGAATATTTAACTACCTACTATTTGGGAAACAACTTAGTGGCCTAGCTAACCAATCCATCAGAGCCTATGGTTCAGGAAATATTAAGCCTAGAAATATGTTCATATGAAAGGTCTAACAAATGGGAAGAACTTCCCATTTCTAGCCCCTGTTAAATTTTTATCCTATCTTAGGTCTGTTACGGTTTTAAACATTTTAAATACCTATGATATGCAATGCTAGGTAATTTTATATACATTTCTACCTTTAAGAAACTTTCATTGTGAATACTATTGCTAGTATGAATTTCATATTCAAAACAGGTTTACAGCAAAATATATATTTGTATGGTAAGCTGTCAGGCCCTATCTGTATTCATTGACTAACCATTATTGACACTATTAAGGTGTATATTTCCAGCTAGAGTTTCTAAATCTAAATTTAATCTAAATCATCTAAAAGGTAAAATTATTTTAAAAATATAAGTAGGTTACTACAACTGATCTAAGTGTACCTTTACCTTTTATTTGTGGACAGCATACCTTAATGACAAGATTGACCTCAGAAAGAAAATCATGTTAGAATTTTCAATATTTGAGAATTTTTCCATAAAGCTACATTCAGTCTCACCATGAAGTCAGCTTTAACTTTTTTTTGCAAATAATTTTTAATCCAGTTGAATAATATTTGAATGGAAAAAAATATACTTCACTAGCTAGGTGTGCTGTGAAGACTCTCTTCCCATTTCCACTTTCTGATCCAATTTTTTGAAAAATCCATTTTTTAAAATCTTATTTAATACTTTAGGCTTTCCAATTACATGTAAAAACTTCAAGGTTTTTTTTTTTTTCAAATTTTGAGGTCCAAATTCTCTTCCTTCCTCTTCTTTACCCACTCCTGCGAAGGCAGACAGTTTTATATAGCTTATACATGTGTAGTCATGTGAAACACATTTACATGTAAGTCATTCTGTAAAAGAAAACAGGCAAAAAAACCCAAGAAAAATAAAGAAAAAGTATCTTTGATCTGCATTCAGGCTCTACCAGTTTTTTCTCTGCGGATGGATAGTACCTTCCATCGTAAATCCTACAAAATTGTCTTAAATCATAGTAGATTATTGCTGTTGCTAAGTACAGTGTTCTGCTTCTGCTCATTTCACTTCGTATCAGGCCATGTAAGTCTGAAAGGTTCATTTTTACATAATTGAGTGAGCATATAAATACAAAACAACTGAGTAAATTACTAAGGAGAAATAATATGATTCACTTGGGATTTTAAAGAATAGAATGTTTATCCACATATGGTGGTCTTTTTACTTTTGCTTTATTTATCCACATAGCTTAAAGGTTTTACGTCTATAGAGTAAGGCTGTGTAGGAACAGGAAATAGAGTTTTCTTCCCAAACTGATATTTGTTGTTCTGCCTTATACTGATATTCTTTGACAGTTCTTGTTGATGTATCATTGTTTTCCCCTATTTTCCTTTATCAAACTAGCTTTGAGTATTATCTACAAAATTAACAACATGGCAATATGTGGTAGTTAAAAGTTATTTAAGTATCAAGTTTTAAAAGACAATCCTTTAAACCTTTCTTTTGTGTGTGTGATTATTAATTTTTTAAAGTTTCAGAAATCTTTGTTTTGGCCTTTTTTTCTAGAATAATTCTCTGAAGTTTAGAATTTTGGGGGGGTTTTTTTTTACTCTGACAATCAGGGCTTATTAGGTTTTTTTTCCCTTAGTTTAGATTTCTTTGTCTTTATTATATTAATTACCGTAGTCAGTTATTAAGATTGTGTGAGTTTTAAAGGCTGAAGAATCTCGTGTTTCTCGTTTTATAATGATTGCTTATGTTACTTTTTCTTTTGTTTTCCTTTGTCTCTAAAACTTCCCTTTTAAATTAAATATTCTATTAGTCAACTTAACACTGAAAGAACCAGGGAAATTGACATTATAATTTTACCTTGAAATAAGAATTTCTATCTTACTATAGTTTATTTTCTTCGCCTTATAAAAAAACTACGCTGGGTCATTTTATGCAGCTTGGTTCTTTTGTGGTATTTTTAAAGTTGAGTATTCCTTTCAGATTCTTACACTGGCTTTTAGATGGGGAATCTCTTAGAGAGATTACTAATTTCATCTTAATGGAATAGTTAATTTTTTTTTACTGATAACTTCTATTTTTTATAATCTTTAATTTTATAATCTCTCTACACACATACACACACACTCACTCTCTCTCTCTCTCTCTCTCTCTCTCTCACACACACTCTCACACCCTCTCTCACTCTCTCGTTTCTCCCCATGACTGACGCATCCATTCCTTATAACAGAGTAAGAGAGCAAAAGAGAGCAAGAGGCATCAGGAAGGGTAGTGTATTACAGCAAAATAAGTATTCCACACTGAGAGTTCCCAGCCTTTACCTCTTGCTATTATAAGGGCTAGGTTCAAAATACTGAGACTAACTATTGTCTTCCTTGGGCAAACTATATGCTTTTATTTGACATTCTCTAGAAAACAATTTAACATGATATGACAAGCTATATCAGGACTGGTGATCTGGAATAGGGCAATTATCTAAAACCTTCTCTGGGTAAAAATTGAGATTAATAAATAAATATCAATAGGACACTTAGATTGATACACTTTAGAATGCTGAAAATTGTTACATCAGAAATGAGATAACATGTTTGAAGAAAAAAAAGAGGCATTTAGTAGAGAAAAAGTAGCAACTGTCTCTATATCCTTATGGTTATAGTAAATAGAAAAGCCTACTGACTGCAAATGTCTTTTCAGTAACTACAGTGCTGTGAGACTAAAATAACATTACTGTTTGTAACTCCTAAAATGTTCCAGGCACTCTGCTAAGTGCTTTGCAAATATTGCCTCATTTGATCCTTATAACTATCATGGGACATGGATACTGTCGTTATCCCCATTTTGTAGTTGAGGAAATTGAAGTACATAGAAGTTTAGTGACTTTTCCAAGGTCACACAGCTAGGAAGTACCTGAGGCTACATCTGAACTCAGGTCTTCCTGTCTCCAGGCCCAACACTACCCACTGCTATCTTGTGGCCTCATTGACTATATCTCAAAATGTATGCCTCATTCTGCACCATGAGGCCACTACATCTCTCTCAGGAAATGGGTCATGTTTCAACAGCATGTGATCAGTCGCTGCTTAATTTCTGTCAACCTGTTCTCTCAACTGTAAAATAGGGGTGATAGTATGTACCCTTCAAAATTGTTCTGAGGATCTAAGGAATTAATATTTATAAATTGTTTAACACAATATCTACCACATAGTGAGTGCTATGTAAATAAATACTAATGTTATTTTAGTCTCATTTTACTTCACAGGATTGTTGTGATATTCAAATAAGATAATCTATACAAAACATCCAGAACATAAATATGTGTCAGTTATCTGTTTTATCGTATTTATCGTGTCAGCTTCTCCTAATTAGATAGTAAACTTTCATAGGGCAACTACATGTTCATTTTTTTGTTAAGTAAGTGCCTTGCCCATAGCAGATTTTTAGTAAATAGCTGTTTAATTAAATCCTTCACAATCTAGGATAAAACTGTGTGTTCATATGTATAAATGTTACTGAAAAGACACATTTGTGGCTAGTAGGCTTTTCTATTCAATATAATCATAAAGATATAGAGACAACTGTTGCTTTTTCTCTGTAAAATGCTTTTTTTTCTCCAAACATGCTATCTCATCTCTGGGCTAACAATTTTCAGCACATCCCAAACTATCATCATCATCATTACATCTCAGTAATTTTCTATGCTTATTTTTCTACCATCTTTGATTATTTTCTTCAAAATTTCACTATATTTAGGTACCTTGTCTGCATCTTTAATGTAATGCAGTTGGACTTGATTTTTAAAACTGTTGAACCAACCAATACATGGTAAAAGTTTCTTTACCACCTTTTTCATTTCCATTTTCTTTCACTTTCTTTTTTTCTTTCACTTTCTTAAGTAAACTAGAAGCTTTTGTCTAATAACTATCAAGAGAAATGGTTTTTTAATTGTAGTCTTCAATCTATACATTTAGAAGATGCTGCACTTATGTCACTGTAAAACTTCTATTCTTTGTAGAGTGTGTTTTAAACTACACAAAGCCAAGGCAGCTTTGCCTTTTATTTCACTAGCATATATTAATGAAATTCTGTGAATACTAATAAGATCTAATGAGTATTTTTTTGAAGGACAGTAAATATTTGAGTAGGTTAGTTGGTAGCAGAGAAGGAATCTATCAGAGAAAAGGTAATGATAGTGAGGGCAGTCAGATGGAGAAGATAGAGGATGGGCTGAAGAGAACATTGATCACTTAGTTACAGAAAGCAAAAAGCCACCTCCTCCTCAGAGACTGGGTGAAAGAGTGGCACAGTGAGGAGGTCTTCGTGAATTACCCTATTTTTGAGGTGAAGGGTGAGGCAAAAAACTGAGGGGGAAGGGAGTGGAATGGGGGAGGTTTGAAGGGGAAGAGAAGGTTTAGAACAGATACTTTGACAGGTGGAATAGAGAATCAGCTCAGGAGAAAAGAGATTACTTTACCCTGATGAGGACCCATTTGTGATTTCCTAGCACAAATTTGTGGTGTAACTGCCCCCACTCCATTCAACAGAATGTGATTAGGCTTGAAGGAAACGCATAGTAAGAGAAATGTAGGCTGGAGTTTGACAAGACACGGTAATGTGACAAGGAAACAAAGAATTCAAGAGTAAAAAATAGTGTGTGGAGTTGAACTGATTCACTGAGGGATTGAGACTTGGAAGGAAGGATGGAGGGGATAGTGGCCTGGAAAGGTGCTGGAGGGTTGGACGTTACAGTCAGGACAAAAGGTAGGGAAAGAATCTCATGGGTGCTGGCAAGATCGAGGCTATGACCATCCCTTTGTGTAGCATATAGCTGGAGTATAGAAATGTATCATGGGAGTTGAGGGAAGAGAAAACATACTTGAGGGAACTTGGTCATGTATGTTCAAGACTCTTAGAATAAATATAGGAGTTAGAATAGAAAGAACAACTGTGACCAAGAGGCTTAACTCAGGGTAATGCAACCCCACACCTCAATTCTTCACTACCACCAACCTCGGTGCTGTGAAGATCCCAGCTGCAGGCCACCACAGTGGGCAGCGTTTTATGCTGCAGAAAATTTCTGCAAAAAGAACAAGGGTCAGAGAGAAAAGGGCAGGACACGTGTCTGGACTTGAAACTCCACTTCCACCTCCTCCCAGAACCTCAGTGAGCCAAATCATAGAAATCAGCCCTGTAGCACCAGCACATCAGCTCTCTAAACTGGGAGTGCCGGGCCAGAAAACTGAGGAACAGAGGGAGCAGGACAGGAGACTGGGTTAGGACTTTAGGGGATGGGAGAGCATAATGTGGCATTCCACAGGGAAAGAGCTCAGCATCCAATTCTGTCCTTTCAGAAGGCATTTGGCAGAGACTGAGGCTGATAAACCATGAATTGCCCATTAGGAGGAAGCTGAGACACTTGAAATCCAGCCCCCAAGGAAACTGCCATTATAGGGAAGAGAGTCAGAAAGTGAACAATAGGGAGAAATGGGGCTTGGGAAAGACTGAAATTACCAAAGATCTCAAGAAGAAGAAAACTCAGAAGACCTTGAACATAAGCAGATAAATAAACAGGAGAAATATTAGCAGCATATGAAAATATGGCATCCATATTTAGCAAATGTGTTTAGGCATCTATGAATAAATGCTGTAAAACAAAGGAAAAAGAGGACAATAAGGAATCACAATATGATGTTCCTCAGTGGTTCAAGAGAGAAATAATGGGCAGAATAGGAAAACTAGGGTCAGAGACGTCAAGTCTCATCAGAGAAACGAAAGGGAATGTTGGAGTAAAAGTGCACATATATACAGAAGTAAAAACCAATTTAGAAGAAAAGAAGCAAAAAACAGCAACCCTAAAATAGAATGTTCACTATGCAAGCAAAACATACTACTCTTAAGGATAGGATGAATAGAGACAGCCTATGGGTCACGGGGCTCCCAGAAGAACACAGCAAGATAAAAACAGTAAAATGTAGGAAGTAATACAAGAGAGCACCCTAGAACTTCTGAACACAGAAAAGGAAATAACCAATTGAAAGAATTCTTAGATTGCCGACAGGAAAAAAAAAACAAACCATGATCGCAGACTCCAAGATACATAATGGTTATATTTAACAATTAAATTTAAAAAAATACCAAGTTCTTTGAGTCATCAGGAAAAAGTCTTTCAAATACTGTGTTCTGAGTGTTATTTCAGGGAGTTGGTACTTGAAAAGACCACTCATTCCACTTTGGGAAAGGAAGGAATTGTAACACCTAGGGGCATGGGAGAACATGGATCCAGGGAGGAGTTTTTGAGGCCATCAGAATTGACTCAGAGAGGGAATAAGATACACACTCATTTGGGTATAGAAATCTATTTTACCCTACAAGGAATATAGGAGTGGTGGGGAGGTGCAACTGATAGAAGGGCAAGTTGTGGGAGAGGGTAGTCAGAAGCACAACACTTTTGAGGAGTGACAGGGTGAAAGGAGAGAGAAAATGGAATAAATGGGGGAGGGGGAGAGAATAGGATGGAAGGAAATAGTTAGCAATAGTAACTGAAAAAAACTGAAGCAAGGCCTCATTTCTCAAACATATAAAGAATTGAGTCAAATTTATAAAAATAAGAGCCACTCTCCAATTGATAAATGATCAAAAGATATAAACAGTTTTTGGATGAAGTGATCAAAGCTATCTATAGCCATATGAAAAACGTTTCAACTCATGTTGATGGAAAATGTGTAAATTAAGACAGTTCTGCCTTATACCTATTAGATTGGCTAATAAGGAAAATGACAAATGTTGGAGGAGATGTGGGGAAAATGAGACACTAATGCACTGTTGGTGGAGTTGTAAACTGATTCACTCATTCTGTAGAACAATTTGGAAATTACCTATAGGGCTATAAAACCATGCATATTCTTTGACCTAGCAGTACCACTGTTGGGGTCTGTATCCCAAAAGAGATAAAAAAGGAAAAGGATACATAGGTGCAAAAATATTTATAGCAGCTCTTTTCTGGTGTTGAAGAATTGGAAATTGAGGGGATGCCCATCATTTGGGGAACAGCTGAACAAATTGTAGTATGTATTTTCGATGGAATACTATTGTGCTGTAAGAAATGATGAGCAGAATGTTCTCAGAAAAACCTGAAAAAACTTACGTAAACTGATGCAAAGTGAAATGTACTGTGTATAAAGTGACAACAATATTGTGAGATGAGCAGTTGTGACTTAAGATGAAAAAATACTATCCATTTCCAGAAAAAGAACTGATAGTATCTGAATATAGCTTGAAGCATACTTTTTTTTACTTTGTTTTCCTTGAGGATTTTTTTTGGGGGGGGTGGGGGTTCTGTGTTTTATTTTACAGAAGTGTTTTGCATGACTACATACATATATAACCTGTGTCCAATTGCTTGCCTTCTCAGTGGGAGGGAGGGGCAGGGAAGATGGAGGAAGGGGTGGGGGGATTTGGAATTCAAGAGTTTTAAAAACAAATGTTTAAGGTTGTTTTTATATGTAACAGGAAAAATAAATTCTAAATAAGTTTTTAAAAAAAAGAATTGGCATTGTTCTGGTGAGGCACAGGGAAGGAGAAGCAATGGAAGAAACTCCCTAGGGAGGAGATTGCAGAATGGGCACCTTGGAAGTTTTAATTACATGAGAAATACAGAGAATGGAGAGAGACTAAATAATTATAGAGGTCATGAACCCAAGGATGAGGGTCGTGAATAGATAGAAAGGATGCATAATGGAGAGAAAAGTAATAAAGAAATCCTCTCTGGGAAAGGGTGTTAAAAAATGAATTTTTAAATAATGAACAGGACTTGTTGAAGGGGATGAGAGGAAAGGGAACATCTATTTACTGAGAGGGGAAAAAATGGGGGAAGAAAGAAAAAGGAACTAGTGAGTAAAACCTCAGAGGGAAAGGGGTAACAATTAGGGAAAGTTTTGGGATGAAGGGAAAAAAGCCAGTGGGAGTAGGACTACTTTAAAATAATCTCAGCTGAGTACCTCTCAACAACCAAATGCCAAAATAAGCTTCCAGAGATAGACTATATTAAATCTATATATACACACACATGTGTATATTTAATTTCACAATTATAAAATTAATTTTTCATATATTAAGTGGTCTTTTGTATTTTTGCAGATAATTCTGATTTTAGTATTAAGTCAACCCTCCAAGAACAGATCATTGACAGAAAAGCTTTCCCCATTCTCAAAATTACATATTTTTAGTTATTTTCTTATGTTCCAGAATCTCACAATTCACTAATTATGACATCTCTAAAATTAAGTACTTTTTTCTGAGGGTGAGGAGTCCAAATGTGTACTAACACCTGATGAGAATTTAAAGTTTACTGTTTTATTGACAGCATTAACAAAGAGAGCATCGTGGATGTAGAAGGTGTTGTGAGGAAAGTGAATCAGAAAGTTGGAAGCTGTACACAGCAAGATGTTGAGCTTCATGTTCAAAGGGTAATGTTTTTTTTTTAAATTAAGATTGTACACTGAAATAAATTTAAGTAATTTTTATTAATAGTTTTTCACATCAGATGTATGTTTTTAATAGAATCAATATACAGTGGTATGATTCTACAGTTTTTTCTCATCATAGAAAAAAATAAAATCCAGTTTTTTATTATTAACATGAACAAAACATTTTTAATTTTTGCTTTCCCAAGCAGTGATATAGTTTTGTGGGTTAATGGTTTGTCAAGACTTAATAACTAGTTCTGACCAATTAAAATGTAGAAAAAAAATTAGACAAAATTTAGTTCATCTTATTACTTTTTAAGACTTACTAAATTTAAGTGAATCATCCTCTAACTTTTTGAGGGCAGCTAGATAGTTCAGTGGATAGAATGCTGGACCTGGAGTCAGGAAAACTCATTGAGTTCAAATCAGGTCTCAGACATTTACTAGCTGTATGACCCTAAGTCACTTAAACCCCTGTTTGCCTTGGTTTCCTTATCTGTAAAATAATCTGAAGAAAGGACTGACAAACCACTGAACTATCTTTGCCAGTAAAACATCTAATGGTGTCATGGACAGTTGAACACAACAGAAAAATGATAGAACAAGAACAAAAACATTTTTGTATCATAAAAATTCAAAGGGATATATAATCATTGGTTTCTGTAACTGGACTCTATGTAGATGTTCATTATGGAGCAAGAAGACTACAGAACTAAACTAGGGAGTCTTTCAAATGAAGATCATTTTAGAAATAAAGTACTTGTTATTAATTAGTCCTTCCCTCACCTCCCAATGATCTCCAGATGTGACGTTGTTTTGACAGTGGAATGGGCTGTATGCCCAGAATTAATTCTAATGCCTTGCTCTTATAAATTCTTGTATGTGTTTAGAACCTAGCTCATTGATTATCTCCCTTTGGTTAAATCTCATTTTTTTTTCTAAAAGAAATTTATAACTGAGTTAACTTTAAATTAGCCATTGAGAAAAGGAAGGGGTCTAGTGCACAGGCCTGCATATTCAGTCCAAGATAGCCCACCTTCTACAATGTTATATTTGCCATATTTAATGTTTTTAAAGTATAAGCTTCTTGGAAACATGTTTAATATTTTCCATAGTAACCTTCATACAATTACAGAATAATATATTTGCATGTTACAATATTTATTCATTATATAACAAATGCAGGATTATCTAAATTGCAAAATTGCACAGATATAAGATTTTCATCTGTAGGATTCTCTCTACTGATACAGAACACTATTACATAAGAGATGATTCAGTTAGTTTCTGTGACCTGAATTATTCAGAATCTGTTGACCCACTTGATAATGAACCTTTCTGAACCTAGCTACACTTAATCCTTATACAGATACCTGGAATATCATCAGTTTTACGCTTGGAAAACTTTTTAGCTATCTAGGCACTGACCTGTCAGGCTTGCACTCAGTTGATATAGTCTTCAAAAAAAGCAGGTCACTTCAGAGTCCCAAGTGATACACCAGAATAGGACATTAGAGAATGATGAAAGGATACCTTGTAAAGTTATTGCAAAACACCTTGTAAAGCATGAATTCATATGTATTAGGCATTTAAAATAAATCACTTCTATTATTGAAAATGCAGTGAAAGCAATTCCATCCACCAAGAAAAAAAACACCCAAAACCTAAACTGAAAAGATGACTAGCTTGTAGATGTGCCCCAAAATTTATAGGAGATAAAAATCTAAAAAGGATCCAGTAATAAAGCCTGTGGTATACAAAGTCTATATAGAAATGAGCAAAGTATAGACATCAATATGGAGGGAAATTTGACATCACTGAGATATTGTGGGATAGAATCTGTTTGAAATATCTTTTTAGAAGGAACAAGATAGGTAAAAGAATGGGACAGAATAGTATCATATTCTTATCACATGCTTGTGGAAGTTCAGGCACTGAGGAGGAAAGCTATGGTAAAGGGTATTTGAATTTTTATAAAAAGTACAAACAAAAGCAATATTGTTACTAGAGTATGCTACAGAAAGGAAATTAGTAAGGAGTTTGGGAAATGAATCAAAACCTGCCACAGAGAAATGATACGGTAGTGGTGGAATATTTCAGTTATCTAGACATTTGCTAGAACCCTTTACCAAAAGGACAGGTACTAATTATTTCTTAACTTCAATGATAATTCCATCCTTTAAAAGGTAGAGAAGCCAACAGAGGGAAATTCTAAATATGGATTAGGTCCTTACCAACAAGGAAGGAAGTAATGGTAACCTTAGGGAGAGTGACCCTTCCCTCTTAGAGGTTGTCCTAGAGGAGAGAAAAGCTAAGAATTTCATTTTTGGAAAAACCAATTTGAAAAAGGGTTCAGGAAATGGAGATGGGTAGGATCTCATAGCTTAAGATTCAACAGGAATAAGTCAGTTTAGGATATTTGGGGAAACTCAAAGCATATTTGTGAAGATACAAAGAAACTCAGAGAAAGAAAAGAAAATTGTCCAAAAGACTGGTGTGGATGCAAACAGCAGATAATTAATCCACCAGCTTAAATTTTTAAAAGAGAGTCACTGGGAATGGAACGACAGATAGAGGCTGAATATAAAATCATGGCATGACTTTTTAAGAGTAGTACTGAGCACTAAAACTCACCCTGGCAAGAAAAGCTGAGGACTGCAATGAGTTATTTTTTAAGGTATATAGGAAGATTGTTAGAATAGAAGGTATGATGATAACAGAAAGAAGATAGGACTGCTGAATTCTTACTTTTCTTTCATGTATTCTGCCAAAGAGAATGGTTTTTGAATAGTAAAGTGCAGAAAAATATGTGACTAGTGGGGAGTTGAAACAAGATCCATAGGGAAAAGCAGTAGAAAGAGCATTTGACTCAGGTGAGATATGTTTAGGGGTACTGAAAGAAGTGACAGATTTGATCACTTAATCAGTCAGCAATATTAGAAAAACTGCAATATGAATGAGTTGTTATTGCCACTGGAGAAGGGTAGCTGTTATCCTGATTTCCCTAAAAAGTAAAAGAGAGACAAGAGAGTAGAATTCACAGACTGTTAAGTTAGTGAGATTGGCTTCCATTCCTGGTTAAATTCTGAAGCATTATTAAAAGACTAGTTAGAGGAAAAGGAAGTAAGGATCACCAAGAGCTAGAATGAGTCATGCCAGACAGACCTTATTTCCCTTTCTTTTTTCTTGACATGTTACTAGATAAAAATCAAATGACAAAGTTTCATCCTGTTTTGGAAAAGATGAATCATTGTGTACCAAACAGTTTGACAGCTAGGTAGATTGACAGAACTGTTTGAATGGTCTGACTCAAAGAGCAGTCATAATGGTGTTTAATGTCAATTTATAAAGAGGGCTTTTTGCAAAGTGGCCCGAGGATTTGTGTAGCACCCTGTGCTATGTAACATGTTGGTCAATTTATTTATGGAAATGTATAATTTGCATGCTTATCAGATTTCTAAGTGATACAAAGGTGAAAGAGATAACTACCACATAAGATGACAGTTAAGATCCAAAAATATATTGACAGAGTACGATTTTGGGCCAAAACTAATCCATTGAAATTTAATAGATATTAAAATCTCATTATTGGGTTTAAAACATTAGCCTCACAAGTCTTAATTAAAAGTGGCTTGGTTAATATTGCGTTTCACCTGAAAGAGGTCTAAAACTTTGTGTAAAACAGGCTCAGTATGACTCAGCAACCAAAAAAAGCAAATATGTTGTAGGTTGTATTAAAGAGGCTAATATTATTGTCAGGTCTTAAGAGACGCTAGTCTCACTGTACTCTTCTCTGTTTATAACACATCTAAACTATTATGTTCAGTTCTGGGATTCACTTTTTAGGAATGACAAATTCACTTTTTAGGAATGAGCATCCAGAAGAGGGCTACTAGGGTGGCGAATTACCTTGTAATCATGAGATACAGGATCAGTTTGAAAGAACTGGGAAAGGGAAGACTTAAGAGGTTTGAGGGATTTGATTTGGGTGCCTGATTTCTTTAAGAAAAATTAGACTTTTTCTGTTTTATTTGAGAGGACAGAACTAAGAATAGTAGGTAAAAACTGCAAAGAGGTGGATTTAAGCCTGGTGTAACAAAAAACTTCCTATGAATTAGAGCCATCCCACCCATCTTCTTCTGCCCAATAGAGGACTTGAGGCAAAGGCATTACAACTACCTTTGGGGATCATGTTATAGAGAGCATTCTTATTGGGGAGAAGATTGGACTTGATATTCTGTGATTCTTAACTTAGATTTGTTTTTAAATTAAAAACTGTCACCATCTAATTCTCTATGTGTAGCATGAACAGTAGTACTCTGTCAACATACCATTTATAGAATGTTAGACATTTTGAAGTATAGCTACTTAGACCAGTCAGAACAGTAGAAGAAAAATCCTTTGTCAATGTTGTGTTCTATTCTATTCTATTATTGAATTGTCAAAGCTAACAGTGCCAAGTTTGGAACAACATACTTCTTTTCCTTGAGTTAACCAGAAGAGCTTTGTTTCACCATGACTTCAAGAGAAGTTAAAAATACTTGGGTTAGTTTTTGTTTTTCAGATAATGAATCATCAATAGAGTGTTAAAAAATTGGGGACGAGGCAGAGACTGGTTTTAGAATGAAAAGGACAATAGCTATTACCTTGTGTAGAACATAAGATGTAGTAGAAGGGAAATAAAGGAGACTTGGGAAAAGCATATGGAGTTTAGTGGAAGTAGGAGAAATAATGTAGTTGAGCTAAATTGGTCCTTTAAAGTGGAGATGATAAGTAGCTTAGAGTTGGAACACTGCTTAGTTAGATTTCCTCGGTTTCAGTTAAAGATTTATGCAAATGGTGTTTCATATTTTACCATCTGTAGGCTGTTTTCTACATAATATGCTATATTTCAGTGTCCTTCATTGTGGTATTATCTCAATTTCAGATTTATGTAATTAGTTTGGCTGAACCCCGCCTACCTTTACAGCTGGATGATGCAATTCGACCTGAAATAGAGGGAGAAGAGGTAAAAAAAAAATGTGTCTTTGAAATAACTGACCTTAGCCTGTATTTTTAGTTAGAAACAATTTGAAGGCATGATACTTTAATATAACATTAAAATCAGTCTGTATTTATCTTAAACTTTTTTCATGTCGTGTGCTATCTTTCCTTAATCTTCTGGTGCTGCCCAAACCATTGAGGTTATTGTAGTCCTGGGAACCTAGTTCTCACCAGAGAAACATGGAGTTACTACATCTAAAAAAGAGAAATTCATTATGAAAGGCAAATAACTCCATGAAATAGAAAAAGGCCTTTAAAAAGGAATATGTAACCACATATTCAGTGTCATTTCTCCTTTTTAACTTTTCAAGTCTTTTTCTTTCTCATTTCTCTTCCTGCTCTGTCCCTTTTCATCACTAGTCTTTCTCTGGTCCTCCTTCCCAGGTATTGCCATTCTTTTGGGTTAGGAAGTCCAGTACATTGAATAAAAATGGACGTAATTCTGAATTTGGGGTGTGGAAATAACGATGTCATTATACTCCCTTTATTCTAACTCCAGCTCTATACTGATGAACAAAGTTCCATTGCTATCAATTGTACCTCCCAAAGAAATTGAGTATCATTCCATGTGGCAGTTGATGTGGCTTGCTTTCAGTCATCTTAGCAAATCGTTATCACCACCATTATGTTTGTTTTTGTTGTGTTCCAGTGGCTTATGTTAACACAACTATTTTGTGCTTCTGATTTTATACTTCTGAACTGCCCTTTTAAAAAAATAACTAGTCTGTGAGCTATTGGGGAAAGTTAATAAAATATAAAAGACTAATAATTCTAATTTTTTTGTCTTTAAGAAAATTTTTATTGATCTGTTTTTAGGAAGGAAGAGCTACTGTTAATCAAGATACAAGACTAGATAACAGAGTCATCGATCTTAGGGTAAGATTCTTTTTTTTCCATATTGTTGAATTTTTATTAACTGGGCAGAATCATGCGAGAGCCAAGATTGGTGATCCCATATGCTAGGAAGCACATAAAAGATAAAGGCATAAGGAACAGGTATTTTGGGATATTAGCAGGTTAGACCTTTACTTATAGATGAATAAAGTAATACATCAAGCCTACTTTTTGCTGCCTCTTTATCCAAATAAAATCAGGAGGTGTCAGAGAATGTGGAAATAGAGATATTTTTCCCCCCAAGAGACATGAAGCTAAACAGAACTAATCAAGGTACACACTTCTTTTTGACATCAACTCCAGTCAAGCAGCTATCTTATATTTTCTAATGAACATAACTGAAAAGGAATGTCTCCCCAGTGCTTTAAAAGGACTTTCCCTCAACCATCTGTAAATTCTCTATCTACTTAACTTCTTTCACTGGCTGACTTCAAGAAACATTGATCTAAACTCAGCTCTTCTGCACCATTTACTCATTCATTCCACAGAATCTTGCTGTGTGGCTTCCCCGTACCACCGTTGAAAGAGTCTTAAAATACAGTGACTTTTTTTTCTTCAGTCTTTACCCTCCTTCCGTTGGCTTCCTTGATTCTACTAAAATGTCTATCCTTTTCGTAAAGACAGTGTGCTGTTCTTGGCCCTCTTTTTTTATATGTACACACTCTTTCCTTAGCAGTCGTAGCTATTCATAGGACTTTAAGGACCATTTTTATGTAAATGACTCCCAGTCCCAAATGTATGTTCTCAGCCTCTCATTTTCACTTTATGTCTTAGCAACACTTCAGTGTCAAATGTTCAGAACCAATCTTGCATCCCCAGTCAAGACATCTTAGAATGGAGAGGAAAATTAGAGGTCATCTAGTACAACCTGTTATCTAAACTTTCTGGCCTTTTTTCTTCCTTTGGCTTTTGGAGGCCCTGCTGTCCTTCCAGTTACCCAGCCTAGAAATTTAAGTCATCTGACTTTGCCCTCTCCTTCATCTTCACATTGTCAGTTATCATGTCTTTATAATTCTATTAATTCTGCCTCTTGAATCTATATCCTTCATTCTGACTGCCACCACTCAAAAACCTTTTGTTACCTTCCTGTTCTCTAAAAAACAAAGTGGAAACTCTTGTGGCATGACATTCAAGTTTTTCTGTAATTTAATGCTAATCTGCATTTCCAGCTTTATCTCGGTGATTTCTTTGGCATGCTCTACATTTTCACCAAATTAGTTTACTCATTCTTGATATCTTAATATACCCTTTTCCCTAAGTTCGCACTTTCATTCATGCCTAGGATTCTCCCTCCCTCTCATCAATCCCGTTAAATTCAATTCACCAAACCCTATCATCTTTATTTGCTGGTATACTTCTCTTTATAATGACCTTGCTAAGGTAACCTCTCCATGAACCTTTCTCCTTGATTTCTCTCACCAGTTTTTTTGTAATTTCTCTTTTCACTATATTCTGACTTGTATTAAAGTTTGTGTATGTGTTTTCTATCTCTTACTAGATTGTAAGTTTCCTTGAGGTTCAGTTTATCATATCAATATTGTCTTCCATGTAGTTTGATGTTAAGATGAATTGAGAAATAATTCTTATTTTTATTTATTAATAAATTTTCATAAAGGAAGTTGTGACCCAGTTTTAAAATGGATGTGCTAAATTGATATTAAAAATTTTTTTGATATTGGCTAGCCCATGAAATACTGGACCCAGTAATTTAACACGGCAAAAGTAGTTGGTACTAGTGGTTTTTTGCAGTGGTCTCATTGGTCTTCTTTTTCCCTTCAGATTCTGGTTTGGTTTGCAAGTGAAAAGTTCAGTGGTTTCATCATTGATGTAAAATCAGTGTCATCTTTCTTTCTTAATATCCTAACCACATCTTCCTCCTTTCTGAATTTGTTATTGTGTTTCATCATTTATTCTACCTGTTTTTTTTTTTACCTTGAAAAATCCTATGTAATTATTTTCCTTTCTTTCATCCTTATAACCCTTATAATCAGATTCTGCTCCTATTTGACTCTTTAGTCTCTTGTTTTGTCCTCTTCTCTTTTTTATGTCACATTTTACATTTGTTAAGAGCCTTAGTAGTAATCATGTGACCAATTTTCCTTTTCCAAAAAACTCCAAGCCCAGTTATCATGTATTTTTGCTTTGGTAGTCATATATTGTGCTTTGTACATTATTTTCTTCATTTATGCTTCAAGACACTTTATTATGTAATTCTCTGGTTTTAGGTAAGCATTATTATGTGACAGTATCATTCCAATGCATATCACTAAACCACTGATGAGTTAAAATCAGATCCAACTAAT
Source organism: Potorous gilbertii (assembly GCA_028658325.1). Taxonomy (NCBI): domain Eukaryota; kingdom Metazoa; phylum Chordata; class Mammalia; order Diprotodontia; family Potoroidae; genus Potorous; species Potorous gilbertii. Next base: position 249,380,236 of record CM053771.1, on the reverse strand, counting down.
CTTTGTAAGCATTGACTTGGAAACATGAAAATTTTTGGAAAAAAGTTTATTTCTGACTTAACTATGATTCCTGAGAAATCTAGGAAGAATATTACAGATTCCAATTTAGGGCCTTCCTTAGTTGAAAATTGTTATCATGCAAGATGGTGGAGTAGAAAGATGCACATACGCTAGCTCTTCCCCCACAGCCCATAAAATACCTGTAAAGAAAGACTCAACAAATTCTAGAGCAGCAGAAGCCACAGAACAACACAGTAGAGATTTCCAGCCCAGGGTGACCTGGAAGGCTGACTAAAAAGGTCTGTCACACTGGAAGCAGAGTGGAGCACAACCCAGCCTTGGCCACAGCAGGAGGAGCAGGACCAGAGCAGGCCTCGGGGGCAGAATCCCCAGCAGCAAAGGTTTATAGATTCCCTCAACCCACAGGTGCCAAAGACACTTCAAAGATCAGTGAGTTAACTTTTTCACTTCCATGACAAGGGAATAGGGTCCTCCCCTAGCCCTAGCCCCAGGCAGCAGTAGTGGCAGGCTGGCAGCAGCAGCAGTTGTGGTGCTGCCCAGCAAGCAACAGTCAGCCTCCATTGTTGAAGCACTCAGCTTAAATCCCCTGGGGGAATTAAGCAGCTGATCTGAATCTCAGCCAGGAGCCTGGCCAGGGAGTAAACTCCTCTCTCTTGATTATGCCACCTTGGAGGAACTGAGATCTTACAGGTGCCCAGAGTATACCCTACTTTTGACAAAGGAACCAAAAGTCAAGTTAACTGGTTGGAAAAATGCTCAAAAAAGGGAAAAAAACACAAGACTATAGAAGGTTACTTTCTTGGTGAACATTCTTTTGGATGGGGAAGAACAATGTTTACCAGCAGGGGAAGACATAAAAGTCAAGGTTTCCAAAACCTCCAAAATAAATGTGCAATGGTTCCAGGCCATGGAAGAGCTCAAAAAGGATTTTGAAAATCAAGTTAGAGTGGTGGAGGAAAAATTGGGAAGAGAAATGAGAGTGATACAAGAAAATCATGGAAAGTGAGACAACAACTTGTGAAAGGGGACCCAAGAAAATGCTGAAGAAAATAACATCTTTAAGAATAGGCTAACTCAATTGGCAAAAGAGGTCCAAAAAGCCAATGAGGAGAATGCTTTGAAAAACAGAATTAGCCCAGTGGAAAAGGAGGTTCAAAAGCTCACTGAAGAAAATAGTTCTTTAAAAATTAAAATGGAACAGATGGAAGCTGATGACTATGAGAAACCAAGAAATTACAAAAGAATGAAAAAAATGGAAGATTATGTGAAATACCTCATTGGAAAAACAACTGACCTGGAAAATAGATCCAGAAGAGAGAATTTAAAAATTATGGGACTACCTGAAAGCCATGATCAGAAAAGGAGAGCCTAGACATCATCTTTCATGAAATTATCAAGGAAAACTGCCCTGATATTCCAGAACCAGAAGGCAAAATAAATATTGAAAAAATCTACTGATCACCTCCTGAAAGAGATCCAAAAAGAAAAACTCCTGGGAATATTGTAGGCAAATAACAGAGTTCCCAGGTCAAGGAGAAAATATTGCAAGCAGCCAGAAAGAAACAATTCAAATATTGTGGAAATACAATCAGGATAACACAAGATCGAGCAGCTTCTACATTAAGGGATCGAAGGGCGTGGAATAGGATATTGCAGAAGGCAGAGGAACTAGGATTAAAACCAAGAATCACCTACCCAGCAAAACTAAATATAATACTTCAGAGGAAAACATGGTCATTCAATGAAATGAAACTTTCAAGCATTCTTGATGAAAAGACCAAACCTGAAAAGAAAGTTTGACTTTCATACACAAAAATCAAGAGAAGCATGAGAAGGTAAACAGGAAAGAAAAAGCACAAGGGACTTACTGATGTTGAACTGTTTACATTCCTACATGGAAGGATAATATTTGTAACTATTGAAATTTTTCTCAGTATCTGGGTAGTTAGAGGGATTATACACACACACCCACAGCACAGGATGAGTTGAATAGGAAGGGATCATATCTAAAAAAAAAAATATTGGGAAAGAAAGGGGAAATGGAATGGGGCAAATTATCTCTCATAGAAGAGTCAAGAAAAAGATTTTCCAGTGGAGGGGAAAAGAGGGGAGGTGAGAGGGGGAAACAGTGAAGCTTACTCTCATCACATTGGGCTCAAGGAAGAAATAACATGCACACTCAATTTGGTATGAAAACCTATCTTACAATACAGGAAAGTGGGGGAGAAGGGGATAAGCAGGGTGGGGGGGATGATGGAAGGGAGAGCAAACGGAAGGAGGGAGCAATTAGAAGTCAACACTCTTGGGGAGGGACAAGGTCAAAAGAGTGAATAGAAGAAATGGGCAAGACAGGATGGAGGGAAATACAGATAGTCTTTCACAACGTGACTATTATGGAAGTCATTTGCAAAACTACACATATATAGCCTGTATTGAATTGCTTGCCTTCCCAGTGGGAATGGGTGGGGAGGGAGGAGGAAGAAAGAGAAGTTGGAACTCAGAGTTTTAGGAACAAATGTTGAGAATTGTTTTTGCGTGCAACTGGCAAATAAGAAATACAGGTAATGGGGTATAGAAATCTATCTTGCCCTGCAGGACAAGAGATGAGATGGGGATAAGGGAAGGGAGGGCACGTTGCGGGAAGGGGCAATCAGAATGCAAGGTGTTTTGGAGTGGCGGGAGGGAGGAGATAGGGAGAAATTTTTTAACTCAAAATTTTAGGGAAATGAATGTTGAAAACTTAAAAAAAAATTTGTAAAGAAGATTTTATAGAGATAAGATAAAAAAAAAGAAAAGAAAATTATCATTTGTCTCTTCTCTCCTTACCTTTTCTTTCTCTTTGGCTCTTATCTTCAGTGAACTGATGTAAAATTGACCTGGGAAAAAACATTAAGATAAATTTTTTTTGCTACTGAGCAAATATGAATAAAAATTGCCACTGTGTTGGTTTTTTGCTCCACAAAATCTCACAGGCCACATCTAGTTCATGTGTCCAAAACCACAACAGGACATTTCTGGTTAGGTTTTCATTTTCTGGAAACAGTCTTATTTAGTCAACAGGTATATATGTCTCATAATGTTCTAAACGCTATAGAGCAAGATATAGAAGATAATGTCCCTACTTTCAAAAAACTCATGACTTTGTGATGGACACAAAATGTAAACTCATACAACAATTGAGAGTACTTGAGCAAGCCTATAATCAAATGGTAAATTTTATTGAATGGAGAAATGTTACAGATGTTATAGGGAAGAGACAGTTACGGCCTAGAGTAGTTGAGGAAGACAAGTGAGACTTGTTCATAAAAACCAAACCAACCAATAGAAATTGTTTCATGATGCCAGAAAAAACTAGTGTGTATTAGCATGCATGTACATAATGGTCACATACTTTTATCTGTAATTTACTGTTTCCCTTTCATCCATTAGAATTAGGCAAATGTTGGAATGTTGGGGCACATACATTACTGGAATTTTATAGGACTTCTCTTTACAGTTACATAATAGCAAAACAAAAACAAAAAACAGTTGAAACACTTTCCTGCTGAAAGTGCCTTAAAGTATCTCAGGTTCAATGCCTAACAAAAATTTCCATATCACTTTGATCTTCAGCAGCTTCTTGAAATACATTTCAGATAGTACTTCAAATTATCTTGTCCCTTTTCCATTTCATTTATGCCTTATGACTTTAAAAAATTATAGGATCTAGTGCAGCATTTAACCCTAAACTGACAAGAAGTTTTGTGTGACAGCACCAAACAAAAGCTATAGTGAGTATGGTTACGATGGCAAACTATAAATGTTTTTAGAGCATCAAGATTCCCTCAACATAAAAGTAAGAGGCTGTGGGAAGTATAATGATTTTAGTAGAACTTGAGACTGAGTAATAAAGATTGAAATTGTTTTCATTTTCTTGTCTCCTTGTAGAGCTCTTGAAAAATCAGAAGATTGTCCCCTTTTTTATATCTTCAAATAGTTGCAGAAGTCCTCAGGGAAATACATTATATTGAATATCAAATACTTCTTTCCTTTCCTTTTCTTCAGATTTGTCTGTGATTCACTCAGAATGCCAATATAATTTTAATAACATTACTTTAATAAATCGCCAGTGGAGAAAAAAGGCCCATATTTTAGGAAATTTTGCTGTAAAATAGAAAAATGGTCTCCTGTCTATAAGGAATGGTAGGCATTTTACAGAACCAATTTCAGAGAAAGGGGATCTTTAAAGTTAAAAAATTACCTATCCGAACCCTTAAAAAAAGAAAGAAAACAAGTTCCCTGCTTCCAGTTGTCTACTGTACCTCCTGAAGGGGGCAGCTATGTAGTACAGTGGATAGAGCACCAGTGCAGGAGGCCCTGAGTTCAAATCTTACCTTGAGACAGTTGACATTCACTAGCTGTGTGACCTTGGGCAAGTCACTTAACCCCAATTGCCTTATCCTAGGTCATCTCCAGTCATCCTGATGAATATATGGTCACTGGATTCAGATGGCTATGGAGGAGAATTACGGTTGGTGACCTGCATAGCCCTCCCTCACTCAAAAAAACCAACTCAAGTGCAAGTCATGTCATTATTTCTCTCATGGCATGGTCTTTTTTGGCAGAAAAGGATGAACACACACAAGTACCTCCTGAAATATATCCAGTATTTAATCATAGAACTCTTATTAAGCTTTAAGGAGTACATTTCTCATTTAGTTAAATAAGTGCATATTTTTTATCTTATGACATTTTTAGATCCCAAACTTATTTTCTATTTGTGATAAGACAGTAAGAGTAACTGTGAATGTCTGTTCCCAAAGGCTGTGTGCCTTTGTATAAAACATGACATTTTCCATGTAATAACAAAGTAGCCTTTTTGTTTAGTATGCCTTTATTGTTTAGTAGAAAGTTGAAAAAATTGTAGATGTATGAAATTAACTCTCTAAAGTTAATTTATAAATATTAATACAATTATAATGTTTTTACCTTTTTTATTTACTGTTAAGTTGAAACCTGTGTGGTGATGTAAAATTAGGTATCTAAGGTAATTATACTTCATCTTACCAGCTAAAAACAAAGATCAGATTTTGACTTCTTAGCACCATGATAAAACACAAACTTTTTTAAAGACCAGGCTTACATGTACAGTTGCATTGCTTAAAAGCACTTTCTTTTACAAATTCATTTTATACTGCAGTATGAAATTGCATCATTTTGATGCAGTTTTTTAACTGTCACATTCTCTCACTGTAATGGGGGAAAAATCAGTTGTTAGTCACTCAAAATGGGAAAAAAACTTCTGTGAAAAGAACCGTTTATGTTCTCATGAATTTGGTTTTTTTAATGTAAAATCAGATAAATCTTTTTTTTAAGCAAAGATAATGCCGCTGGGCCACCTTTTTAAAGCATGTACCTTGACCTGTCTTGATTGTTGTCGTTGATCCTTTTTATAACCAAGAACTTGACTTGGCTTTACATTAAATGTTCCTGTGACCACAAAAGCAGTTTTTTCTTTGTAATATTAATTGCCTCATATGGGAATGAACAATACAGAATGGAACTTCATTGACACTTTTCTCTAAGTAGCTGGGATGATCAGCCCAAAACTAGTCTAGCTAGTGGAGTATGTTCTTTTAGCAGTGTTATCTATTTTATATGTAGGGAATAGTTCTGGATTAGTAAGAGAGTATTTTTTCCTATTTCTGTATTCCTAGATCGCACTTTCATTCCCTTCTATACACTTTTCATCACCCTTTCTTTGAACTTTTCTTTGGTAACTTTGCTCTTTTCACAGTCCATAAGATTATCAGTATCCAGTTTAATTATAAGAAAAATTCAATTCAGTAAATATTTAAGTGTTTACATGTAGATACTATACTATTGGGTATACAAAGACAGAAATGAAAGAGCTCCTGCCAGCCAGTAGCTTCCATTATGCTAGGAGGGTATAAAATGTGCACAGTAATATACAAGGTAATTGAAGAGGAAGGAACTCTTAACAAATGGTGAAAATTAATGAGATTTAAAGGAATTATTTTGGGAAACATGATAGAGAATCAAATCAAGAAAGAATAAGAAAAGTGCCATGTAGTATTAGATAATGAATTTGCAGTGGCCCAATTTGGCACTCTATTATTACTTCCTCTACATTTAGCTCTGGAGTAAGGTCCTAGAAAGTATTGGGTAGGTATGAACCAGTGTTGGAGATTGATGAACAGTGGGAAAGAACAAACAGGCAGGGTTGTCCAAGGGTGAAGGACATCAGATTGTTAAACTGTTTAACTTTACAGAGCCAAAACTGTAGAAATAAAAGTAAGCCCGCAGAAGAGATAATTATCCTGGAGAAGAAGAGATTAAAGGATTTTTAAAAATAGGACGGAGGCCAGCAGAAATATGGAAATACAGGAGATTATAGTAAGAAGGGAAATTTTCAAAGTTCAGGAGCATGGAAGTAGAATACTGATATCTGCAGTGTCATAAGTGTTTGAGGTAGAGCAAAACTTCAGGCTACATGAGTTGAAAAGGCTGATGATCTGGGAGTCCAGAGTATTTAGAAGCTCTTTATTTGAAAACTAAGTTATGAAATGATATAATATGAAAGCTAAGGTGAAGTAAAGAAAAAAACTAAGCCAAGTACTTGAACTCTTTGAGAAAGGGGAGAAATAATGACTTGGAGGCCAGTAGACAACTATCACAGATCCTGACAGTGTTATACACAGAGAGAGTACCCTTTGAAAGAAGAAGTTGCTGATTGATGGTGGCAGAGAAGGAAGGTTTGGAAGTGACAGTAAAGAGAGGCTGATGGGATAATATATCTTCTGGGGAAAAGCCAAGTTTTTCTGAGCACAGGAAGATAAATAGTATGATACAAAGATATTTAAGAAGAAAAGAATGTTGTTAACAATGAGACTGGGAGGGTAAAGAATAGATACCACAGGTTGGGTAAGGGTGAACTGAAAAAGTATTGGGAAAGATGTTTGCTTCAACAAGCAATAACTTTGAATTACAAGGATTAGGAAATAGAAGGAGGGAGATTGGCTAGTTTTAGGATCAGTTATACAAGGTCATCACTCAGAACAGAGCGTTAGGTAATCAATGGTGATGACATTTGGGAAGGTCCACTTTGAAGGAGGTCACTGATCCATAGTACATATCTGGGACTGTCATCTCATTTTTCTATTCCATCTGCGTTTACAGTGCTTGAGATGGACTATTACCAGGCATGGGACAATTAGCAGGAGTGGCAGCTGGGTATACTGTGTGATGAAGAGGCCTCAGGTTCCAGGCAGCATTTGGCCACTTCATTTCGTTTGTTCCATAATTCCAGTGAGTGCCTATGGCCCAAGCCAGCAAAGTAGTTAGTTGTAGTACCTGCTCTTTCCTTGTCAGTGGTAGCTACCACCTACCTGGACTCTTGGCCATGAAGGGGCTCTAGAGTTGGGTGAGTCTAAAGCAGATAGTGATTTCTAAATGGCAATGGGAGATAAGTGGTTGCCACTTTGGCCTCAGGCAGCTAGAAAAGCGATGAAAATTCCCAAAATCAGTCACAGGATTTTCTCCATCTTTTAAATATTTGACAGAAAGTAAAATAGCCTAACTACTGTATAAACAAGGAAAAAAGTTACTCTGACATCTCCATTGTTCCCATTAACTCAATTTTTTTTAATATATTCTAGTTAAAGAATGTAGACTGTTGATATTGTAAAAACACAGTTAGTGACATATCAATACTAAGAGGAGTCACAGCTAACTTAACCAGAATCATAGAATAGGGACCTTAGAGTTTACTTTACAGGTAAGGAAACTTGATCCCACAAAAGTGAAATGATTTATCCAAGATTATACAGCTGACAGGATGAGGACTCCCCACCCAAGTTTTCTGACTCCAAATGCAATGGCGTTTCCATTGTACCATGCTGCCTCTCCTTAGTTCTTCCATTTGGCAAGAGGCCAAAATGAATTTAGTTAGGTTAACTAAATAAAAGAAAGTGTGGCAGTAAAATTCCCATGAATTTTACATGGTTTATATCTAATTAAATTTTGGTAAAGATGTTCCTTTTTCAGTGAAGGTGAAACCAGCTTTTAGTTTTAAATGGGTTACTGAACTTTCTGAATTCAAGGTTATGTATTTTGTTTTGATTGGATAAAAAGAATGTCACAAAACCACATATAAAGTGAAAACCACAAGTGTCTCTCTCTTACTGAAAATGCATATACCTTGAAAATGAACAAGTAAACATTGTGATGAATGACGCAAATCTTTTTAAACTGTTCCTCATTTGTGTGAAAAATTATCTAGTAAGTGCATTTAAGCATATCTTTAGAATGTGAATAAGTGATACAAATGTACATTCACTCAGATACTAAATAGTTATGAAAAATTGTAACATTAGTAGCATATTTGGGTTTGAAGATGGAACAACTGCAGTATAGCCCTTCATTAACTGTTTGAAAAACATTTGGGACTGTAAGTTTAGAGTGTTGTAAATGAGCCAGTTCTCAAGTTCCTTCTAATGGGATCACAGAATTAAAGATTTCAGGTTTTCTGCTACGTCCCATTCATATGACTGGCCTGGTTGGATTAATGGTCATATATGTGACTAAAGCCCTAAGATGTAGACCATTGGTCCTGACATGCTTTTTGCTGTGAAAACTCCAAGTCATGCAACTGAACTATCTGTGAGCCAGAAACATACAGAAATTTTAATCGAGATGGCATTGACCTCTTTAGCCCCAAATATATCAACAGAGCTAGTTAATGCCCTAATGTTCATTTTAGAGTAGAGGCATAAGAAAATAAAAGATAGCGAGGGGGAGGGAGGGGCAACTTAGTGTTGTTCTTTTTTTTTTTAAAGTATAATAGAGGGTCACCAGTAGTTACTAAAATTGCCATTCATGTCTTTTCATATGCGGCCATCTTCACTTTTTAAATATAACTATACAAAACAACTTGGAACCAAAACAATTTCCTGTTGGCCTTGACTGTGCAAAAGTAGCAATATCTATGCTGTGATGAATGTATACTGGTGGTTTTGTTTTTAATTGGATGTATGAAAATTTTTAAATGAAGGAAGAATATGCAGTTTTTCTAAAGTATAAATTTTTATTTCTAAAAGAAAAAATTTTAAGAATCTACTTTTCTTAAGCTGGCTTTTTATCAGGTGATGCACAGGTCAGTGCTACATCCTACTTACTGAATTAGCATTTTCATCCTTTCCTTGAAATAGAAGTAGTTGTATGCTTCTAAATTGAAGACATTATCAGCATGGAATGGGCATTTATTAATTGCTGAAAATTGTATTACTTTCCTGAAACCTCTAATAGTTTGATTTTACCAGCAATGATTTCTTTGTGCTTCAATCTTATTTTATTGATTTAACAGACAAAATACAATTTATCCATTAAATTGTTTTAAAATTCGTTATTTACTTCTCTTATAGACATCAACTAGTCAAGCAATCTTCCGTCTCCAGTGTGGCATCTGCCACCTCTTCCGTGAAACTCTAATTCACAAAGGGTTTGTAGAAATTCAAACCCCCAAAATCATTTCAGGTATTTCTTTAAATTGGCAAAATTGAAATTGCGGTGCCCCAAAGTTGAGGTTGTATAGTGAATAGAATGTTGGCCCTAGAGTCAGGAAGACTTGAGTTGAAATCTAACCTTAAGATACTTAATAAGCTTTGGAACCCTGGGCAAGTCATTTAACATCTCTCTACCTCTGTCTCCTCATGGGATAATGATAACGCCTACCTCCCAGGGTTCAATTATGAGGATAAAAATGAAGGGATATGTTAGCTAAGGTAATTCAAACTTAGTATTATTATTTCCCTTTTCTTATTTTAGGTTTTTGAGAAGTCTATTCTCCATTATGTTTTTTGTCATTATACTATCAATGTGTTTCCACCAAATTTAACTCATTCCCCTTATTTTAAGAAGTTTTATATGATATAAAGTAGTTTTAAAGTGAAGCAGTATTGCATATTCCACAAAGCAGCAAGTAAATTGCGTCAAGAACTATTTTCATTACTTGGGTTTCTTTCAGAACTGGTGTTGCAGCCATCTAATTTGTTTGAGTTTAATTCATAAAATTACTAAATACAACAAACAGGAAAATCTCATAAAATTCTCTAACTTTAATACTTTAATTATGCTATTGGTTGTTTAAATGATGATTTTATGTTAAAAAGAAGTCCTTACTTTCACATGTATTACATGTAACAGTAAATAATTTGTTTAAATTGTTTTTAACAGTAAATAATTTAATTTTAAAATTTAAGTTTGAATTGTTTTTCTTGTGAGAATACATATATGCTATTCTTTAGTTTGTTTATGTCTTATTATTGTAATGTGAATATTGTACTTTTTCAGCTGCCAGTGAAGGAGGAGCCAATGTATTTACTGTATCATATTTTAAAAGCAATGCCTACCTGGCTCAGTCCCCACAGTTATATAAGCAGATGTGTATTTGTGCTGATTTTGAAAAGGTTTTCTGTATTGGACCAGGTAAGATTTTGACCAACTTGATTTTATTTGATTAGCACTGTATGTATGTTTATAATTTGGGGGCAGGTAGATTTCACAGTGAATGGAGTGCTGGGCCTGAAATCAGAAACACTCATCTTCCAGAGTTCAAATCTGGCCTCAGACACTTACTAGCTGTGTGAACCTGAGTAAGTCCCTCAACTCTGTTTCCTTCAGCTCCTCATCTGTAAAATGATCTGGAGAAGGAAATGTCAAACCATTCAAGTATCTTTGCCACGAAAACCTCAAATGGGGTCATGAAGAATTGGACATGATTGAAACGACTGAAGAACAAAAAAATTATAATTTAGAAATGTGTTTAACCAAAGTAATAGTATGTTTTGGGTATTAGAAGCATCCTTTCACTGATTAGGACTACATATTGAACCAAAAAAGGGCTTAAAGGACAGACAGGCAGAAAATTTAGTCCAGCCTCTCCCAAACTCATGAATCCTGGGCATAAATTCTCATAACTGCATTACAAATGGTGATCCAGACTATGATGAAATACATATCATACCTGAAGGCAAGAGTCATTTGAGAAGTAGAGGTGGTGTTTGGGCTCAGTGTAGAAGATTGGGTAGGATATGGAGAAAGAAGTGGGAAGAGCGTTCAAGTGAATAACATGAGAAAAGACAAAGAGACAAAATAAGCTTGGAATCCAAGTGTAGGAGGGAGAAGATACAAGTCTAGTCGAGGAACAGAATTTTCTGTTTAGGTGTTGGAGGTAGAAGAACCAGGGCTCCAGTTGCCTCACCTGCTGAGAGCAAATACGTTCAGACGTTCCTCTGGAAGCCGTGTTTTTTGCTATTAGGTAAAATCATTCCTTCAAGGCTAAGCCCCCTACGTAGATAAAAGCTTTGGTGGAAGCCATTAGACCCCTTTACAGATAAATTATATTTACTGTTAGTCATCTTCCTCAAATTTGGGGGCACCTTTTATAGTATAATCCTTATTTAATGTTACAGTATTCAGAGCTGAAGATTCTAATACACATAGGCATCTGACAGAATTTGTTGGTTTGGACATTGAAATGGCTTTTAATTACCATTACCATGAAGTAGTAGATGAAATTGCTGACACATTGGTACAAATATTTAAAGGACTTCAGGAAAGGTAAGTATTTTATGTTTCTCTATACCTCATTAATTTCTTAGCGTAAGTAAAGAATGGCTTTCTTGCATAAGAGATACGTAAGCTCCCACTATGAAACGGTGTAAATGAAGTTTCAGTAGTTAGATTTAATCAGTGAAGAGGGCGATACTAAATACCATATTAATCTGAATACAGGCCTCACGTTTGTCTCTTACAATCACATTCTCATTAACCATAGACAGCGCTTAAATATGGCTGGTCTCCTCAATGTAAATGCTAGCATTGGCTTCCGCTCTGGCTCACGTTGTAGAGAAGGCTGTGCCGGATAACTCTGGTGCTGGTGCTCCAAGAGACAGAAGGTCCACCCCAACCCATACACACTCTAAGGGGCTCCCTGTGTCCAGTATGGATTATGTAAAGTCCTTCATCTCTAAATTAGTTATTTTCCCTTTTCCCTCCTATCTAAGTGCAGGGAATTTGTAAGAATGGGAGGGGCCGCATAAGTGTTAATGAGTTTCTATGACTATTCTCAGGAGAACCCAAGCAAGTCATTTCAAGGGCTCAGAAATGAATTATTGATCTAGGGTAGCTATTCCCTTAGCATAGGCACGAATATTTTCCAGCAATCTTCATTGCCTTATTGTAGAATGATCTCATATCCTACCCCTGTTCCCTCTCCCCTGACACCCAACTCACCCCTACTCCCCAAAGTATATTGCCACAGATACTTAGGTGTTTTATTTTTAAGTCTTTGTTTTAGAATTCAGTATAACTCATAATGCCGCTTTTCTAGCTATAATTAAGAGATCTACTTTTATTGAAGAGCCTTTTCACTTTTGCAAGTCAAAAATTTGTATTCTAAAATTGTAGAATTGGTACTTTAACCATTTAAGCTTTTGGGTTTGGAGGGGGCAGTATAGGGAGCAATTTCCTTTGGTATTTTCCCAACTCATCATTTTTTTTTCCTTAATAAATCCAATTTGAATCAATCAACAATTAAAGAACCATTTACAAATTAGAAAATAATTAGCTACCATTATCATTACCCTCCTTTAGTTTATCTCCCCCCCTCAAAGAAAAAAGGATACATATTCATCATATAGTAAATTTGTAATATTTGACTTGTCTTCATCAGATACACCCACCATTTGTTGACCTGTAATGGGCATTTAAAATAAAAGCCTGATTTAGATAAGCCATACAATAATTTTAAATTTCTGTGTCAGCATTATAAATTGGAAAATCAGGTAACCTAGATTAGTCAGCTGACATTTTTGATGGACAAGAGCTGATATGCAGACTTTTGATAGAACATTCATACATTGAATCCAGTTTGAAGAATTTAATTATTGAAACTAATCATTTGGCTAAGCATCTGTGTTTCTGCAAAAGTTCCAGTGATCTATTAAGAGATGAGATAATGTTTGTCAAATTATATATACAAATTACATATTTTGTAGCTATATTTATAATGAAAGAATGAGGTTTTATACCTCTCAGGAAAAAAATTCTGCTTCATAACAGCTGTATTAGGAAAATTCACCTTCTTAAATTCTTAAGTTGTTTTTTCCAGCTGGTATTGACAAGAGTAGAACTTTAAAATTTTTGAAATGCTTGTTTTACTATCAATATACCAGTTTTACTAGCTAGGATGCATCCTGATCAAGTCCTATAGTAGCTGAAAGCCCACACACTTCTACTCTGAAAAGAACCAGTTGGGTGTTGATTGTAAAGAAATCTTAATTGTAAAGTTGTTGCTATGGTCATGACAAATAATTTAAGTGTGAGAAATTCCATTAAAAATTTAACATAATGTATTTGTATTAAGTTTTATTTTAACTTAGATAACTTTTTGTCCATAACATTCTTGGTCTGTACTCTGATTCAGAGTATGATTTTGTGTATTGCAACAGTGGCATCTTGTGGGGAGAAAATTAATGTTCATCTAAGCCTTTTTAATTAAGAACGTGCAAAATATTTTTTCTTCATAGGTTTCAAACTGAGATTCAAACAGTAAATAAGCAGTTCCCATGCGAACCTTTCAAGTTTCTGGAGCCAACCTTGAGACTAGAATATTGTGAGGCTTTGGCTCTGCTCAGGGAAGCTGGAGTGGAGATGGGAGATGAAGAAGATCTGAGGTTTGTGCTTTGGAAAATGAGAATGGTCCTCATTAATACTTTACAATTTTTAACACTATAAACTTTTAACAGCTGAGTTTGATAGAATTCTTAGGAATTTTCTTTGACTAGCAGATGTGGACTTCACATCTGCTAGTCATAGAATCCCGTTTACGTAAACATTTTATCTTACCTATATTCCAAGTTATTAAAGTTTAACAATTTGCAAGGACTTTGTGCAAACTCCTGTAGTATGAATTTATTGACTAACGTTACTTTTCTCCTAAATCAGCAGATTTTAAGCTAAGGTGTGTGTTTTTGCGATATATGAAGAATTGGAGTTTGCATAGAACTCAACTCAAACTACCCCTGTGAGGGAGTAATACAATCTTATTATGCCAGTTTGCACAAATGAAAAAACTGAGGCTCCATCAGTGATGTCAGAAACAATACTCAAAGCCAAGTTCTTGATGTTCTTTGCTCTCTCATCACTAGTGGCCATTTTCATTCTGAAATTTCCAGTCTAAGGGTCATTCTTGGTGGCAAAAAAGCAGAACAAGATTTGATGCCTCTACCCTCCTTCATCATTCATTATCACCATCCTAACCACCGTGATCATTACATTCATCTTTCTTTGATCCTTCTCTTTTTACAAAACTCACTTGTTGTCTTTTTGGGTTCATTTTGGATGTGACTCTTAGGGCTCATGTTATTCTTATGGGAGCATGCCACCTCCTTAACTGCTTTTGCTTTCATCTTCTGTATTTTAAAGCTGTTAGCCAGTGCGTTCTGTGTGTGTCTACATCTGTCTCTAGCACCTCTTCTCCCTAACTGGAGTGGTTTCTCTTGGCATCTTCATAGTGATCTCTGCCCGAAATCTTGTTGTTTTCCTAACAAACTAAAAAATCTGTTGACTAAAGTCATCGCTTTATCATTTTAGTCAGATTCATGAACAACAGGCTGAGACAGTTTCCTTCCTTCCCATCTTCTCTATACCCTTTTCTGTCACGTATCTTAAGATGGTTTGACAAGTGTCCTCAGAATTTACCATTTTTTCTACTTAAGCAACCACCTCCTTTTTGGTCAGAATCACATACAGGGTAACAGTACTCTTCATTACTACTTACTCTACTTTTTGAGGACGAATTTAGCCAGGGTCACACAGGTAGTCAACCAAACTCCTTTCTACCTTGTCTGTGTCTGTATTTGTAAACAAAATAAATACTGAAAATTGTTGATTTTTAAAAGATATTGGATATGTCATCTTATAGGTAAATGTCTTAGTGCTATTTTACATAACCTTTAATTTTTTTAACTTTAAAAAAAATTTTATTTTCCTTTTTTTTTTTTTTTTTGCCTCCCTCTCATCAGGAAAAAAGAAAAGAAACACAAACCCTTGTATTAAATATACAGTTAAGCAAAGCACATTTACATGTTGGCCACATACAAAAATGTATGTCACATTTTATTTCTTGCATTTATCACTCAGGAAATACGTCTCATACTTCATCTTTAATCCTCTGGAATAATAGTTTATTATTGCATCGATTAGAGTTCAAAAGTTTTATTTTTTTTATTTAATATTCTATTTTTTCCCAATTACATGTACAATTTTTAATATTTTCTTTTTATTTTGAGTTCCAAATTCTCTCCCTATCTCCTTCCCTTGCTTTTTCATTGAGAAGACATACAATTTGATATAGGTTATATATGCACACTCACAGACGAAAAAAAAAGGAAGAAAAAGTTTAATAAAGTATGCCTTGATGTGCACTCAAGACTCCACCAGTTCCTTCTCTGGAAGTAAATAACATTTTTCATATTAAGTGCTTCAGAATTGTCTTAGGTCATTGTACTGCTGAGAATAGTGAAGTCATTCACAATCCTTCTTTGTCTGTACTGTACAATGTTCTCTTAGTTCTACTTATTTTACTTCGCATCATTTTATTGAAGTCTTTATCTCTTTGGTTTATAGACCTAGTAGTGGTATTAGTGGATCAAGAGCATGCAGTTCTATAGCCCTGTGGGCATAGTTCTAAATTGCTCTCCAGAGTGGTTTGGATCGGTTCACAGTTCCACCAACAGTGCGCTGCTGCCTCGTTTTTCCCGCCAGTGTTGATCACTCTTTCTTTCCAGTCATAGTAACCATTCTGATAAGTGTGGAGCTGTACCTCAAAGCTCTTTTAATTTACATTTTTCTAGTCAGTAATGATTTAGAGCATTCTTCATATGAATTGCTCAGATTTCTTATGAAAACTGTTCGTATCCTTTGGCCAATTGAAGAATGGCTTATTTTCTTGTAAATTTGACTCAGTTCTCCCTATATATATATACATTTGAAAAATCAGAGAAATTTGCTGTAAAATATTTTCCACTGTTACAAATACTGTATTTCTTTCCATTCCATTTTCCCCCATTTATCTTACTCTCTCTCTTTTAACCCTGTCTATCCTCCAAAGTATTTTGCTTCTCACTACCACCTTCTACAATCTGCCTTCTCTTCTAACAGGTGCTCTCCACCTTCATCCCATCCCCGTTCTGTTGTCCTATTCCCCTTCTACTTTTCCTGTAGAGTAAGATAAGTTTCTCTGTCAGCCAGAGTGTATATGTTATTCCCTCCTAAAAGTTGTTTTTCTTTGAAAGTTGTTTTTGTAAAAACTTTTCTTCAAGTTCTCGCTTCATTCTTCATCAGTTCATGAAGGTCTTCCCCAACTTTCTCTGAAACTATCCACTCATTTTTTAAACCACAGTAATATTCCATTACATTCATTTATCATAAGTTGCTTAATCAACCCGTACAAATGGATACCCCCTCCCCAGTTTCCAGGTCATTGCTACTACAGGGATGCTATTAATATTTGTGTACACATGTTACTTTTTCCTCTTCCTTTGATGTCTTTGAGGTACCAACCTTGCTGTGGTAGCACTGGGTCAGAGGATGAAGTTTAATGATCTGAAGAGAGGAACATAGTTCAGAAAGACTCCAGAGTGGCCAGACCAGTTCACAGCTTCACCAACCCTAAAGTAATATGCTCATTTTCCCACAATTCCCAACAATTACAACTTTTCTTTTTGATCATCTTTGCCAATTTGACGTGTGTGAGAAAGAACCAGGTTTCCTTGAATTTGCATTTCTGTAATTTTAGTCTTACAAATTATAAAGAATGCCTCAACAAGGTGTTTTACTTGCATACTTTTCCTAAAATGGTTACCTAGGTAGCCAGTTTCATCCTTTTGTATGGAAAGGAGATGCAATAGTGATTGGTAAGTAATCTTCTCTGCTCCAGTCTGATAGTGAAAAGGAATTAGAAACAAATTACAGCCAGTTTCCTTTGGCACTCCATGCCCATTAGGTAACAAAGCATAGATAAAGGGAACTTTGATTTTAATTCCCTTTATTCCTTGGAATTTCTTCAGGAAATAAAACTGCGAAAGAACCCTGCTTTTCCTTTTCAATTTCAAGTAAGTTGCAAGACAGTATCTTGTCATTTTTATTGTTCAGATGCTATTTTAAGGCAAAACAATGTGCCATCTTTGCCCTGAAAATTTAAAACTTATTTCCTTTTGTACAGTGGTGTTATTCATTTATTCACAAATCAGACTTTCTATAAACTTGCCAGTCTCCATCATATAATCAGTTCTGAGACTAAAAATATGTAGAACCTCTTTGTAATCCTGTTGTTGAAGGGCAAGTTAAATACTCTATTGTTTAAAATGAGCAGAGTTTTGGCTCTATGTGGTTCAAAAGGAAGAAGGTATTTAATTTGAATCGAAGAACCTGGGTTCAAATCCTGCCTCAGCTACCTGAAACCTGTGTGATTTTGATCTCTCTAGGCCTCAGTTTCTTCATCTCTTCCCAGTCTCCAGTCTTACATCTCTGGCTTCCTAACAGATGTCTCAAACTAAGTGTCCTCTAGTCCCCAGATTCAGTCTGGTCCAAGCTCAATTCATTGTCTTCCACCTCTTCTTCCTAACTTCCCTCTGCCCTACTTGGAACTCAGGTGTCATCCTTGACTCCTCATTCCCTCCTGCTTAGCCATATCCAGTCAATTGTTTTTGCTGTTGTGGTTCGCTCATTTCAGTGGTGCCCAACTCTTCATGACCACATTTTGGTGTTTCCTTGGCAAAAATATTAGAGAGGTTTGCCTTTTCCTCCGAGGTACTGAGGCAGACAGGGTTAAGTGACTTGCCCAGGGTCACACAGCTATTAAGTGTCAGGCCAGATTTGAACTCATGAAGATGAGTCTTCCTGATTCTAAGCCCAAAGCTCTTCACCAGCTAGTTGTCCCAGTCATTTGCTAAATCATGTCAATGCTATATTTGTAAAATCTCTAATAGATGATTCTTTTCTCTCGCTTCCAGCATCCTAGTATAGCTCTCATTACCTCATGGCTAGACTGTTGAAAAAATCATTGATTGTTCTCCCTGCTTCAAGTCTCTCCCTATTCCAATCCACTCAGCTATCAGATTTGACCTTCCTTCAAGTATGGGTCTAACCATGTTCCACACACCACCACCTGCCATTTAATCTGCTCCAGTAGCTCCCTGTTACCTTCCAGTCAAATACAGAATCCTCTGCTCAGCTTTTAAAATTCTTCATTACCTGGTCCTTTCCTGTCTTTCCAGTCTTCTTATACCTTACTCCCTTCCACAATCACTGTGATTCTGTGACACTGGTCTCCTTGTTATCATTCACACAAAATACTTCATTTCCTCTCACTGTGCATTTTCATAAATGTCTATCTGTTCACCTGCCCTTGTCATCTTCACCTACAGACTTCTAAACTTCAAGTCCTACCTTATGCAAGAAACCCTTCCTGAAGAAATGGGTTTCCAAAGAGAATATTTTTTCTTGGATCTTGGATAGTTTTCTTCATTGTGAATAATACCTGGCCCAAGTAAGGCTGAAGTTACAAGACATCCAGTAATTTGGATGTGGGGAATTAAGACATTAAAACTCTTAAAAGAAAGACTCACATAATTACATGGGCTGTCTAGAGATTTCTTTATTCTGTAGAAGTAGGCCTTCAGTTCTCTAGCCCAGTCGGTAAAGTGTTGCTATTCATGTTTATGGAACACTAATATGAATCCATTGCATTTGCTAAGCCCTATTATGTTACAAATGGCCAAAAAGTACCAGAATATCAGTCTCATGATGGGGGAAGTATTCAAAAGGATGCTTTGTTGCAACATTTTTTGAAGAAAAAAGTACCCTTAGGGAAGAAAAAAAAAGCTCTTCCTGGTCCCTCTTAGCCTTAGTGCCTTCCCTTTGAGGTTATCTCCAATTTAACCTGTGTATGTTTCATTTGTTCATTAACTGTATTTTGTCTTTTTTGTTAGACTGAGATTCTTGACAGCAGAGACCTTTTTTGGTCCTTTGATGTACCCCTTTGTACCTCACACATACTAGGCCCTTAATAAATTCTTGTTCACAAAGTTTATCTGATAAAGGGATTATTTCTTAAATGTATAGGGAGCTAAGTCAAATTGAGAAAAATAAGATTCCCAAATTGATAAATGGTCAAGGTGTGTACCGAACAAGCAGTTTTCAGAAGAAATCCAAGCTGTCTATAGTCATATGAAAAAATGCTCTAAATCACTATTGATTAGAGAAATAGAATTAAAACAAATCTGAGGCACCACCTTACACCTACCTATCAGAAGTGACAAATGCTGGAAGA
>CM053771.1:249328503-249353188 GCA_028658325.1 Potorous gilbertii | reverse complement strand
AAAAAAAAGCCGTGATTATTTAACTTTCACACCCCTAATTGCAATTTCTCCAGGACTTATCAGAGGTGTTAATTTCATTTTTCAAGCATTAAGAACTGAGATTAAATGTTTTTCCTAAAGTTGGTTGCTATGGCAGGAACACACCACCATCCCCCTTTTGCAAAACTGAAAAGATGTAGAGGAGACTGGCAACTCCTTGTGCATTTTTGTGCTAATATTAGAGTAGCTTAATCTTTTCTTAATTCTTAATAAAGAATTCTTAGATAATAGATTGCATGAAGTGCCTTTCACAAAGCTGCACAATAATTTTGAGGTTCTGGGCAAGACATTTAATCTTTCAGCCTCCATTTTCTCCTCTGTGAAACGAGGATAATATTTTCTACTTCACAGGATTGTTGTCAGAATCAAAGGTAATATGTGATTTGTTGAACCTTAAACCACATGTAAATGCTGGCTATTACTAATAAATGTGTCTTTATAGCATTAGATATTTATGTTCTGATGGTAAAGAAATGTGCCAGGTCCCTTTCTAAACTGGACATTTGTGCAGACTTAACCTTTTCCTTTATTGCTCATCTCCGTTTGAATCAAAGAGGCATTGACTATTAAATCTCTTTTTAGATTTCATCATTGTTCCATGTGTCTAACACTTGCACAGAGCCTAGTATATACTAAGCATTTAATAAATGCTTGCTAATTTGCTCTGTGTGTAGAATAGAGTTCTTAAAAGGTATTACTGGCATAGGAAGACCCCATGAAAAAAGCTGGACTTCAGTTGTTTGACTAAGATGCTTGGTAGCCCTAGCCAAGTCACTGCATAAAATGAGTATTTGCACAACCTATCAGATTTATGAGAAGAATGCTTTAAAGTTTACAATGTAAACTTTGTGTAAATGGGAGCTGCTATTGAATATGATAATTTCTTGGTTGAATATTAGTCCAGCTCACATATATTCCCAGAGGCCTATCATTGCATAGAGGTATCTGTGGCTACTTAAGGCAAATTCAACTGCAACATGGATGTAGTTTTGGTGCTTGTGAAAATGAAAGGTTTGGATTATCTTTTTAAGCATTGTGGTTGCATATTTACATATGGTCCAGAACCTTAAAATTCAAGGCTCTGTGTAGATGGGGAGGGGGGTGAGGTTCCCGTCTATAATAAACCATGTTTTATCTAATAGCAATAGAATGACTAGACAGAAACTGACAAATCACATTAGAAATACTACTGTCACAAAACTAAGGAAAATTTCCTTTTGATTTTAGAGATGATAAACCTTTGAATTAATGATACAGTTTTATAAATATAGCAAGTCTAGGTATGAGGTTAAGATCATGAAGTCCAGTAACACAAAAACCTTGAATCTTAGGGTATGCAATAATTTGTTTAGTGTGAAAGGGCCATTTTAAATAAAAATTAGGAGGTGAGACATTTTTTGATGTTTAAAGAAAAGAATAAGTATTATGTTAAATATGTCAGATCTCAAGCCTATCTAGAAATCTGGAACTCAAAATGATTTGCTCCAAAATTTGTTCTAAATCTTTAAATACGTATTCCTGGAATAAGAAGCTAATAATGTAATCTAGCCAGTCTAATCTGTACTATTTGTCTTCCTCCTAGCATATAGGAATTTATTTCACTACTTTGAAACAGTGACACATTTTGGAGAAAACATTAAAGTACGTAAATTTATACTTGGCACAGTGGATCAACAATTGGAGTTGGAGTCAAGAAGACTTGATTTCAGATCCTGCCTCAAACAGTAGGTTTGTGGCTATGGGCAAGGCATTTAATCTCTTAGTCTTGATTTATCTCCAAAATGAGGATAAAAGTACCTCACAGGATTTTTGTCAGGATCTTCCAAAAAATATATAAAGTGATTTGCAAACTTTAAAACATGTGTGAATGCTAGCTATTATTAACAAATGTGTATTTAGTATTAGATAATATTTAGGTTCTTTTGGTAAAAAGACATGCCATGACCCTTTCTAAAAAGGGCATATATAGGTTTAGCCTTTTATTTTACGTCTCAGTTCTCTTAGGATTCTGAATATCTGGATCAAAGTGGTACTAAATATTAAATTTATTTTTACATTCATCTTTTGGATATATTGACTTACTGTATGATCTAGTATTTTGAATATAAAGACATACAAAATCTTTTTTTTTAATTTAGGATTATGCTAAAGAAAGATATGGAATATCTTCAATGATACAGTCACAAGAGAAACCAGGTTAGTTACTATTTTTTGTAAAGATTAAATTTTTTTCCTGAGTAATACCAAGAAAACATGTTTCAAATTCAGTGATGCAAGGAAAAGAATGCTGAGTTTACAATCACAAAACCTAGGTTCAAATCCTTACTCTCTCACTAGTTGTGTGACCTGGGAAAGTCACTTTCCTTCTCTGGGCCTCAATTTCCTCATCTTTTTTAAAGGGAGGGAAAAAAGTTGGACTAAATCATTGTTGCTAAATTCAAATGGAAACTGGCTTACTAAACCATACATACAGATCCCTGCCAGCACATATTGACTTAGAAAACCATATCTGCTTTGTTGTATTTTTTTTATTTTGTTAAGTATTTCCATGTTACATTTTAATCTGGTTTGGGTAGCACTCAGAAGTGTGGTAGGTATGACATCTCTGGAATAGGTAATCCCTCATAAGGTTCCTTCTAGTAGTTGGTGTACAAAATTATCATCCTAAGAGCAATAAAAGGCCTAATTGGAAAATGTGAATCATACTGTGTTATATTAAAAAGATTCAGGTATATTCACAATCTCATCTTTGTAGGATCTTTGATTTAAAATAAGATAGTAAAATAAGGCATTTGATGTTTCACATGAGAACTTAGCATTATTGAATGGAAGAGAAGTAGTAAATATTTGGTAGAAGTGTTGAACTTCCTCAAATCCATTTACTTTGGATTCTTAACAAAGCTTTGCCTACTCTAGGCACATATCTCTTTAGATACAATTATGATTATTTCTGCCTGCTTTGAATTTACCAAATCTTTCCCGTGTTCTCATTTTGTTTAATTCAAAATATTTGGGGATGATGTTATACTTTAAATGTATACCATAGTAACCTCTGTAAAATTGTTATCTTGAGAATTTTTTTGTTTTTAGTCTAGCTTGCTAGTAAAAATTGACCCTAATTCTTGATTATTTCCTTTGAAATCTGATCTTCTCATTTGAATTCTGCTTCTTTAACTTTTTGCCCCATAAAAAGCTTGAATTTAAAAAAAACTATTTTCATTCCTCTTTATTAATAATTTGATTTTTTATTAATTACTTTTTGCCTGATATATGGATTTATATCTTTAAATATATTTGTGAAACTAAAACTGCTACTAAATCTTTAGACAGCTGAATGCTTCAAATAAGAGAACTGCTCAAGAATTTTGTGCTTTTAGGATATAGTTACATTCATAGTTCTGTTTACGTCCTTTTGAACTTACTCTATTCCCTCCTCACAAATTCACTTTATGTTACAAATTTACTTAATCCCTCAGTGTGCCTGATGTAGCCAATTAATGAAATTATTTCCTATGCTAGTTTTATATTTTCTAAAATTGTAGAATCATATAATCTTGGGTTTGGACTAAACCTAAGTCCTAAACCTCCTGGGACTTTTCAGTCTCCAGAACTTCAACTAAACAGTCAGCTATTCAAAATTATCTCCTAGTGAATTCATTCTGTATTGCTTTGGCATTGCACCTCATCTTTCTGGCTTCCTACTCTTCCGACCTTGACCTTGTAACTTTTTTCCTTTTGAATTAATAAATTTTTCTAGTAAGAGATTATACTGTTTTGCCTTTTCTGTCTCCTATTGACTGAATCTACACAAAGGAGAGAAAAGAAATTTTAAAGAAGACTATTTACACCAAAATAGGAGATTTGTGCTTATGAACTCTGAGTTAGAGTGGTAACTGTAATTACAGTTAACTGCTTTGTTTCTCTTAGGCAATATAATAAACCTTTGGGAATAAGGAGCTTCACAATTATAAGTATGATTTATATGAGTCAAAGGGTATTATCCCTATATTCCTGCTTTTGTTTCTCTTTCTAGATTAATATGAATTGTTTTCTCTGCCAACAGTGGGGAAAAAAAGAAATTATATAAAAACTGAAAATGAAGTGGGGTTGGCAGGTGGTTTTGAGTGTGCATGTGAGTGTATAGTTAGGCCTGATTTTCAAAAAATGATAGAGTTTACAAAAAAAAAATCAGGGCAGAACCAAGATGGCAAAAAAAAGATAGACCTCACTTGAGCTCTCCCCGAAACCCCTCCAAAAAAAAGACAAATTAGGATCTTCTTGTTGCTTTCCAGAAGTTTTTATTTTATAAAGTGATTCACAAATTTCCATTAACTCAGTTCCTTTAGTACATTTAGACTTTTTTTTTAAATCAGGAACACATCGTACAGAAATTGAAATAATTTTTTATTTGAAATTTAAGAGGTTAAACAAGCATCTAGATTATTAACCTAGTTTTAGTATAATAACACAAGCTCTAGACAAGTTAAAAATTTTAATTGCTAGAATGAGCTCCCTTTTGTGGTGAAGTAACAGGGCCACACCAAAAAACAACATAGGCTTGAGATACCTGATCATTTATGTGGATTGATGTATATGTGTGTATTGCAGTTCCTGTTAGGGTCCTCTAGTTCATACCGAATGAATTTTCTGGTATCAGTTGGCTTTCCTAATAGGTTTAATATGTGGCATAATAACTTAACTCATGTTTTCATAATGCTTAGGTTAGTCAGTGTACAGACTGTAATAATGTAGAATAAATCAAAGACAGTTCTTCATCTAAGACTATCTCAAACTGAGATTGTGCTAGCTATCATTGTCTAACATAGGGATTCATGACCTTTTTTATGTCATGAACCCCTTGGTCAGTCTGGTAGAAATTAGATCATATACAGTTGTATATCCATACAGTACAGTACACTATTGCAAAGTCAGCAGATAAAAACCATTATTTTATCTTAATCCTACTTAACCCTTTTGTGCATCTTACTAAGTACATTGATCCAGTTGCCACCATCATTTTTGCCATAGACAGTTTTATCTGCCAAGAGTTACCTTTTTTTGTGTCACAGAATCATTTGAGAACCTGTGAAACCTGTGGATCACTTCAGGTTTTTAAGTGAATAAAATAAAATACATAGGATTAGAAGGGGGGAAATTGTGTTTAAATATAGTTATTGAAATATTTTACAAGATTCACAGGTCCCAGATTAAGAACCTCCACATTTAGTCACTATCTTAAATGTAGATCACGAGGCAAACCTTTTTTATTTTTCAACATATAAAATAAACCAGTCTCTTTTCTTGGTAACCATTTTTGCTCCCCATCATACCCAGCATCACTCTTAATTATTCCTTTGTACATTTTCCTGTATTCCTCCCGTAGTTTCAACTATAGACTTAACATTTTTAAGTAGGAAAAAAAAGATAGTCATTTTCCCCTTGTTGCCATCATTGAAATCTTGTTCTACTTGGTTTTTGGTAGAGTCCAATGATAAAAGAAATAGAAACTTTCAAGAGATGACAACTATTCACATAGTTGTATGCCATTTATGGAAGCTAATAGTTACACTAAAATAGGATTGGGGTGGGGTTAGATTGACTTGATTTAGACTTTAGATTTACTTGTTCAAACTTGTTAACTTGCTTAACTTGTTTTATGCAGATCGAATTTTAGTTCGAGTTAAAGACCTGACGGTAAAAAAAGCTGATGAAGTAGTTTGGGTTCGTGCCAGAATTCATACAAGCAGAGCTAAAGGTGAGATTATTGGTGTGTTTTTAATTATTTGTGAGTACCTTATTTGAATTTATTACTCTAGTTTCTCATATACAAATTCATGAACATTTTTACTTGTGGTATTTAATTTAAAGTATTTACCCATGAACAATTGCATAAGACATTTTCCCTTTTTCCAAAGGACCATGATAATCTAAAGACTAGAGTTTAAATCAGTCAATTTCCTTCCTGAACTACAGTGACTAGAACTGAGTACGTTACCATAGAGGTCATATGACCAGGTAACAAAATTATCAGCATTCTTTCTGTGGATACTGACTCTGCAGTAGAGGATAGCAATGATTTACCATGTTACACTTGTCACATTGTTTAAAACTTCAATCCAATAGTTCTTTTTCCACCAAATTATTATTTGGCCAGTCTTTATTTAGCTTATAAAGTTGGGGGGGGGGGGGTGACAGTAAAATAAGTGTAGAATTGAAATTTTACCCTATTTAATTTGGCCCATCATTCAAACTTGTTGGCTTCTTTTAATGTCCTGGCCAATCATCTGATTCATCTGATTGATTACCTTTAACTCTCCGTTTCACTCAATCTTCAAATTTATCTCCAACCGGTTGACAAATCTTGCTGTTCCTACCTTGCATCTCTCCCATCTAATTCCTTCTGGTCATTTACATAGCTACTACCCCAGTTCAGACTCTCCTAATTTTTCTCCCTAAAGTCTCTTAAGATGTAGTGCATACCATATACCACTGCCAAATAATTTTCCTTAAACATGAATCTGACCATATTATATTCAGCTAATTCTAGTAGATCCCTATTGCCTCTAGCATAAAATATAAAAGTAGCTAAATGGTGTAGTGAATAGAGTGCTGGGCCAAGATTCAGGAAGATTTCTCTTCCTGAGTTCAAATCTGACTTCAGACACTAATTGTATGACCCTGGGCAAATCACTTAACCCATTTGCCTCAGTTTCCTCATCTGTAAAATGAGGTGAAGAAGAAAATGGCAAATCACTCCAGTGTCTTTGCCAAGAAATGGGGTCATGATGAGTCTGACACAATTGAAAACAGCTGAAATAAAATATAAACTCTTGTTTGCTTTTAAAGCCTTTTACAACCTGGCCTCAGCATATCCAGCTCTTTGGGTTATTAATTCCCCTTCAACAGGCTATGCTCCAGCCAATCAAGTCTTCTCTCTATGTCTCACATAGATATTCCACTGCCTGGTCTTTTTACCTTTGCATTGATCATTCCCCATTCCTGGAGTGCACTCCCTATGATATCATAGGATCATTAGTCTTAATGAAGTCTTGCTAGTTCTTATTGACTATATTTGCATAAATAACACATATCCTAATCTTTTAATGTAATATTTTCTTGAATTTTGTCAAACTGAAGTCATGCTCACTAGCCTATAGTTGAGAATTTTGCCCTCTTCCTTTTTTTCTTTTAATCTGTACTGTCATTTATCTCTTCATTTGCATAGTCATCACTTCAGTTCAGGGGTCTCTTTGCTTTTTGCCTAGATTGCTACAATAATCTTCTTACTTGATCTCCCTGCCTCAAGCTTCTCCACATTTTAGTCCGTTCTCCATACAGCAACTAAGTTGATTTTCCTAAAATGAAGATATGATCGCCACACACAGATGTAGGTACACGCATGCACACATGCATGTACCTTTCTTACTCTATAAAATTCTTTTTGTCATTGAAGTCTTTTTCGCATTCTGGCCCCTTCACATTTTCTTGCCCTCATTTTCTGCAATCCAGGTATGCTGTCCTCTACCCATTGTTTAGCATGAACAATACTCCCATCTTGCATCTCTGCTTTTATACTGTTTGTTCCCAGGCATTCCCTCCTTATCCCTGCCTTTTGAAATTCCTTCTAAAGGAATTTCCTTCACGACTCAGTTTCACATGAAGCTGACCTCACAAGACTTCTGCATGAAGTCTTTCCTAGTCACCCAGCTGCTAGTTCATCGCCTGCCAAAACTACCTTTATTCATTTTATATGTTAGTATATACTTAAGTTTATATAGTGCTTAGCATAGTAAGCACTTAACCCGTTAGGCATTTCTTCAATGCCTGTGATGTGACAGGCACTGTGCTAGGTACTGGAGATACAAATGCAGAGAATGAAAAAGCCCCACGTTACTTAAGTTCTAAAGAGGAAGACAACAAGTACATGTAAAAATATATGTGGAATAACTCTAAGGTGATTAGGGTTACAGAGGAAGTGCATTAGCAGCAGAGGGGTCAGCAAAGGCTGCATATGAAAGATGAGTGTTGAACTGCATCTTGAAAAAGAGGGAATGTGTTAATAAGTACTTCTTGGTCAAATTATTTCAGTGTGCCTCCAGTATCGTTGATAGAGATCCGAAACTGGCCATTTTTCCAGTACCGTGTCTAGGCCTGTGACTTACAGTCAATGAGGGTGGCTAGGTGCTCTTTCCATCTTCTTTATTATATTTCCACTCTCTGTTTTTTCCTTCCTAATTGAGTGATTATTCTCTTTTGCAAGAAAAACAAGCACAGTAAGAGTTGGTTAGTTTGACCTTCTCCCTGTATCATGTCATCAAGTGCAAGTATCATTCTAATCCTTAATTTGATCTTCCCTTTGCCCCTAAATTTGGTGAAAGGCATTTTCTCCATATACAGCTCACTCTGAGTGTTATTGCTATTCTTGCACAATTGTTTTATTCTTTCGTGTTTATACTTGCTACCATCTTTTTGTTTGATTTTTAAAAATTTGGATTTATCAGAAAGTTCTTTGTGCATATTTGTTAATCCCTATAATTAGAACAACAACAATAAACATGCCAGGCACTGGAGATAATTAATACAGAAATGAAACAATCCTCCTTAAAGGAGGTACATTCTGTGGGGTGAAATAACAAGTACCTTTTTACAAGGTAGTTAGATAGGATTCCATGAACAAGAGGTGAGGTGAGAGCATGTTCTGGTCTGTAGGGACAGCTAGTGCAAAGGCTTGGAGGTTGGAGATGGAGTGTCATGTGAAAGGAACAGAGAGAGAAAGCTAGTTATCTACAATGCAAAATGCAGGAGAGAAGAGTATTGTATATTGAGATTGGAAAAGTAGGTTGCTCCCACATTGTGAAGAAATTTAAAAGTGAAACATAGTCGTTTATATTTTGCCCTAAGCGCAATAGGGAGCCACTGGAGTTAATTAAGTAGGGGAGTGTTATGGTCAAATTTGCATTTGAGGAAAATCACCTTGGCACTAATATTGTATACATTGGAGTGATGAGAGACTTGAAATAGCAAGACCAATTAGGAGACTGTTAGAATACTCTAGGGGAGAAGTGATGAGGTCCTGAACTAAGGTGGCTGCTATGTGTGCAGAGAGGAGTGAGATTCAGGAAATATTATGGAGGTAGAAATGGAATAATTTGACAGTAAATTAGATATGTAGTGTGAGACAGAGGGCAGAGGCAAGGATAACACCATAGTTACCAATCTGGGAGCCTAGATAGTGCCTTCAACAGAAATTATTAATTTTGGACCAGGGCTGGGTATGAGAGGAAAGATAATTGAGTACTGTTTGGACAGGTTGAGTTTGCAATATTCCCTGGGATGTCTGATTTGCAATGTCTGTTAGTGATGTTAGACTGAAGCTCAAGGGAAACACTGGGGCTGAGAGAGAGAGAGAGTGGGTGTGGATGTGGGTGTGTGAGATCTACATAGACATTGGTCAGTCTAGAATTTGTTAAGTGCCTGCTATGCTCCTTTGATAGACGTTGAGGAAACAAAAATTCCTGTGCTCAAGAATCTTAATGATAACACAACTAACGTGAAAATGTTTAACATGAATGTATATGTAGAGCCTGTGTCAGACTGCACACTCTCTTGGGGAGGGGGAAGGAGAGGGAGAATGAAGAACTTTAGAACTCATATTGTTACGGAAGTGAATGTTGAAAACTATAAATAAATTAATGTTTTAAAAAAGAAGAAAAGAAAGACCTTGCTCTAGCTTCTAATGAGAGCCAACATATGTATGGAAGATTTTGGCTGTAAGTCAAAGGGAAAGGTCCTATGGTCTTTAGGGGGCCGTGTCAAAACAGAAGGTAATGCTTCTTCTTTAATGCCATTTCCACCAATAAAACTATATCAGTTTTGAGTAGAGGGAGGAATCTTACTGGTAATGAATCACTTGGGAGCAAATGATGCCAACCAGAGTGTCTGTGTAGAGCAGGGCTTCTTAACCTAGGGTCCAATTGTTTTTTTAAAATATTGGTCCATTTAAAAAAATTTTTTTGATAATTGTGTTTCAATATAATTTGTTTCCATTCTAACACTATGTATTTTATGAATTTAAAAACATTTTTCTGAGAAAGGGTTAATACTTTTCCAAAGATGTGATGCACAAAGGCTAAGAGCCCTTGGTGTAGGGAGAAAAGAGGGCCAAAGACATAACCCTTAGAAGAAAAGAGCCATTAGAGAAGTAGGAAAAGAACCAATCATGAGTAGTCCTGAAAACTCAAGGAGGAGAGTGGTCAGCAGGGCCAAAATCAGCAGACAGGTTGAAAAGAATGAGAGCTAACAGGAGGAGAGTAGACTGAATTAATTATAGGAGATTGCAAAGTTCTTTAATGTCTTCAAGCTTCTTTGTACTACTTTACTGGTGTTGATGTATAGCTGTCCAATGTGTACCACAACAGTTTCTGAAGAATTGAAAATAACTATTACACAGAGGGCAAAGGGAAAGGTGTATGATGTGTATGAGCAGGCTGCATCATCTGAATAGTGAGGAACTTTGATGAAAATCAAGGGTAGATTTATGGGAAATGTATAGTAGAAAAAGATGGCCTAGGATGATAGGTAAACAGTCCAAGAACTCCACTGTTTCAAAATATGAAGAGAAATCAGGGGGTGATATTTTGTAGAAAAGAATTGCCCAGGATAGGTCAAAATTTACATTACTAGAGTACATCACAATCAGCAAGCCTTTATTACATTCCTACTATATGCCAAGTGCTGTGGGTACAAATAAAAGAGTAACACAATCCCCATTCTCATGAAGCATGCACAGATGTATTTCCAAAAGATTTCCAAAGAAGAAACAAAATCAATGCTCCACAAAGGAATAAGCCCCTTATTATGTCCAAGTTTTATTTTCACAAAAAGGAAAGAAGTTATTAAACTTGAGATACCTGGAGGAGAGAGGAGCAAAGGAAGAGGGGAGGAGGAGGAGGATATATCAGGATCACAAAGATTAAACCCGAATCCTAGAAGGGACATGACACGTAGTATCCTCACCTTGGATATAATGATCTTTAGACCCCGAAGAAGGAGGAGGTCTAGGTAAGAGGTGCCATTCTACTTTTGCCTCTGAGGTTATATCATTTCTTTGTTAGGACACCTAGACTGTTCCACAGGACAGAGTTGTTCTTCAATGCAGAAGATAGCCAAGAGTCTTTATATAGGTGGAGCCTCATTCAGTTATGTCAGATTAGTTTCCTAATGCAGTAGACGCATTGGTGCCAGTTAGTTATGAATTTGAAAGCTTCCAAGGAAGTACGTTCCCAATAGATTGCAGAAGAGTCAGAGCATGGTCAGAAGGTTTAGGCCTAGGAAACTAGAGGTTTTTCTGAGCTGCCACAATTTCCTTCCAGTCCCTTTCTTCCCTCCCATTTCCCAAAAAAAGTTGTAGGAGGGTTTGAAATATCAGTGATAGAAAGTTTCTAGGCAGAAATATTCTTAATACACTGCTTATAAACTCTTCAAAATAAGTAATTACTTTAAAAGCAATGATAGAAATTCTGTTGAATAATATGTCTTTCAAGGGACGTTTGTGTTTTTATAGATAGATTCTTGAGATTTATTAAAATTGCAAAGCTCTATTAATTTGCAGTTTCCTTTTTCTATGTGCCTAATGAAAGTCACACAAATTTTCCATTGTACTTTATGACTTTCATTTATTTGGGGTGATGCAGCATATCCTATATGTTTCTGCTATTGAAGCTGCACTTGCATTAATATTTAATTGAACATCCTATGCCCTGTATTATACAGGTATACAATAATGTCATGTAGCAATGACTTATTTATTTGCAAAGCTCACTACCTAATCATAGATTCAGTCATTGACAGTATGAATACCACACATATCTTGGGGGAGAAAGTGGAAAATAAAAAATTACTACTTAAATGATTCCACTGCTATCTTCAGAACTGTTACTAAATTCGATTACCACCTTTCTGATCTCTCTAAAGCAGAACTTCTTAACTTGGAGTCCACAAGAAGATTGTGGGGCACATGAACTTGGATAGAAAAAAATTATATATCTGTATTTTAACTAATCTGCAAAACAAATATTTTGAGAAGGGATTCAAGGAATCTTCTATTGGAAAGTCTTTACCAAATTGCCAGAGGGAATCCATGAGACAGAAATGGTTAAGAACCTCTGCTCTAATATAAAGTAAGCAATTTAAGGGTTATTGGTTCGCAAACTCTGTAAAACTGAATTTATCTGTTTTCTAGAACAAATTCTTTCTTTTGATCTTCTGTTTCTTTTCATGTAACCATTGTTCTCCTCGTCGTTAAGTATGAGTGATTTTTTTTCCTTCATAGCACTTCAAATCTTTCACTCCTTTTCTTTGTCTGCCTCTCTCTTCACTCCTTTTCTTCATTCCTAAGAGGCAGAAACTAGTGGCTAGAGAGCTGCAATTGGAGTTGGAAAGACTTGGATTCAAGTCTCACATCTGACACGGACTGGTGGCATGATCTTGAGCAAATCAATTAACCTCTCAGTGTTGTCGGCGGTTGTGAGAGGCACCTGGTAGCACATTGGATGAAGCCCTGTACCTGGAGCCAGGAAGACCCAAGTTCAAGTCTAGCCTCAGACCTTTATTGGCTGTGTGACCCTGGGCAAGTTGCTTAACCTCTGTTTCTGTCAGTTACTCATCTGCTAAATGGGGATAACAGAAGGCCCTACCCTCTCAGCATTGCTGTGAGGATTAAAAGAGATAGTAATTGTACAGCACTTAGCACACAGTGCCTGACACATAAGAAGCGCTATGCAAATGTTATCTGTTACGTCTCTCAACTTCTAAGTTAAGCGAAAGGTGCCAACCTGTGTTAGTGGCAGAAATTTCCTCATCAGGGAGTTCCCATACCAGTGAAATCACGCATCCAGTTCCTAGACCAACTCCTTCCTAAACTCTATCCATAGTCTCCCAATGGTTTTTCATGCTGCAAAAATTTCTTATACAGTCACACCAGATTATTCATTAAACACTGCTTTTATCATCTGCTCAAAAATCGTCAATGATTTACCGTTGTCCAAGGAGAGAGTATGAACTTCTCTGTTCCTATTCAAGGTGGTACAACATTTTGCCCTTCGGATGCTTTTTGCTTCTTCTCTTCCTATTTCCTTAGGTAACTTTTCTTTATATACATAGGCACATAACTTAGGACTCTTACACTGAAAGTTAGAATACAACTGAAGCCTGCATCATTCAAATAAAGAAGGCAATTTCGGGGAAAATGACAAATAGAAATGTGTCACTTTAAAATTATATTGGTAGCTCTTCCTGTCTGTGTTTCCGAAATGAGTAATATCTTCTGAATTTGCTCAGTTGTGCTAAACTTATAGTTCTGTGAATTCTTTTGATATATGTATCTGCAAGGCACCGAGTCCTTTGATAATTTTCCACAGATTAGCATGTCTCAGCTATTAGATTGGGTCTTTAAAAAGTATATTTTTCCTAGTTCTCCTTTGTACACAGGACAGAGAAATCTCTTCTGAGAATCTGAATGTTAACTTAAAAACAGAGAAATGAGAATACTAAAATTGGGGAGTGAAATATACACATTATATAAAGTGGGTTTGTTCAGGAAGTTGCTTAGGAATCAAAAAAGTATGGGGGTGGGGGGAGTATAAATAGTATCACTTGCATTCACCAAAAGGTATCCGTGAGTTTCTGGCTATCCCATTCTAAAGTTCAGACAAGGTTCATTGGCATTTCTCAGTTATTTATTCAGACATGATTACTTGCCCAATTTTCCAAATCTCAAATAAGTAGCATGCAGGAAAGTTGTTGCTCAATGGTCACCTATATTGACAGTCAGGAAATGACAGAAATCCGCAGAACTTCAATATTAAAAGTTCTGTACAATCAGAATAAATACAACCCCGGCTCTTAAAAGCTCTGTGACTTCTCAGAGCTTCAGTTGTGAAAATGAGGAGTAACAGATGCCCTCATTACTTCAAAAGACCTGTTGTAGGAATCAAATAAAGTAGCAGATGTAACTTGCAAAGTAAAACGTTTTTCAGACTAAAATTATTTGTTACATAATAGTTTGTTGTAGAAATAAAATCTGGTAAAGTATGTGAAAGAACTGTGTAATCATGGAGTGTGATAGTAAGCCGCTGGCTTTTTTCCCTTGGACTAAACCTCACCAGTGTGGGGGACTACCTCTACAAAAACAGATCTACCTTATAGTCGTAATGAGTGGTTTGGACACTAAGTAGTTAAGTGACTTGCCCAAGGTCACACAGGTAAAAAACAGTTATGTTTCAGAGGTGTGATTTGTATACAGGGCTTCCTGACTATAAAGCCAGACTTCTGTCTAGTACATTGTGCTACTTTCTTAAGCTCCTATTATTTAGTATTTTTATTGAATTTGTGATATCAGTGTTAGAACCTATTCACAAAGTTATTGATATCAGTCCATCTATATATTGTCATCACGTGTACTTTGTATCTGTGTCCTTGAAAAAACTCTTCATAGGAGCCCACCTAACATAGTAAAGGGTGTGGGGGGGAGAGTGGGTCCTTCTTAATTTTTTTTAACATTATATAATGCAACACACAAGCTGTCCATGTGTGATCTTTCATTCTCAGTGCATTACCAGTCTACCTAATTTTCTGATCGTACACCTCCTGGGTGTTACATTCTTGAGTATAAGTTGTCATTGATAATAAGTTGCAGCATAATTACACCCACCACGTGTCTCACTGTTGCCCTGACTCGTGCACAGTCTTGATTCTTCGGAGATAGTGACGTTTCGTGATTTATACCCAGATAATACCATTAGAATAACTAATGACAGGCAGGCAGCATTCTCAAAGTGCTTTACGTATGTTGTCTTACGTGAGCCTCACAGCCACCGTTGTGGCACAGATTTTATGATCATCCCCGTTGTACCATTGAGCAAGTGGGGACCAAGAGGCTGACCTGTCCAGGCTCATGTGAAAGGTACGCATCAGAAGGAGTGTTGGAACTCAGGGATTCCGGCTGTAGAATAAATAGGAGATAATCAAGAGAGGGAAAGCATTACAATTAAGAAGGGATTAGGAAAGGCTTCTTGTAGAAAATGGAAGCTGGTCGGCAGAGATGAGGAAGGAAAGCATTCTAGGCACGAGAGATAGCCAGAGAAAATGACTGGAGTTGAACGATGGGGTGTTGTGTTCGTGGAACATCCAGGAGACCAGGGTCACTGGATCAAAGAGTATGTATGATAGTAAGAAAGCTGGAAAATGAGAAGGAAGGACTTGGAATGCCAGACAGTATTTTCATTTTCATTTCATTTCCCCACTGAAGGTGGGAGCCATTGGAATTCATTTAATGGGGAGTGACATGGTCAGACCTGTGCTTTAGGAAAATCATTTTGGTTGCTGGATGTAGGGTGGATTGGAGTGGGGAGAGACTTGAGGCAGGCAAATCCATTAGCAAGCTGTTACAATAGTCCAAGCATGAGGTGATGAGGGTCTACACCAGAGTGGTGGTAGTGTCAAGAGATAAAAGGGTGTATTCATGAGATATTGCAATGGTTTAAAAAGAAAAAGATTGAATAGAGGGAGAAGGGGGTGAGAGATGGTGAGGAATTAAAGATGACACCCAGGTGGCAGACCTGGATAACCAAGAAGATAGTGGTGTTCTTTGCAATGAGAGGGAAGGAAGGTAGGAGGTGGGGAGGGTTTAGAGGAAAAGAAATTCCATTTTGGACATGTTCTGTTAAAGATACCTAATGGATATCTAGTTCAAGATGTCTGAAGACAGGTGGAGATTTGAGATCAGAGGTCAACAGAGAGGTGAGAGCAGGATAGGTTAATTTTTAAAATTGTTAGCATAGAGATGGTAATTAAATCCATAGAACTGATAAAATTGGTTTAATGCCATCAAATGGCATCAAAAGGAGAAAGAGAAGAGGACCCAGTACAGAACCTTATGAACACCTATGGTTAGAGGATGTGATCTGCATGAGGATGCAGCGAAGGAGATTGAATAGTTAGGGAAGAGAGCGATGTCTCAAAAAAAAACTTGAGAGAAGATAATATCAACAGTGTCAAATGCTGCAGAGAGGGAAGAGGGGAATGAGTATTTGGAAAAGTCTGTTGAATTGGGCAACTAAGAAGCCATTGTTAACTTTAGAGAGAACATTTTGGGTAGAATGATAAGGTCAAGCCTGATTATAAAAGGTTAAAAAAAGTCAGAGGAACTAGAGGTGCCTATTGTAGAAGGAGTTGAGCTGCAACAGGCAGAAGAAATGGATGAGAGTTAAAAGGGGTAGAAGATGAAGGAAGGGTTTTTTGAGTGTGGATGAGACATGAGCATGTTTGCAAACAATAGGGAATGAGCTAGTAGAGGGGGAGAGATGGAAAATAAAAAGTGATGGAAGGGAGATGACAGATGAGGCAGTCTGTTGGAAGAGACAGGATGGATTGAACAAGTAGAGAAGATGAAGATACTCCTTGCCATGTGTGACAGATGAAGGAGTTCATAGTGGCAGAAGATACCCAAGTAATTGAAGAAAAGGGAACTCTCAGCAAATGATACCCAAGTAATTGAAGAAAAGGGAACTCTCAGCAAATAGCCTCAACATTTTCAGTAAAATAGACAAAAATTTTCAACTGAAAAAGTGGTTGGGGGAGAGGACACCATGGAAAGTTTGAGGAGAAATGAAAAGATTTGAAGAGCCACTGGGAAGAGTAGGATAGTGAGTTGATAAGGGGGGCATAGTAGGATTACTGGTGCAGGGAGGGCTCAGTTGAGATTATGTAATATAAATTTGTAGTGGAACTAGTCAAACTGTGTGGTTTTCTTCATCTTCATTCAGCATTAAATATATAGGAGCAGAGGCAGTAAATGATGAAAATGATTTAATGAAGTTGACTGGGCATAATTGTGAATATACTGGTTTTAGAATTCAATAGAAGGGGTCAGAGAGTTGAATTGGTTTTACCAAGTGGTCAAGATCTGGAAAAGATAAAAGAGTGAATAGTGCAAGAGAGATGAGACAGAATTGGTTGAGGAATTCAAGGTCATGATGAAGGCAAAGAGTAGAGTTTGGTTACAGGGGGTAGAGGATTAGGTGAAAATCAAGTAGAATATGGTCAGATAAGAGGATTTGGGAGTTCTTGACCGGGAAAGAGGTGTATTTGTATGTGATTGCAAGATGGAGGGTGTGACCATATTTGTTGTGTGGCTTCAGTGGGGTGGAGGAGTCACAGGAAGCGAACAGGTTGAACTGAGTACTTAGGATGTTTGGGGGAGGAAAATCATTATATATGTTGAAGTCCCATAGTATGAGGGTATGCTATGAACATCTGTTTGATAGGATTTTATTTTAAAATTTTGAATTCATACTCAGAAATGATCTTTGTCTATAGACCAAAATCCTATCAAACTAACGCAGTTTATCCAGGAGGTATTAATCACAACCAAGTTAGATTAGACCAGAGATGCAACAAGTATTCAACCTTAGTCGCTATCAGCTGGCCATGGTCTTCATACATGCTGCTAGCTGCAACCACCACCCCTCATTTCTGCCTTTTACAATACCTCATTCCTTTCAAAATTCAACCTGAATGCTTCCTCCTACCTGGAGTCTCTTGATGCCAACAGTTGCAAATACCTCTCCCCTCTTTGAAAAATTTTACTCTGTATTCATCTGTGTACCTATTTTACATATCTTATGTGGATATGTTTCCCTCTATAGAATATCATTACCTTAAGGGCAAAGAGTGTTTCATTTGTGTCTTTGTATGAAAGGATCATGTATCATGGGATCATAGATTTAGAGCTGAAGAGGCCTAAGCATCTATCAATTCACCTCCTCCTCATTTTTCACCTAAGATACCCATAGAGTCGTAGAAATTTGCGTAAGGACACACAGATGACTCATATCCAGCACTCCTTCCTTCGTACCATCCTGCTTTATATTAGGGTCTTTTGTAGTGCCTGGCACATGGTAGATACTTTGATGAACTTATGAAGCAATCTTGCACTTGGTTGGTTGTAGTCCTTTGTTCTCAAAGAGGACCAAAATGACATCATTATTCTAGAGTCAAGTTTCACTGTGTGCAAACCAATACGAGCTTGGAATGCTCTATCACAGGTAGGACACAAATAGTCCATGGGAACATTTGAGATGGATACTCTAAAATTGTTTATCCTATGTTTCCCTTAAGCTATTTCAATTATGCTTTATTCATAGAGGACAGCACCTTTTCTGATGTGGACATGCCATGCTGAATGGTCCTGTGCCAATGTCTCCTATGTCACACAACCAGTTCCAAAGTTATTAAGAGAGACCTTGAGAGTGTCCTTGTATTGCTTGTTCTGACCACCATGTGAACATTTGCCCTATGTGAGTTCTCCATTAAAGTCTTTTTGGCAAGGGTACATTTTGCATTCAAACAACATGGCCATCTCATCAGAGTTTGGATGCTTGGTAGTTTAGTTTGAGTAAAAACCTCAGTGACTGGTACTTTATCCTGCCAGAATCTTCCCGAGACAATTCAAATAGGAGTGATTCAATTTCCTGGTGCTGGCATACTGTCCAGGTTTCACAGGCATATAACAACGAAGTCAGCGCAACAGCTCTGTAGACTTTCATTGTGGTAGTCTGATACCTCTTCTCTCTCAATCCTTCTGAGCCTCCCAGACACTCAATGTGTACATCCTTGGAAGTATACTATCAAGGTAAGTGAACTTATCCACGGCGTTCAGAACTTCTCCATTTGCTATAACCAGTGGTTCTACAACTGTATGGCTGCTGTGGTGGTGGCTGATGGAGCCACCTGTGTTTTCCTGGTGTTAATTATTAAGCCAAAATTAGCACAGGTAGCAGAAAATTGATCCATACTTTGTTGCATCTCAGCTTCAGAGGCTGCATTGAGTGCACAATCATCTGTAAACAGAAAATCTTGCACCAACACTCCCTCCACTTTAGTCTTGCCTTGTAACTTTTTCAAATTGAAGAACTTACCATCAAGTTTACCTTGATGCCGTGTTCATCCTCATTGAAAGCATTTACACCATGGCTGAAAACATCATGCTAAAAAGCATGGGAGCAGCTACATACTGTTTCACTCCACTGGGGACTGGGAAGGCATAAGAGTGTTGCACTTACTGATCAGTGGCAGTGCTGATTTTTTTTATCTGGTAGTAGAGC
Organism: Potorous gilbertii; assembly: GCA_028658325.1. Lineage (NCBI taxonomy): Eukaryota > Metazoa > Chordata > Mammalia > Diprotodontia > Potoroidae > Potorous > Potorous gilbertii. The sequence continues at coordinate 249,333,986 of CM053771.1, read as the reverse complement.
CCCTATTGGGAAAGAGCCAGCCTGCTTTTCTGCTCCCCATGATACAGATAGTCATGTTTTCTAGAGCATATGCAGATTATTATTTTCTCTTTTGATGTTAGAAAATTTTCTTAAAATTCTGCTGTGCTTTTCACGAGAGGAAATTTATAATCCAAATAATAACGTATAGATTTGTTTTACTGGTTATATTCAAGAAAACAGTAAGTTAATCTTGCCACTCCTTTGTATACTCCTAAACTGCAGAATTGTATTTATTGTCACAGAATCGTATTTAAGGAGTTAGAAGAAACCTTAAGGATCAAGTAGTCCACGTTTTCACTTAACAGGTGAAAAGATTAAGAATTGGAGAGGTCAGGTGGCTTCCCCAAAGATGGTTAGTGATGGAGCAGGTTTTCTGACTCCCAAGTCTCTTGTGTGTTGCTATCAGTCTCTCCCTCCATCCTTTCCTCTCAACACAAGTTAGAGCTGTATCTTCAAAGCCTACTGAGTTGAATATTGCAAAACTGAACCCTGTGTAATTATCATGACTAAGTTTGGCTCAGAGAGGAGGATCCTTTGAGAGGACTGGAGCCAGAGGATTATGGGTGCAAAATATTGTCAAACTAGTGTTTATTTTGCTGAATAACTTTTTTTCTCTTTTTTAAATTTTTGTTACAAGAGATGACTTGCTGAATAGAGGAGGTGAGGATATTTTCAGAAATGAAGCTCATGTGAAAACAAGATATCAGTAGTGATTTTTTAAAATTGTAAAGGTTAGATGTTGCTCCTCCTCATCCCCAGTGATAGCACTGTTCTGTCTTTTCTTTTTCTCTTTTGCTTCCATGTTAATATCAGTATCTGTTATTCCCAGTACTGTACTCCAGCTGCTCCCAATTCTAATCTCTGTCATTCTCTTCTTGCTGGTTATCTCTTCTGTCTCGTGTTACTTCTCCCATGCATCTCAGCTTTCTAGAGAAACTTCTGGCCTTTTTATAGACTTTGTCAGCCAGTCCAGATGGTCCTGTCCCTCTGGTCTGCAACATGACAAGAAACCACACAATAGGGATAACTCTCAGCTCTTCTTGGAAGTTTTCTTTATAACTTGTTGCTCAGTCTTATTTTGTTTCCAAGAGCCTTAGAGTTCAGGGTTGCGTTTCTGAATTCACTGATAGTTGCAAATTCTAGAAGGCTGTTCTCCAGATCCAGCACAAGTCTTACTTACAAGAGTAAGGTGATGGTAAATGTACCTTATTCTGTGTCTCACCCTTTTCTTTCTTTCTTCTTCCTTTTTAAAAAATAACCATTGGAGTTAGTTCAAGGCAACGCTTAAAGATGAGCATTGTTTTTATGTATCTACAGTTTCTCTTTTGGCAATAAACTACCATCCTGAGGCCATGACACAAAGTGTTTTCCCATTGTATGATTTTTTAAAATTATTTTAGCATATAGATAGGAAAACATAGAATTGTGGCTTGGGGTAAAGAAATGGTACAAATATTTCAGTTAACCAGATGTGTGGTCAACAGTTTAAGTAGATTATGTCTGTAATTGAGACCGCTTTTATGTTTAACTTGAGATTGACATCCTTTTGGAAGACTCAACAAATAATATTTTGATATGATAAATATAATCAACTAAGCATCTCTTTAGACCCTACTATTTGCCAGGTGGGAATATAGAGATAAAAAATTATATAATCCATGCCCCCAAGGAGCTTATTTTCTGTGGGGAGATTTTCTTTTCTTTGTTAAAGCTCTAGGTGTGTATAATGACAACAGCAGTTATAAATCCTGAATTAGATTTAAATACCATATGGGAAAACTTATTCCCAAAGTTTGATTTGGAGCCTCCCCCAGAGTATGCTTTGGAAAAGTGAAGATTAAGGGGTGGTATCTTCATTATTTCACAGAGTAGGAAACAGGTCAAGAAAGTTTAAATTACGTTCTAGAGTTCATATACTTGGTAAAAGCCTGGAGTCAGGCTTTTAACCTAAGACTCTTAAGACTACCTGTGTGACCTTGGGCAAGTCCACCTCCATATATGTAATATATAATATAAAGGGTTAGTCTAGATGACATTTTTGAAGTGTTTCCCAGTTCTCAATCCATGATCCTATTATTTCTAATTCCAATTCCATTGTACTTCAGGGAGATGGCATTTTTATATAAAAGGGGAAAAGAAAGGAGTGTAGAAAAAAACAAAAAAATTACATTGTAAGAGACCTGGATTCTACTTGCTGCTCTTAAAATTTCGAGGCAGTCATTAAACTTTTTAGTCTATTTTCTTACCTGTAAAATGAAGGTAGTGGATTAGTTAGTAATGGGATGCATTGTGGCATGGTGGAAAAAGGTGTTGAAGTCAGAAGACCTGGATTCAAACTCTACCACTGAAGCATACTACTATGTAATCTTAACTGCTCGTTGCCTGTTTTTTCATCTGGAAAATGAGTAGATGGAACTAAAGGAGTTCTGAGGGCCTTTCAGCTCCAGATCTGTGCTTCCTTCTATCTTTAAAAGTGTATGATTTTGAATAGGAAAGAGACAAGACTTGAGAAATGTGAAGAGAAAAATCTTTTAAAGAAAAGAGTTTAAATGGATATCTAGAAAATATTGTGATAGGAAATAATGGGGAAAATAATGGAAATTTTAGGTGGGAAAGTGAAGGAAACCAAGAGCATGAACTCTTTGCTATTTACTATATTGTTCTTTGTTAGAAGTGACTTGAAGTTAACTTTAATACTAACAATTCATAATGCAAGAAAAAATCATTTTTCCTAAAAGACTATATATTTTGCAAAAGTTTTGTTTTTACCATGTTGTTCTTATTTAATTTCTGTAATTTGTATAAATATTTTAAATTATTTATTAATGGCAGATAACTAAGTGAGAGGCTTTTTTTTAGCAGGGAAAAGAGGTTTCTATATTCATGAAAAAACTAGAATCATTCGGTTGTGGAATTTTAGCCTTATTTTTAAAGTGGAGAAACATTTTTCCTCTTTGTTTAAAAAAAAAAGTGGTTTTTATCCTAATATGCCTGCATTGTTTCTGTTTCTTTATTCAGGGAAGCAGTGTTTCTTGGTACTACGTCAGCAGCAGTTTAATGTCCAGGCTCTTGTGGCTGTGGGAGACCATGCAAGCAAGCAGATGGTAAAATTTGCTGCCAAGTAAGTAAGCAATTATATCCTGTTGTCAGAGTAAACAATGGTGGGAACTGAGACTCCCAGGGGTTGGGACCATTTTCACACATTAACATCAATGCTTCGTTTGTTTTTAAATGTAGTTATTTAAATTGTCAGTTCACTATTGCTGAATACATTAAACTTACAAAAGATAAAATAAAGCATAGACTTGAAATTCATTTGGAAGTGCTGAAGTAGCAGTCTTTCCAGAGACAGCCCACACTGACTTTCAGACTGAGTAACAAAAAGTCTGGCAGCTCCAGCATCACAGGACAAATTCATTCTCTAACATTTGGATGTCTTTTTTTTTTAAGCATGAACTTCATAGTTGAGCAACAGGTTTTTCAAGCTAAATAAATAACAAAAAACAATATTACTTTGAAAGGAAGAAACACTGTAAGCATTTCCTGAGTTAGAAGAAAATAAAAATAGAACTACAAATCTCATTAATTTTAACTTTGCCATCATAGTTTGTATTTTCTTTTTCCAGCTCATGGAAGACTAAAGATATTTCAAAGGAAGAAAACAATTCGTGAGGGGGAGTGTATACATACATACATATTTTTTAAAGAGGAGAAATACTTTCCTTTGTTTTTATGCACACACATTTTTGTTAAACTTAGGACATCTACCCTACAGTTCATTTAGAAGTATATTTCATAGCCTTGTTTAATTGTGATTACAAGTAAGAAATGAGATTTCTTTTGTGATTATGAACCATAGCTATATGCATATGTCCATGGTAAGTTGGAGAATTTGTGTGTAATAGTAGATGGGCCTTTCTTAACTTTTCCCTCTCTCAGGCAGGATATTTTTCATGTAAAAGCATCCTTTTTAATCTGTAGCCAGTTTGTGCTTATGAGAACAGGTTCAATTCAGCAAACATTTATTAAGCACCTACTATGTAAGGAAGCATTGGTTTTGGTTTTTATATTGCATCCCAGGACAAAGTCTTACCCCCAAGAACTTTAAATTAGGTTGGATTCTCTACTCCACCCCCTAAAAAAAAAAAGATTTTGACTCTGACAGAGTAGTGGAACATTACTATTGATATGGAATAGGTATATTTTGAATCCCTGAGAACTATTTGTACAGTTTATAGCACACCTAACACACACACACACACACACACACACACACATATTAAAGCCTGTCAAAAGTCAGGAAGGACCTGGATTCAAGTCATACACTGGGTGAGTGACCCTGGGCAACACCTCTCACTGAGGTAGTAAATCCAGGTCAGAGTTGCAAAGATGCTGATCTACTCTAAACAAAGTTCCTCACCAGAAGCTCTTTAGATTCAGAAAATCACAGGTCCATAGACAGAAACAAAGCAGAAAACACATATATAAACACGTTTTTATATATGTATGTTATCATGTGTATATACATATATACATACATGTATATATTTGTTTAATTTTCATTCATAGAAAAATTCTGGAGAAGGTAACCAATGAATTAATTTACTTATACTTGAAATAGAACAGGACTTAGCTTGCACCTCTTATCTAATGCAAAAGTGGTATGAACAAATGCCCCTAAAATGTTTTGAAAAGAACAAGTCATATTTCCTTGATTTTCATTCCCCCCCAAAAATTTTGAGTTTATTTTTAGTATTCATTTAAAAGATTTTTGAATTCCAAATTCTCTCCTTCCCTCCAGTCCTTCTTCCATCCTTTGAGAAAGTAAGCAGTGTGATGGCATTTATCTCTGTGAGATCATTCAGACTATCGCAGTTTTAGTAGTACATTCCCACAGAAAATATTTGAATTTGAAGGTACAGCAAGAAAATACATTCAAGAATCTTAACATTATTTTGAAAGCCATTTTGCTGTTGGTGAAATATAAATTAGATAGTCATGCCACATGATGCTTTACGAACTCATTAAAAATGTATGTTTACATATGCAAAGTTAATTTGATGAAATTTTGATTTAACTCTACAAGGCATTTGATTAAGCAACCATAATGACTGTGCTAGATGTTTGTCCAACAATAAGTAGACTTTGGGCCAATTAGAAAATCTTTAGTATGTATGCTGATAGTTTGTGAAATGCTCAGTTCAGGATGTAAAGGAGGATGTAAAGATTGCTATTAAGACCCTTATTAAAAATCACTCTAACTTGTAGCATGAGAAATTTATTTATATATATAAGGAAATTTTTCCTGAGAGTAATTTTTGTTAAACATTGGCATGACTTAATTATTAGACTATGGTAGTTGTTTCTTTTGAAGTCTTTCACAGTTCAATAGGCCTTTATCTATTGTAAAGTATGCGTGTGTGTGTGTGTGTGTGTGTGTGTGTGTGTGTGTGTGTGTGTGT
>CM053771.1:249259920-249328003 GCA_028658325.1 Potorous gilbertii | reverse complement strand
TTTTTTTTAAAGAACCAACAGTATTGAGCACAGCTTGAAGGGCACTTGAGGGTACAGAAGTTACCTCCTTCACTGCGAACACTTTTGAGGGTCGGGGGTGGGGAGAGTGAGGGTGGAGGGCGTAAGTATGGACCTAACCCACAGAGGGATCACAGGGAGCCTTTTTCTTTTTACTAGGAGGATACGGACGTGTGGGTTGGGGGGCGGGGTAAGGACCCCCCAGGGTGTTTGGGGGGTAGGTAAAGACTCCAGCATGTGTTTGGGGGGCGGTTAAGGTCTCCCGTGTGTACGTGGGGTATGTTTGTGAGGGGGTAAGGACCCTTGTACACTGTGTTGGGGGGTTAAGGATCCCCACGGACGGGGGTCATTCTGTATAGAGCACACACAGGCATACCGAGGCGCACGCACAGACGCTGAGGTCTACGGCGGCTTCCTCCGGGTCCCGGACTCAGAGGACCTGGTCCAGGGCCGGGGGTCACTGAGACTCCGGACAGCGAGCAGGCCCCAAAGCCTGCCTTGGCCGGGGCTTCACGGTGACCCTCTAGGGCAAGGCCCGAGCTCACCCTTCTCCCCCACCCCTCAGAGCAGATCCACCCGGACGACCACGTCCTCCCGGCCCCAGGGAAGAAGGAAACCCACTTCCGCCGCCTCCATGACCTCCCGCGGCTTCTCCTGACTCTGGCGGACGGCGCTGGGCATCGGGAGCTACTGGACTGAGGCGAAGGGCGCCACGCTTCCTCGCCGGCTTCCGTAACTCGTGGGCCAAAGGCTTCTCGCCACCCCCACCCCACCTGATCCCGCTCCCGCCCCCACGGCTCTTCAGACACGCAGCACACGCACTCACGTCGCCGCCGCCGGTGCTGCTGAAGCCGTCCGTCGGAAAGCTCGCGAGAAGGACCTCTCGTCCTCGGTCTCTCGAGATCTCGAAGGGGCCGAGAACGGGAGGGAGGCGGGGCCGAGAACGGGAGGGAGGCGGGGCCGAGAACGGGAGGGAGGCGGGGCCGAGAACGGGAGGGAGACGGGGCCGAGAACGGGAGGGAGGCGGGGCCGAGACCTCCGGCTGTGGCGCGACCCTAGTCGGCTGCTGGGGAGTGGGGAAGGGAAGCGCCCGTGATTTGAGGTTTTCTCGCGGGATTTCCTTGAAAGGGCAGTGAGGGGCGGGGGCATGGAAGTTAGGGCTGTGTCTGCTGGGTCCAAGAACCTGAAGTTGTTTTCAGCACATGGATCTCCCCATTCATTTCTTACCCGCTCCGTCCAGCGGTCTTAGGGAGGCCGCTCCCTCCTTTATCTGAGTTCGGACACCGCGCACGGATCCTTTCTAGGAACCCCGCGGTGGGGGTGGGGGAAGGGGTGGACCCCCCATACCCTCCCTGCTGGTTCCTGGGTCCCGACCTGCTAACCCGGGTGTCCCCGAAGGCTCCGCCTGGCTCGTGGGCCTTCATCTCCCAGAGCCTCAGGTACACCCGGCCCTCACCTGTCTCCTGAGCACGAGTGTGACGGAAGGCCCGGGCTCTCTCACTTCTCTAGGCAGTAATTTGCCGAGTCTTGGGAATGTCGCCTCCACCACACGGTCAGCAAATATTAAGCACCTACTGTGTGCCAGGCCACGGTCACAGAAGCCGATGGAGCCACCCCCACCTCAGGCTCTCATCACCTTTTACTTGGACTATTGCTTCAAGTCCAGGTGATATTCCGCAGGTGTGGTGGTGTTACCCAAGAAATTCCGGAGGCTCTTTGTTGGCTGCAGAGTCCAATTCAAGCGCCCTTGGTAGAGCCCATCCTGATTCCTGTAATAGCACCCCCACATTCACAGCGGGGGGCCTGCTGTCACAGGTTCTTTGATCTGCTTTTCTAAAAAGAAAGCTTTTGACGGGTTAACAGTCTCCTTTAATCAAGCATATATATATCGTTCACTTGCTGGGTCACCTCCAGTCATCCTGATGAATATCTGGTCACTGGATCCAGATGGCTCTGGAGGAGAAGTGAGGCTGGTGACCTGCACAGCCCTCCCTCACTCAAAACAAAGTCAAGTACAAGTCATGTCATCATTTCTCTGATGGCATGGTCTTTTTTGGCAAGGAAAGACCAACACAGCAACAACATATCATTCACATAGTTCAAGAAATCAACAGATAGTGCTTCCAAAGTGTCTGATGTAAGCAATACATGTGTCACAAATCATCAGACAGGTTCAACTGTCTGACCATAGTTGCTAGAGAGGGAAGCACCACCATCTGGGTTTTCAAGGGGGAGAGGGTGCTGGGCTCCTTAGTGACTTCCCAGAGTCTCCAATGGCACATAAAGCTTCTTCCAAAATCTAAGCCCCAAAGTAAAATCTCACCCTCAGAGTATTTATACCTTTTTTTTAGAGCCAGAGGGCATCCCAACTCTTGAGTACCAGGGCCTTATTATCAAAAGGTATGGGCCTTCCTACAGATCTTCTCTAATCGAACTAATCTTAATGGGCAGCCCCATTAATGGGTGGGGAAGATCTTTAATCACTTTAACAATACAAATACATATACAGTTTCTAGTTAAACTCATTTCTGTACTTTACTCCTTGATTACACTAAAATAAAAACAGCAAAATATCTTATTTTTCTTGCCCTTACAATTCGAAACTACCTTTCCAGGTTATTATGCAGTACTCCAATAAAAAAAATTTATTAAGTACTTACTATATGCTAGACAGAGTGCTAAGCACCAAGGATACAATTAATAAAGACAAGCAAATGGCAGGAAAGTGGGAAAGGGGAAGAGGATTTCAGGGAGTACCAAGTTGGGGAAGGGATACTGTTTCATGGAGTTGAAAACAATACTCCCTTCTATATATTTTGTCCCAGGCAGACTGACAGTGTTTCTTAACAAGCTATTTGATCTCTTGTCTTCCTGCCTTTACAGGGGGAAGATATCCCCCACTTCTGATATGCGCTTCCTCTTCACCTTTACTCTTTAGAATTCCTTGTTATTGTTCAGTCTGGTCCTAAAATAGGGTTAAGTGACTTGCCCAGGGTCACACAACTACTAAGTTGTGTCTGAGTCCAGATTTGAACTCAGGAAGATGAGTGTTCCTGACTCCTGTCCCAGCATTCTATTCACTGGGCTGCTAGCTACCCATTCTTAGAATTCTAGTTTTCTTCCAAGTTAAGCTCAAATGCCACCAACTACTTGAGGCCTTTTTTGACACTACCCTGCCTTCTCCCTAAATTGCTTCGTGTTTATTCTTAGTATACTTACTTACACACCTGCATAACATTTCTTCCACAGAATTTAAGTTGATGTCAGAGACTGTTTCACTTTTGTCTTTGCATTTCCAACCTCTAAATAGTGCCAGGCACAACTTAATAAATGTTTGTTAATTGATTTTCTTACCACTATCTTCTATTAGTGTTTTGTTTTCATGTGCCTTGCATAATCATGTGAGAAGGTACCAAGGAAAGGAAGTAGAGAAAGAGAGAAAGTGTCAGTCTTTGAGATAGCCCGATGATTGAAAAATAGCAAATCTATTAAAAATACATAAGTATTAGGAAGGTTAGAATCATAAATGCAAATGGTTGCAGGATGAAAAAAAATTAGATGCTTTTATGCTACTTACAGTATATTTGGATTTGTTTGGGAGCCAAATGTGAAGAGTTGGGTGAAAAATGGATAGGAATCCCAAGAAAGCCCTTATAGAAGAAGATTTTGTAAGTGTCATAAGCTGATCTATGCTGCAATAACCCTGGTAAGCACTCTGTGGTTACTTGTGTTGACTGGTTTATGAGAAGAGCGTTAGACTAGATGTCAGAAGATCCCAGCTTCAGTAGTAACTCCGCCCCTCATTAGCCATATTATCATGCAAATTAACCTTTTTTTTTTTAACTTGTTACCCTGGGATGCTGGAGTTTAGGAGTGAACTTAATGACAGTGTCTGGGACCTTGGTTCCTCTGTAACACTACACTGCCTACAAAAACAGTTGATTGGTGTCAGGAGTAAGAAAAAGAGGAAGAAGTAAAAGCCAAGTCACACAGCAGAAACAGTAAGGGTCCTGAGTCATGGAGCCAATCAGTAACAAAACTTGGATGGTTCATCAAACACTTATCTAACAAATTTCATAAAAATATTTTTCTAGTTGACTGAATTCTTATTCTGGATGCATTAATTTTGTTCATGCAAAAGTTTTTCAATCTTGTGCATCTTTTACATAGTTTATCTTTTGCCTTTATCCCTTATTTGGTTAAGAATTCACCCCCCAAAAATAACTGAGAAAAACATTTGATCTGCTTCTCTTCTAATTTTTCATAGGATGTTTGTTAATATTCAGGTTCTTTATCCATTTTTAATTTATTATGGAATATGGTATAAAATGTTGCTCTAAACTTGATCTCTGTCAGTCTGCTTCCAGGATTCCCTTTAGTACCTATCAAACCAGGAATTCTTTCCTAGGTTATTTATGTTTTCAAGTTTATTGAACACTAGGATTTCTGATATTAGAAATATATAATTTGAACTCTGGAAACACTATTTGGGTGAATCTTTCTAATGGTATTATCTCATCTCCATTCTAGTGTGTTATTCAGCAGTGGTTCCTGGCTCAGCATCTTGTTTAATCAATTAGTTTTTACAAAAGCTAATTTTTTTTAAGCTTTTGTTTTCAACAAAAAAAATTTGTTGAAAAGATACAGCAGGGACAGAAGGGCCTGGCTGCTTTGCCCACTTTCTGTCCTCCATTTCCCAATCAACTCTGCAGCTACTATAATGTTCTTCTCTCCAAGACTCAACTATCACAGTACAATTCGTTCTGACCCTTGTATCACCCTGGCTCCATGCCATGTGTCACCTTGCCTAGTCATTTTGATGCCTTCTGTGCTGACATGGAGAAGCAGTGTGATGTAGTAGTTAGAGCTAGGAAGACCTGACTTCAAGTCTCGCCCCAGACATTGTCTGGCCAAGTCACAACCTCTCATTGCTCTAGGCAACACTCTTCCAGAGTAGATATTGTCCTGCTTCCGTACAAGGAAATTTCAATATAGGAGTTCCCTATATTGATAAAATCACTGGTTCAGCCACTATACCTTTGCTGACAATGAAAGGAAAAAAGATCTTTCTTATAGATATCACATACTTCCTTACTTCTAAAAATATCATTCTGGGTCATAATTACAAACATTTTAAAATTATCTATTACACCTAGGTCTTTAGTGCCCATTGCAGTGAATAAGACTATTTGCCCCTATACTAAATGGTCCCAGATTGTTGTGGGTTGGGTTGGGGTTTGTTTTTTGGTTTGTATTTGCTTTGTCTTTTTTTATTCTTAGTTATCACTTCTCCTTTGGTAAAAACCTTGTCTGTAATGTCCCCCAATTTGTTGCTTCTTATCTGACTAGTGTTTGAAAATCAAATAACCGAATTTGTTAGCATCATGTGAAAAATAAAAATAAATGGCCTTTGATTAAGGGCCTAAGAAACTTCTGTAAGTGAAATGCATGGATTTGTGGCATCTGTTTTGGTGGTCTCACCTTTCTAGTAAGTCTTTACTTCTTGGTTCTCAACTGTGTTTTCAATAGGTAAGATTGCTAATTAGCTTAACTGAACTATAATTACTGCTAAAATCTCTCAAATTTGAAAATAACACGCATTACAGTTTTTGTTGTGGTTAGCCTTGAAAGTGACTTTTACTTCATTCTCTGTTAAGGTCTTGAACTATATATAGGCCACAGATTTAATTACGATATATCTTTCTCTAGTATTTTAGGGTCCAAAAAGTGCTTTCTTCACAAATCCCCCTGAGATAACTATTACAAGTGTTATTATCTCTTCTTTATAGATAAGGAAACTTAAGTAACTTGCCTCAGATAATTTGGGTCGAAAGTGGTAGAGAAAAGTCTTAAAACTGGTCTCCTGGTTGAAGGCTAAAGTTTTTTTTTCTTTTTTTTTTTTTATCTTAATACACTATTGTTGCCTCTTGGTATGGAAGGAGCATTGACTTGGAGACTTGTCTTCCGTTTCTAACTCTTCTGACATTTGACTGTGGATAAGTCACTTAGTCTCCCAGGACCTTGGTTTCCTTATTTCTAAAATAAAATGATTAGACTAGATGTTCTCTGCAGTCTTTTCCAGCATTAATTATATGACTTTTAAAAAATATATATTTATTTTAATCATCCAAGTTCTGCCTTCTCATCCTCCCACTCCAAAACCCCACCCACAATTGAGAACAAGAAAAACAAGTATGGTCAAAAATTTCCACATTGTCCATGTCTAAAAATGTCCTTTATCCTATTCTGGACTGAAACTTTCACCTCTCTATCAGGAGGTGGGTAGCATGTTTTATCATTAATTCTCTGGGATCTGGGTTGCCCGTTATGCTGATAAGAGTTCAGCATAGTAATATCACATTTATATAACACAATGTGTTCATCAATTCCCCAGTTTAAGGGTATCCCCCAGATTCCCATTCTTTGCCATCTTCAGCAGGACTATAAATAATTCTGTACATCCTTAGAGTTTGTTGTGTTTAGGATTAATCCCTCTCTCAGCCTACTTTCTCTTCATTCCCTCTCCCTTCTTCTCCCCTTTCCTTCCTATTTCTCTGTTGATTAAAATGGATTGTTGTATCCGACTCTGAGTGCATTCTTTCTTTTGACCAATTCAGATAAAAACAAAGTTCAAATAGCCACTCCTCCTCAGTTTCTCCTTGTTTGTGTAGAGGTGTCCTTGTACATGCTGATTATGTGAAATAATTTCCCTTAACATCTCTCCCCTTATCCCCATTGCTTATTCTTTTTTTTGTTTTGCTTTATTTTTGAGTTCCAAATTCTCTCCCTCTTTCTGTCCTTTTCCTACCCACTGAGAAGGCAAATTCTATGATATCTATTATATATGTGAAATCATGCAAAACACATTTCCATATTAGCTATGTTGCAAAAAAGCAAGAAAAATGGAGTAAAAAATTATATTTCAATTTGCATTCAGAATTAAATGATCATCAAGACATAATGGAACCACTTCTAGATCTTATCTAGTTTAACTTTCTCTCTGAACTCTTGATGACCAAGTTCAGAGGGGATATATAACACATTTCCCTAGACTTGAATGCAAACAGTTTATTCTTATTTAGTCCTTTATCGTTGTTCATTCACACCTTTTTATATTTCTATTGATTCCTGTGTTTGCATTTCATAGTTGCTCTACTGCTCAGGTCTTTGCCTTGGGAATACTTGGAAGTGCTCTATTTCATTAAAGATCGGTGTTTTCCTCTGTAGCACTGTCCTTAGTTTTGCTTGGTAAATTAGTCTTGGCTATAAGCCTGTGTCTTTTGCTTTCTGTGATGTCATATTCCAGGTTCTCTGCTCCTTTATAGTAGTGGCTTCCAACTCATGCATGGTCCTGACTGGCTCCTTGTGGTATTTTTTCTTTGACCTGAAAGCTCTAGACTTTGGCTATGATGTTCCTGAAAGTTTCCATTTTGTGGGGGTTTTTTTCAGAGGTAGTCAGAAGATTTTTTTTCTATTTCCATTTTATCTTCTGGTTCTAAAAGTTTTCTTTTAAGATGTTTTTGAAATATTATGTCTGGTTTCCTTTTTTGGCCATGGTGTTCAGATAGACCAATGATTCTTGAACTTTTTTCTTCAATTTTCTAAATCAATTTTTGCTATGAGGTACCTAATATTTTCTTCTATTTTGCCAGCCTTTTGACTTCATTTTAATATTTCTTGTTGCCTCATAAAGTTATTAACTTTTCTTTGGTCCATTCTAATATTCATGGAATGTGTTGCTTGGGCAAGGTTTTGCACTTCTGGTACCAAGCTGTTAATTGCTTTTCCAGTTCTTTCTTCTACCTATCTCATTTCTTTTTCAACTTTTCCCTCAAATACTTTCATTTAATTTATAAAAAATATTTTTATTCTTTTTTTAAACCTTTGCTTCATTTCTCCCAGGAATTCTGTTTGTGCAAGATATGTTTTTTTCCCCTTCAGGTACTACTTGTAGATGTTTTGGAGTCATTTCCTTTTCCATTTGTGTCATGAGCATCTCTGCTACCTTAACATCTCAGTATGGTGTGATTCCTTTTTTTTTTGTTTGCCCATTCTTCCAGCCTACTTTCTGATTTTGGACTTAGTATTAGGGCTGGGCTCTGCCACACTTTGAGAGAGAAGGTCTGGGTTGGTGCTATTGCTGCTTTCTTGGAGGTATTGAGGGTTGAGTTATTTTAGGATCTTAGGGACAAACTGGGGACTTGCAAGTTTTCAGTGGTCCCCAACTGGTCTGATCCAGGGCAAAGTCTGATTTCTGCCCACCCCCACTCCACCCCCCACTCCCCATTAGTCTTGAGTAAGAGTAGTCTGCTACTAGACTTGGTCAGTTAGAAAGCTCTGTCATTCCAAAGTGTCAAAGGTGTAAGTTGCTCTTTGGTCTGGAATTCCTGCCCTTATTATTTCTCTGCAGCCTGGACTAGGAGCCAGAAGCAAGACCCTGCTCTGAGCTTTGGGTCTGATCCATTCACTACTACTAGTACTGGTTTTTGAATTTCTTTCTTTTACCATATACAGCTCAAGGACTCCATACACAGGATGCCACTCCCCTATGCAAGTCCCCTTCTCACTTCACCGCTGGAACTGGGTATTAAGTGATGAAGCTGCCAGTTGGCACCTGTCCCTATTGTGGTATCCCAGTATGTGTCTGGTGGAGCCTCAGTATGGTCTGGGACCTCTTCTTGCACAAGTCTGCAGCTTCTTCCAGGTTGCAGTAGTATATACTATGTATAGTACACTCCTAGCCTGACCCTTCCCTAATGTCCAAAGACCTCTCTGTCTCTTTCCCTGTAGTAGGATGGTTTGGACAAATGGCTCACCATGACTTTTTCTGGATGCCTCCATTAAGATTCTGTTTGGTACATTTCCTAGTCCTATGTCCTCTGGTTTGGACAGCATTGTTCTTTAAACAAGCATTGCTTCTTAAAACTCCACCATTTTGGCACCTACTCCTATTCTATGACTTTTACTGTGATGCCTCTTTTTGTTGCAATGCTGAACTTTTCTCTCTATTTTTTTCTCATTAGATTCTTCTTTTAAAAATTTGGATAACTTCTTCTAGGTTCCTGACTGAACATTTAGAGCAAGCTTTTCTCCCAGAAAGCATTAAAGATAACTCATTTCTTATGCCTTTCCTATCACCTAAAGAGATGATGCCCTTTCTGCTGGTCTTCTAGCCATAGACTTTCCCATGGTTTTACAGTGTGCAGCTGCTACTAGATACTGACTACATTTCTTCTGAGTGAATTGCCTTCTCTTGTCTTGTTTCTGTATAGTTGATTGTCTTCAGTATTTTATGTGAGTTGTAAACACACTGGGTAGAAACTGTATTCAATGAATGACAAATAGTAAAATGAATAATAAAAATGTACTGCCTCATAAAGTAAAAATGAGTAGGGCTTCTGTCCTAAGGAAAAGTAAGAAAAATATATCATATATTATGACAATAAAAGTTGCTTCTTTTTCTCAGAAATACTCCACTTTGAAACTCCAAAATCTTTGTCTTTTTTTATTTTTCCTCCATTCTATGCCCTGAACAATCAAAACTTCATGCTTTCATAGTTTCTATAGAAAGTAAAACTACTATGTAGTTCAGAAGTATGCTCACAGTGAGATGACTGATCTTTTTTCTAGTGTGCTGTATTTAGAGGACTCTTACAGGACCTATATTTCTTCCGCAGCTTAGTTAGCAAGAATAATTCGTAAAAAGCTACAGGAGCAGCATGGTATTAGATAATCAGACAATGTAGAAAGGAACCAAAACTGAATGATAAGCCTGGATGAGTCACCAAAAAAGCACGCCCTGCCCCCTCCAAACCCCAACACTTGAAAAATTTTCATTGCCAGCTTTAGAGTCGAGAATATCCAGATTTAAGCCCTGCTTCTGACACATACTCTCTGTGTGATCATGGGTAAGTCATTTATTAATGGCCCAAGAAACTCTCCAAGATAATTATAGGTAAGTTCTTGATCTGCTTTGGTGGAGGGAGTCACCATGCCAAGAGCTGCCTTCGGTACTCTAATGGTCCAAAGAATCTGTTATCTCATCATTGTGAGCCCTCTAACCATGCAAATCACAACTCATCCAGTCTATTCATCTTGTGCTAGGGTTGTAGTACTAGATGCTATCCTTGTATTCTGCATCTTTAAAGGAAATTTCCACATTGGGAGTCCCTCCCAGAGATAAAATTATAGGTTTTGCTTCCAAAAAAGGAAAGCTACCAGAGCTCTTCCCCTACCCCATCCTTGTCTCTTCCACCTTAGTGGACTCCCAAACAGAGGCCAATATCCTGGAGTCTCTGTCTTCTCCCCTGATGTGCCAGGATATCTGTCTTCTTCCTACTCAACCATATTAAACTAATGTGACCTTTTATGCAACAAGCATCAAGCAAAATTTGTATTATCTGCTTATGCATGAAAACTCCTAGTTAGATCTTTGTCCTAGTCATTCAAGCCAGGAATCTTGGAGTTACTTTGAGCTCTCCCCCACTCTTTTTTGCCATATTCAATTAGTTACCAAGATCTACCATTTTTTTTTCCTCCACATTATTAAGATTTACATTTTGTAGTAACTAGGTTTTTCAGCATTTTGGAAAGGAAGCAAAAGACCACACAGGGTTCTACTCAGGTGCTATAACCTTCCAGCAGAATTGTAAACTCCTTGAGAGGAGGTACTATTTTATTTTATCTTTATTGCCTATGCTGCTTTGCTCAGAGTAGGCACTTCTAAACATTTCTGACTTCCGTATAATGTAGTAGGTACTTTATAAATTTTTTTGATTGAGTAATTGAACTAGCAGAGTTCATGGACAGGAATCTGGTCAAGTATGTGACATTACATTTAGGTATATGAGAAGTAGAGTAGCAGTAGTGGATAAACTACTGGACTTGGAGCCAGAGAGACCTGGGTTCAAATCTTTGTTGTGATACTGGCTGTTATGTGATCAAGGGCAAGTCACTTAATCTCCCTCAGTCTCACTTTGCTCATTGCTAACATGGGGAGAACTACATCTGCAGTACCTATATAACATAGTGCATGGAAAGTGCTTTAGAAATATACAAGCATCAGCCTTTTATATTTTGTAGATGATTACCAGCCTTATTTTGGCTCAGTGTCTTAAATCATTGCCTGAGGAGGAATGAAAAAATTTTAAAAATAGCTCAAAAGCAAGTCATATGAACTCAATTTAATTTAACAATGCATGTATTATTTATTAATCAAACAATAAGCATATCCTCAAAGACAAAACTGAAGCAGTCTCTGCCCCAAGGGGCTTATTCTCTAGCAAGAGAAACAGCATGTATATATAAATATAAATGTGAATACATAAATATATACAAAATTGTGAGGGAAGCCATATACTAAGATCTTACTCTAGCCAGGCTAGTTTTTCCTTAAAAGGAATTATAACTGGTTAGGGCATTAAGGCCTGGGTCATCATTGGTGTAGTTTCTGGTTACCTGAGTATAAAAACAGTTAAGACCTGAGAGGCTCAGCTTTGGACTGCTAGACCCTCAGATGTGAGGAGGGAGTGCATTTCAACCACAGCTAACCTTGGCTCAAGATGAGTAAATACAACGTAATTTAGGCAAAGGGTTGGAATTGCTAGCTGGGAGGGTCAGGAAAGCTATTATGTAGGAAGTGACTCTTAAAGTGAATTTTGAAGGGAGTTAGGAATTCTAAGAGGCAAAAGTGAGGAGGGAGGACCTTCCAAGCATTGAGGATTTGTCAAGGATATGCAACTGATCCCCTTTCTCATCACCAATGCTACTTCTTGCACTGTCAACACAAAACGCAGCTGAGCCATTGGGGAAGGCATCCTATGGCACGTGGCCAGGCCTGATAAAAGGTGCAGAACTTGTACAGGGAAATAGATAGTGATCACTTATCAGGGAAATTCACAGTGACATGAAAAATGGTGAAAGGACTGGAAGGCAGAAGCAGGTCGAAGCTCTTAGGTTCTCTTCTCCTTCATGACCACCATGACGAGAAAGGCAAAATCTTTTTTCACCCACTGAGTGGGTGTTATTGCTACCTACACAGAAACCATGCAGAATGGTTGAAATAAAAGGAGTCTTGTTGCTTAAAGTAGTGAACTCACAGCAATCTAGAAAAATGCAGAAACTTAATGTTGAAAGAGCTCTTTTTAGAGGTGATCTAGTTAAACTCCAATTGAAATAAGAGACTTTGCAGCTTCCCTAAGAAGCAGTCATCCAGCTTCTGCTTGAAGATATTCAGTGATAGAAAATTTACTAAATATAGAGGTAACTCATTCCATTTTTTAACAACTCATAATTGTTGGGAAGTGTGAGAAATTAATTCTCTCATATTTAATAACTAATTATTGTATTAGGACCAAGGTTTTTCTCCTTTTCTACTTCCTCATCCAGAAACCAACCAGTGTAGAAAATCTCTCTTAAAGACTTACTGCAGGCCAAGATCTAGTCAGACAGTAGAAGAAATTCTAAGTTTGGGCTATATGCTGCTCACTGTGTTTGATCAGACAGATCTAGGGAAGTGTTGATTCTCCCTTTTGTCAAGACAGGTGATATGGAAATTGATATCTCATTGACCAAGATTTGGGTGATCCAAGTCATGTACCCCAAAACCCTCATTTTATTCTAACCTACCTCCCATTGTGTTAACCAGTCAGAGTTGATCGCCACCGCTCAGGAACACCTACTCTTTGAAGGGTGTATATACACTGTGAGTCCACCATTAGGAGTCTTTGTCTAAGAGAGATGGCCAAATGGCCCTCCTTTTATTGATAACATGCTGGCCTTATTAATAAAATGATTAAATTACCTGAAAACTATGTCTCTCAGAATTTTTAAATCTTCAGAGAAGGTCTTCTTTATATTGAAGTGAAATCTGTCAAGCCATAAACTCCATTATTCACCCTAGTTCTTCCTTCTTTGGAACAAACAGAACTAGACAAATTCTTTGACTTAGGAATCCAGAACAATTCATTTTCTGAATTTCTCTATTGTTTGGGAATAAAACTAAGGTCTTTATATTATTGCCCCAAGCACAGAAATGATTGGTCTTGACCTTCTTGCTTTCCATTCAACAGAAACCTTTCTTTTATTCATTATGTAAAGCCCTTTGTGCGGTAAGCTATCTCAGGGATTCAGATTTAACAACTGTCTCATCCCATATGTCCAAGAAAGATGCTAAAACCCATCATGAGTGAAAGGTGTCATATCTTCTTAGAATTTAAGTTGCTAGATGATAAAGTATGATTGTGTTTTCTGCATCCTGTCACCAGAAAAACATTCCTTAGCTGTCATCTGTCTTGGAGAGAGATAGTTCTCTTTATGAAAGCTCAGTGCTAGGTGGGTATAGTAGACAGCTAGATGGTACCAGTGGATAAAGTGCTGGGCCTGGAATCAAAAAGACTGCTTTCAAATCTGGTCTCATTCTTGCTAGCTATTGACCCTGGGCAAGTCTCTTTACCTCAGGATTAGATGAGAAAATATTTGTAAAACACAGTAGGAGCTCTGCAAATGCTCCCCCTTCTCTTTATGTCCCCCCCTTTTTTGGGGGGTGGGTAAGGCACTCAGGGTTAAATGACTTGCCTAGGGTCATGGCTAGCAAGGGTCGAGTGTCTGAGGTCCTGTGGATTTGTACTCAAGTCCTCCTGACTCTAGGGCTGGTGCTGTATCCATTGTGCCACCTAGCTGCCCCTATGTCCTTCCTTAAAACATTTAATAGCATTTGTTTTTGCATTGTATTACTTTCTGAGTCTATTCATTCCCCTTTCCTTTACTTGGTTAAGTCCCTCTCTCATAAAAAATAATTTTAAAAAAGGAAGAAACAAAAGGCAGTTCAGCAAAATCAACATATATATTAAAAAACTATGTACAATACTGTATACCCATTAATTCCCCACCTCTGCAAAATATAGGTAGACATACTTTTTCTCAAATTTTCTCTGGGTCCACGATAGACATTTTAATTCCAAAGAGATCAGTTTAATTTCTTTTTGTTCTTTCCATTTACACCCTTATAATTATTACCTATAGCTTTCCTGGTTCCGTTCACTTCGTTCATGCGTCTCTGAATTCTTAATATTCACCATTTCTTATGGTATAGTAATACTCCATTACATTTATATACCACAGTTTATTT
Source organism: Potorous gilbertii (assembly GCA_028658325.1). Taxonomy (NCBI): domain Eukaryota; kingdom Metazoa; phylum Chordata; class Mammalia; order Diprotodontia; family Potoroidae; genus Potorous; species Potorous gilbertii. The sequence goes on along the minus strand of CM053771.1, from coordinate 249,313,857 downwards.
AGCCCTATTTATGTGTATCAACTTTGTTTCTAGTTCTTTGTTACTACAAAATGTGCTATGAATGTTTGATATATATTGGATGTTTCTGACTTTGAGCTCGTTGGTACACATTTTGGCACTAGAATCTTTGGTTCAAATGACATCAGACCCTTAAATTTGTTTTTTAGTGTTACATTTACAAGGTAATATATTTTGTAGTTACGTAGGCAGTTTAGTTTAGAGGTAGCTACAGTGGTGCAGTGGGTAGAGTACTAAGCCTGGATTCAGGAAGCCCTGAGTTCAAATGCTGTATCAGATACTTTCTAGCTGTGTGACACTGGGCAAGTCACTTAACTTCTGTCTGCTTTAGTTATCTCAACTGTATCATAGAGAGAAGAATAAACCCTCCTAGGGTTTGTGTGAGGATCACATGAAATAATATTTGTGCAGGGCAGTTTAATAAATACTTGTTCCATTCTCTTGCTTATGTACTATAACACTGATTGTCTAAGTATAAAAGCATTATCTACATAAATCTAGAGATTTCTCCTCACTTTTCTAATTCCTTATCACTTAAGGTAATTTGGACAATCTTCCCTGAATTAGAAGAAACCAAACTTAGGTTTGAAAGAGGATGAAAATTGATTCCATCTTTTAACTCATGATTATTTTGTTTTTCTCAGTGTGGGATTTAATAAGGACAGGGAGACTGGTTGTTCCCATTGGCTTACTACGTATGTGGGTAAAGAGCACGTTTACTTACTCTAATTATAATTAACAAACAAAAACCCAAATTTCATTGCCCCTTCTGTTACAGAAAAGTCACTTATGAAGACAGACATTTAATTGGCAATGGCTACCAGGAAAGATACTTAAAATGATAAATATCTGAAATGTGTGCCCTGGCATCTACCTGGAGACAAGTCACAGGAGAGAGCCACCATAAAGAGGACTATTAGTCTTTGTTCATTCAGCAGGGACTAATAAATGAGGATGACGTCACCGAGAAGCCACCAGTGAGGCAGATGTTGAAGACCTACATATTGCTCATGCGGTGGGGCCTAATAGAATTCTGTGAGGCTAAATCATTTATGCCTGGGGCATGCAGTCAAGTACAGAGCAGAGAGGTGAAAGCTATGACTGTGTCAGTATCTGGAGATTTAAAACGGGCTTTTCCCATCCTTTAAAAAGAAATTGAGGAGGAAAGCATAATTTCACTCAAAAAAAATCCCAATAGTGTATATCCTAGTGAAGTTCTTGGAAATACAGTTCTAGGAGGCAACTTGAAAAGAATTCATTCTGTATCTTTTCTTGATGGTCCATAGCATTTTTTTTCTCCATGACCCATGATGAGAATTCTCCTTTATTCACTGACATTTGGCCTTGTTTACATTGTTCATTAAAAGTTAAATTAAATCTATTCAAATAAATACATGTTTAAATCCACGTAAGAGAAATACATGTTTAAAGAAGTTATGAGTCCACCTGTTCCTAGTCACATCCCTGCAACATTTGAAATCATGCACAGGATGAACGTATGGGAATGTCTGTGTAACAATAACAAAACAAAATTGTCATCTGGATTTCGGAAGTTTTTGGTGGGCAGGGAGCCAGAGTTTACAGGCCCATCCACACACAGTTGTGTATTCTGATGCCCATTGACCAGGAAAGCAATTCTAAGGTTTTCAAATGACATTTTTTTCCTTCACAAAGCTGTTGTAAAATAAAGTACAAAAATCCTTCCTGAATTTTCCCAGCTCCACTTCCTTTAGGAAGTATTAAGTTAGTGGGAAACAAAGCCTTATTCAGAGGATTAAAGTCACAGTCATTTTCTTTGTTTTAAAACTTCAATAATATCATTTTCTTTTTACAAACAGAAATTTCAATTCACAAATCCTCTCGAAAACAGGAAATTTGGAAAAGCACGTGCTTATACAACAAACAAGGGATATGTCACTTGCCACAAAAAATTTACACAAATGATAGATGCATCCTTTGTCATTTAAGAAGGACATGGTCCAATTTCTGAATGAATCTTAGAAAGATTATCCTTTAGAAGAAGATATCACATCTTATGGCAAAACTACGTTAAACAGTGGGTTTGGTTTTTAAGGGTGAAATAGTTATGCTATCTTTTTCCTTTTGTGCTGTTGCTCATCCTTGGATGTCTACAATAATAACAATAGCATTTATATAGCACTTTAATGTTTTCAAAGCACCCTGCATATGCTATCTCATTTGTTCTTTGAAATAAACTTTTAACATAGGATCTGTTCTCCCCGTTTTGTACGTGGGGAAATGAAAGATGAGAGAAGTTTAAAAGACACAACTAGGAAGTGTCTGAGGCAAGATCCAAATTTAGTCCAAGTCAATTTGAATTGATTCCAAGTCCCACATTCAATAAAACAGGCTTCTCCATCCCACCATCCCAGCCCAACCTAGTCTCATTCTTTTTGCGGAAGGGTGAGAAATTTACAGTGAGACCATATAAAAAGGTAGCAGGAATCACCAGAAACTTGGAAGCAATCATAGGGGAACACCAAGGTTGGCAAGGTTGTGATGGTACCAGGGAGCCAGTATATGGCAATGAGCAGGTATCAGAAGTGCTAGAAGAAAGTGAATTATCTTTGTCTTGGGACCTCACAGACATTGGTAATAAATTGCATTACAGCAAACTCACTTTGGAAAATGTCAGGCTCCTTCTAGATTAAATGTTGGTGACATGAGACAGTGTGTTGGAGTAAACAGTAGAAGACCTGATTCGAATCCCACCTCTGATGTTTACTACTTGTATGATCTTGGGCAGGTTGATTAACATCCTGGACCTTGTTTTTTGGAGGCCTCATAGATCTGTGATCCTATGACATTGCTCTTTAAATTTATTCCATATTTTGATAGTGAGATTTTTGACACGTTATCTGTTTTATTTGTCAAACAAAAAATAGCCCATCACAACAAAACTTCTGTGATGTTAGTATTTTGTGGTAGGAATTTCTTTTGACAACTATTCCTGTAATAATTCTCATTCCCTTTGGTTTTCACCCACACTTCTAGGGCTAGAGAACCACCAGACTTGTCCTAAGCAGTGAGGTCAGTCATGGACAACTGTTTTCCTGCTTGGCACTGTGTTCCAAGTTCTGGCCGCCTGGGTACAGTGCACAGTGACAGATGGGGCCCAGATTTGTACTAGACCAGACTCCGTACCTTCAGAGCATCTTTTATTGCATTGTTCTATCATCTTATTTGATCTCCAGAGAATAAGAAATGGGAGGTTAAATTTATTTTCTAGAAAAGGAGATAGACTCCAAGAGATTAAGTGACTTGCCCAGAGTCATGTAACAAGTAAGTAGAAGAATTGTAATGGAAATCTTTGTCTTATGACTTCTAACAGGTTTTTAAAGATAGGAGTAGCTTCCTAATTTGACAGTTGAGGAAATTAAGTCCCATAGAGAATTGACTTGCTCATTGTCACACAGGCAGAGATGGGCTTTAAATCTGGTTTCTTTGCTTCTTCTGTCCCATCTATATTACTATATTACTGTATACTATATTACTATATAGTATATTACTATATACTAATATACTATATAGTATATTACTATATACTATATTACTGATCAGTTGGAAAAAATACTTCTTCAGGGAATACTCATAGAGACAAAAATAGCAATGATTTTTAAGTAAAATAGATAAATTGAATATCTAATTATGTAGTGTCATGGGATTTAGAGTTGGAAAGGATCTGAAAGAACATCTATTCCAACTGCATTAAAAGCAGGAGGAAAGGTCCCCTGCACAATCTCCCTCACAGGTTAAATGACTTGCCCAAGGCCTCAGTGGCATTAAGTCTCCGAACTAGGATTTGATTCAAGCATAGATTTGTCTTCTAATATAAATCCAGTACTCTTTCCATTATATCATACTGCCACCCCAAGACCTCCTCGTTACCCTTGAAAATAATCTAGAACTAAGGCCAGAATAATAATACTTAATAGTAACGATGATGGCTAACATTTATACAGGGCCAGGCGTTGTGTTAAGCTCTTGGCAGTTACTATCTCAGGTGATTTTCACAATAATCCTGTGAGGTAGGGGCTGTTTTTATCCCCATTTACAGGTGAGGAAACTGAGGCAAACAGAAGTTAAGGGTCACATAGCTAGTAAGTGTTTGAGGCTGGATTTAAACGCTGCTTTTCCTGACTGCAGGCTCAGTGCTCTATCTTCTGAGTGACCTACCTGTCTAAACCTACCTGTCTAAAAGATAACCTCCTGACTCTTCTTCCACCTGTACTTAGGAATAGGTGATGCTTTGTTGAAAAAGTCTTTGCATTTGGTATCAGGAGATTTGGATCTGAATCCCAGCGTGTGGTAATAGTCAAGACGACTTCTGGAGCTTGTTTTTTCATCTGTAAAATTTAGATAATACTTGCATCATCTACCTCACTGGATAGTTGTAAGGAAAATGTTTTATTAATGCATTTTTTTACTAGTGATTTTATAGGTAAAAGGAATTTCCTTTATAGTAGTACCAAGATGGATGCTTTGCAACTTAAAGTGTTGGAAAGTGTTGGAAAGTTGCCTGAGGCATTGAAAGGATTTACCCTTGGGTCAAAGGCAGTACTCAAGAGATCAAGCTAACTCTGAGGCTAGTTCTCCATCCACTGACTATCCATGATGCCTCTTGAGTTACCATTGCTCTTGATAAAATTCTGTGATGGTGAATTCCAAGAATCTGTTTTGAATTATTTTGATGTTCCAAAATAAGTGGATGAGTAGTGAGGACTTAGAGATCTTTTCGTGCGATATATACAAATTTTTGCTATAATCATTTTTGTTTTAATGGTATTTGATCCATGAGGTACACTCCACAGTGCTTCACCATCTGCTTGCATCCACATGCCTACATGTCCTGGTTGAACAGGAAGTTCTAGCTGGCAACCATTGTCAGCAGCTGCAACTGCTTCAGCAATTATTGTAGCTTCTGTCACTAATAATTTACCTGGTTGGCCCAGAGAACACTGATTTTTTTTAACTATTTCTCAAGATTCCTTCATTCCTTCATTCAAAACAAAACAAAACAAAAACAACAGTGTATTCTGATCTATTTGCATAAATATTAAATTGTTGGCAGCCCCATCACCCAGCATATAATTATAGAATAACTCTTTGATTTCTTGTTTCCCAAATACTAAAAGACCAACTGCTTACAACATTTCACTTTGGGGAGAAGAACCTGATCTTCAGAAGCACAACAGAATTCTTTTCAATCTCTCCTTGTCTTTGTCTTTCCTTCCTACATTGTTAAAATGAGGGACTTGTGGAAGGAATATAAGAGCACAGGAAGATCTCTCCCAGCTCCAGATCTAGGCTCCTATGAATCCTCCACAATTTCAGAGAAAAGTGAATGGCGTCTATGTGAAGTCTTTGTCTAGCAAGTTCTCATTCGAATTAAACTTTTACGGGCTCATGGATTTTTAAGTGGAGTCAGGATTCCTAGTAGAAATGCTGACTCAGTATAGAGTACAAATGGCAGGAACAGAGCTGCTCTGTTATTTGCAAAAACCGAGTTAGGAGTCTGCACCAAAGCTGATTCTTTAGCAACTTCCTCTTGTACCCCAGGCAAAATGCAGAAAAATGATGATCTGTAACAAAAGACTTTGAACATGTTTCTTACTTTCTTCAGTAGAAAGCCCCGGTTTTCGATGTCAACAGAATCTGCTGCTGATTTCAGGACTCTGGAGAGATGATTCAGATAGGTTATCTGTTGACTCAGCCTCCAGACGATGTTACGTGTAAATGCTAAGTTTAGTGCGAGCTATTGGGTGATTCCTGGAGGAAATAAACGTTAGCCTGAGAACAACAGCTGAACTAAAATCCCATAAGCCAGGAAAAACAGCTACACAATTACAGTAACAGGTGGCCAGTTTCAAAACAAATTTCAAGGTCTGACTGGTTTTTGCACCTGCTTTAGGCTGATTTCTTTTAAGGGGTTAGAGCTTGACAAGGACCATAGATAAAGAATTGAATTCTTTGTGACAGTCAAGTCGTGTTTGCTATGCTATGAGGAAGATAAACTACCTTCATTTGTGGAATAAGTATTGCACTAGGCTATAGCTTGTCTCTCATCAAATGTTAAAGTCTTCTATGAAAGGTTGTCAAATGGAAACTTGTCTTTCCCTTCAGGAGGGAAAAATCTTGGCGATGTTTCATGCATCTACTAGTAGAGTAGAAATAGCCCTACACTTGCTATTAAGGAATCTGACTTCTGGTCCCAGGTATGCTGCTAATTAAATATGTAAAAATGGGCAAATGAAAGGAAAACATCTTTAAGAAGAGTGTCCTTTCCCGACAGTTTCATTGCTGTGGGACGTAGTTGTCCTGACTTTTTAAGGTGGAGGGCAAACATGTTTTTAAAGTTAAGTTATTGGTGTGATGATCCAACTACCTTTGGAAATTGAGGTGGACAAATTTTTTGCCAAAGCAATAATGGTGATCTCTTTTGCTTGGGCAGAAGGGCAGCATAGTGTAGTGGAGAGAACATTGAATTTTGGAGAACTGGGTTTGATCAAATCAGTCTCCTTGTGACTCTGTTTACTCATTTGTCAAATTGGAACAATAATAACTTCACTACCTACATCATGGACTTTTTGTGAGAAAAACACTACGCAAATGCAAAGTGTTGTATGAATTTGAGTTATTATACAATGCAGATACCAAGTAGGATATAACTATTATACTAATATTTATGTGTGAGCCGTGGAAACACATGGTTATCTTCCTTATCTAAGACCGAAGTTCTACTTGTGTGAATGCCTATCAAAATTCACATGACCTTGTTTTAATCCTTGTTTATGAAGTCATTCACTCAGTCTCAAACCGACAAAGGAATAATGATGAAAATCTATGGACCCAAAAGCTATTTAACGCGTCAAAACTTTTTATTTTAAATGTGCTTGAAATTACTTTCTCTAAGAGCAAGGAATGTGGTTTAGCATACTCTATTTTTCAGTCTTATTTTTATTAATATCTCTTGTTTTTATATCACTTTCATTTCCAACTCCTCTACTCAGAGAACCATTTTGTAGCAAAGCTTTTTTTTTTTAAAAAAAAAGAAAAAAAATCACTTTAGCGAAATGAATTGTATGGGCAGTATTCTATATCCAGAGTTCCCCATTTCTGCAGAGAGGGAGGCAGGCGTATTTTCTCAACCCTTCTTTCAGATCAAACTTAGTCATTATAATTCTATAGCCATCCAGGGTTGTTGTTTTTTTATTTTTTTGAATTTACATTGTTGTAATTGTATCATAATCTTTCACTAACAAGATCATTTTGCAAACTCAAAAACCAAATTTGATTTGCTTCTTATTTATGCTTTATAGTCATTGTACAGTATTTCATATTTCTGAATGTTTTATATTCCTCCTGTTACCTTGTGAGCTCCTTGAGGGCAGGCATCATTTTCAAATAATCTTGTAACTCCTGTAGCACCTAGTAGAGTATTTCACATATATTTCACAGATGCTTAATAAAGTTGTTGAATGAATGAATAGCTTAATTCTTTCATTCATTTACTCAATGATCATTTAATAAGCTCCTACAATATGCAAGGCAAATATTTTACACTGATGAGTTAGTTCCTTCTTATCATTCCTGAATAAGCACCGAAGTTCTATTCTACTGTCATTATTGGTTGGGAGGTGATCCTGTGTTCTTGAAGGCTATGCTGGCAATTCAAAATCTCTTATTAACTAGCAAAGGCTTCCAGTATCAGACAGATAATAGTCTGTACACCTGTAATCTGAGGATCAGCCTAGCTAAATGGGTAGAAGTACATCAATTAAATTCAACAAATATTAGTTATATGCACTCTATGTGTGAGATGCAAGGGATAAAAAGACAAAAACCAGTACCTGACTTCATGAAACTGACATTTTACTGGAATCTCCATTTTGGTCCCAGAGTGATGATTTTTTTTTACCACATCAATTCTTGAAGACCATTAAGCTACAGAGGACCTGCCATCTGCTACAGAAGGAGTGATCCTCCTAACACAATCATAGATCCCTGAAGTGTTGAAGGGATACAAGATATTTTGGTAGGTATAAAGATGGAGGATGTAGTCCCTGTCTTCAAAGAATTTGCAATCCATTAGGGAAAATAAGACATGTATTTACATAATTATTAATGGAATTCAGAACAGAAGCCAGCTTCATCCAAAATACTGTGCTCCAAACTCCTCATATTCCCAACCCTCACTTAAAGCTCTGGCAACAACTGATAAAATCAATACTACTATTGATACAATGGATAGAGTGCAAGAAAACCTGAATTCAAATACTGCTATCAAACACTTACTGTCTATGTGACCCTCTCTCAGCCTCTGTTTTCTTGTGTGCAAAATGAAAGTGTTTGACTCAAAGGCCTGCAACTTAAGGCAGCATGGAGTAATATGATGACAGGAGTTAGGAAGACCTCAATTCAAATCTTGCCTCAGATACATACAAGCTAGGTGACCTTGGGCAAGTCTGATGCTGTCTGATTTAGTTTCTTCACCTGTAAAAATAGGGATAATGATAGGGTTGTGGGATGTTTGTAAAGTACTTAGCACAGTGGCTGTTACATAATAGGTTTTTCATAAATGCTTCTTACCTTCCTTCCCTCATTTTGCCTTGTCATCATTTTATAAATGGTCTACAAACAACTATATATGTACATGTTTTCTCCCCAACAGAGCAGGGTGATTGTGAAGATCGAATGAGATAATTTATGAAAAGCACTTTGTAAACTTCAATTAAGGTACTGTGTAAATGTTTGATACTGATGATGATGAAAAGAAGAAATGTCAGCTCCATGAGAGCAGAGACTTTCGTTTTTCTCTTTGTATCTCCAGTCTAGTACAGCGCTTGGTATGTCGTCAATTATTAATAAATGTTTGTTGATTAACCGATGTCAGAGTTTTATTCCTCCTTGTATCTACCACAGAACTAGCCTAGTGCCCTGAAGAATAAATGACCAAAGGAGGCTTCGTGGAGGAGGGCCTTGGATGACAAGATTTCAACAGACAGAATAGAGGTAGTGGTGTATAAATTTATACCCAACATATATTTAATAAGCACATACTCAGTTCAAGGCACCATTCTAAGTACTCTGGAGGATACAAAAATGAATGATGTTCCATCTGTTTCCAAAGAGCTTATGGTATAGTAAAAGATATCAAATTTGTACATAAATATCTATCATACATGGCAGTGTGTGGCAAATGTTATGTGAATAATATGCTGTAAGCTAAATTTTATAGGAATGCAGAGGGAGCAACTGATTCAGGTTGAGTCAGTTTTTTATTTGATTATTGTGTTATTTGCAGAGAATTATATCTTTCCAATGCATTAAATATGTCTCTTTGGTTTGAAGGGAATTGCTCATTTTTTGGTTCATTGAGGATGCTCCAAATAATTCACTGTGACTGGCTGATATGTCTGATTGAACTATGGAGGTGAAAAAATAGTAAATCAATAGTTAGTCAGTTGGTGAATATTTCTTGGCTAAGTATGCTATTAGGGTTTATTTTCAGACCCCCTGTGCCCGACAGAGGCAAACCTGCTAAAGGAGCACAAATGAGATGTAAATTATGTTGGGAAATACTTTAATCAGGCTTTTAAAATGCCTTGGATTCTTAACATTTTTTGGTCAATAAATTAATACATTAATCAAGAATCCCCTTAATTGCTTGCAAAAAGTCAAACTGCAGTTAATTCCCTTTCTTATACTTCAGATAGGTCATTTATATACTAAATATGCTACAGAAACACTTAGGGGTTCTGAGTGACAACTTCCTTTTGAAGAATGAGTTTTTAGAAAAGAGAAAGGGTCCTTAGTCTGATGTTATTTATGCATTATGGATTTGCATAATTTGCATAAATTAAGTTGGCTACAATATTTTCCTTGGATTTTGTTTTTATATTAGGCAGCATTTCACTGAAGAGAAAAGAAGGCACTAAGACTTTCTACTCCTCTCCCAAAGATAAATGATCCTAGTGTTAGTGAGAGACATTGATATGTACGTATAAATGCACTTCTCTGCAGAACTAGACACACACACACACACACACACACACACATATATATATCTCCACACATGAAAAATATGAATGTATTTCCACACACATATACACATATGTATGTGTGTGTGTATATATATATAACTTACTTTCCCTCCAAAGGAGGAATTAATGATTTGCAAAAAAGTGCCATGCATAAAATTGGGCTATACCATGGGAGAAATGGTACCATGAATTATCCTGTTGTCTATTCTCACTAGCCTCCTATATCTAATCAAAATGAAGCAGAGGATTGACCCAGTCAATAGGAATTTCAGCCTCCATTCTCTGCCCCCTCTGAATTTGCTAGAATTTTCAGGGGATTATGCCTTAGAAATCAATATTCTTCCAATCTATTTTGGAACCCAAACTAAAATGATTTGATGCATTATTCTTCATTCACTATATAATTGCTAGCCTCAACTTCAGAGATAATATGGCATCAAAATTCTAGTCACCCAGTGGATTAAACCTGAAGCTAGACTACAATTAGAGTGGAATTGTTTGGGAGGGCTTTAGGATCTACGGGACACTATCTCTACAGCTGTCATGGGTACAGCTCTTTCTTTAGAATGTTTTTCATATACCCTGAGAAGGGTCAATGCATTTTGTTAGGATAAGACTGTTGTGGTTGTTTTTTTAACCTCTGTTTCTCATAAGCAGGGATGATTCTATGAGTTTTGTGGAGCCCTAAACTGTATGTGCTACTGGAGGTAGGAAGGGATTGTCAGTGGTCCTCAGAGGAGCAGGCTTATGTTAGCAGAGTCACTGGCAGGTCAATAGTCTGTGACAAGGCTTGGCTCTTAGACCCTTGTCTGAGATAGAATGGTTTGAAGTCCTATGAGAATAGGGGAGAGTGGAGCAGGAAACAGCTGACTGTTGAATGGATAGGGCATTATGGTATAATGAAAAGAGCACTAGACCAGGAGTCAGGAAATCTGGTCTCAATCTTGACTTTGCCGCTGACTAGCCGTGTGACCTTGTTTGAGGAAGTCATTTAGTTTGACTGGGCCTCAGTTGGCTGTTATGTAAAATGAGGGAATCAGACTAGATGATTGTTAAGGTTCCATTGACATCTAAAAGTTTATGACTTTAACTTACAGAAAGTCGACTTGACAAATAGTACCAGGCCATTTAAAGAAGTTTCCAGGGATGGCAGAATAATGCTGCTCCTGCTCTAGCAATGTAAAAGTATAGAAGAATTTTCAGGTTCATAATCCTCCAACTCTAGACCTCATTCATCATGACTCCCTTTACTCCCTACCTCAGAACGGACATACTGTATATCTTGTCCTAAAGGGAGAGGCTCTCAATTTGAAAAGGGTCTGATAAACTAATTCATCTAGTGAATTAATAGCCAATAGCCGGACCCTTCCAGAATTATTTGCATTTCTGCATCCCTTAACCCATAAAGCAGAGATGACAATTGGGGCAGTTTTTTTTTCCCCTCTCCTCCTCTCATCCCCGTTCTTTAAATCATACCACGTAGGCAGTACCCTTTGACGGATAATTTATTAGGGGCTTTACTATGTTTCAGGTATTGTGCTAAGTGCTAGGGATGCAAATATAAGTCAGCACAACAGTATCTTCTCTCAAAGAACTTAAATTCTAATGATTAAAAACCACACCAAAAAGGGTACTAACAAGGCAGGGGAAGGGGGAGGCCTTCAATTAAGCCATTAGCTCTATGCACATGGCACATAAATATCTTTTATGAATGTTACTAGGATATGTGTCAGTATTGTTAGTTTTTTCATTTTCATTTACTAACTGTCTTCATGACCTTAGGAAGAAAGTATAGTCTATTTAGAAACTCCCACGCAGAGACTCGGTTTTTATTTCTGGGACCATTCTGGACAGTAGGTAAATTTGATGTCTGTCTGTACGTTGGTTTCTCTTCCTGTTAAGTAAGGGTGTTATAAAACTTTCATTGATCTTCTAACATTTATAACATGTATTGCTGTCTTTTGAAGAAAATTGATGTATAAAGCCCTATTTTAAATCATAATTCGATACCAAAGTAGAGTTACTCTCGATCTTCCTTGCCATAAAAAGCAGTATTGTCTGTTTTCTGTATTTGTTTGTGACCTATTTAGCTGTCTTCTAATTGGTACCTGATCTTCAGAATGAGGACAACTGGTTGTAGTTTTTTCCTCAAAGGATGACCCTGCATTTTAATGATATGCTATCTTAATGATAAAATAAGCAGGAATATGTAGAAATACTTTATAGTCACCTGATATGAAAAAAGAATAAATTGGTTTCTGGCAAAGCATATGTTGTCGCAGGCAATGAAGATTAAAGCAGGTATACCCTAGGTGAACAAATAAAAATATTGTAATTTCTTTTTCCTAAAAAGTAACTCTTTTACCTGCAATTGCCTCAACTTAACTTTAGTGTGGAGGAAAAAAGTAGAGGAAGCACAGAAGTGCATTGAAGTCTCAAGCTAAACATATACATATGTGTATGTGTATGTATTCTCTCTCTCCCTCTCTCCACACACACACACACACACACACACACACACACATACACACATATACATGCAGCAAAATCACATGGTAAAAAATAGTCCTGGTATATCACTCTTTGCAAAGTACTTTCCACTCCTTATCATTCACCCTAGGGCATACCACTCAGTTTCAGTCAGATCTGTGAGTCCTACCCACTCTGCCTCTCCAGTGTTTCTAGCTAGCACCTCATACCCCTATGCACTGACAGGGTTCTTTTGAGTTCTCGCTTCATTGCAGTAGTCTCTTCAATGGCCTCCTTGTCTCTGGTCTTTACCTCCATGCTTCTTCAATCCTATACACTACTGCCAGTTTAATTTTCCTGCTGCATAGTACTGGTCATGTCCCTTATCTGCCCAATAACCTTTCAAGGCCTACAGATTAAAGTCCAGATTATTTTGTATGACATTTAAGGTTCTCCATGGTCATGGTCAAATCTTGTTTTATCTTTCTATGTTTTATTTTCTATTGTCCTCCAGCCAAAGTAGACTATTTCTCATTCCCCAAAAGTACCAGTGTGTTTCACAGGTTGTTCCCTTCACCAGGGATGCACACCCTATAGTTGCCCCTACTGAAATACTGTCCATCTTTCCAGGTTCAATTCACTTGGCACCTCCTTCATGAAACCTTCTTTGATCATAAACCCTATACTTAGACGAACATGAGTTTTCCTTCCTCTGAACTCCTAAAGGACTTCATATTTCCCATTGTAGAAGGTTTACCTGGAATGCTATGCAGGTCTTTCTCTTTTGTGAGGCTTATCTGTTTCTTTGTTTTTGGAGTGTGTTTGCGTTGGGGAGCAATGTTTCCAGGTTACTAATCATGTTGTTCATCTGCTGTCTTTCACTTTTACTGCATGATCAACCTACTTCCTTTTTGGTTGCATATATCTTTTTTTTTAAATTCATTACATTTTTTTCAATCAGCAAAAATACACCTTTCCCCCCCTTATCAAAATCTTCTCCCTACAATAGAGAAAGAAAAACATATATATCCATATCTATATCTATGTATCGTTAAGCAAAAGAAATTTCTACAGAAGTCTTCTTCTGCACACTCACACGCATACCCCTCCCCTGCCCCACAATATGTCTCATTCTGCACCTTGAATCCATCACATCTCTATCTGGAGGTGGGTAGTAAGTTTCACCATGAGTCCTTTGGAATCATGTCTAGTAATTTGCTGATTAAAGTTCCTAATTCTTTCACAGTTACTTGTCTTCACAGTATTCTTGTCATTAATCATTTTTCTGCATCGTACAAGACCTTGTAAGTTGCTGTGAAATCTTCCCCTTTGTTATTTCATCTACCACAGTAATATTCCATCATATTTACATATCATAATTTATTTGACTATTTCTGAAACGATTGAGGGACATTTTCTTAGATTCCCATTCCTTGCTACCTAAAAAAACTATAAAATTTTTTTGTACATCCTTAGAGTTTCTTTTGTTTAGGACTAATCTTTCCTTTTATATCTTCTCCCTCTAATTCCTCCTTTCTTCCCTTTCCCTCTTATTTCCCAGTTGAGTGAAATGTATTTTTGTATCCAGTCTGTATTCTGTGTTTATTTTTCCCTCCTTTGACCTGTTCAAATGAGAATGAGGTTTAAATGTCAGTTACTACCTCACCTCTTCCTCCTTGTTTGTATAGACTTCTACTTGCAAACCTTGTTGGTGAGAAGTATTTTCCCTAACCATCCTCTCTCTCCCCCCACAGTTTTATTTCTTTTCTCTTTCCACTCTTATTTTAGGATCATCAAGACATAACTGAACCACTCCCAGGGTTTTGTCTAGTTAGACTCCTTCTATGTTCTTGATGATGATAGAGATCACAGAGGATCCATGTATCATACCCTCATAGAATGGAAGCAGTTTATCCTTTTTTTCATTGCTTATAATTATTCATTCATGTTTACTTCCTGATGTTTCACTTGATTCCTCCATTTGTACTTCAGAGTTTCTATATAGCTCTAGTCTTTGTGTCAGGAATGCTCATAATTTATTCATCCATTCCCCAAATGAAGGGCATCCTCTTGATTTCCAGTTTTTGACCACCACAAAGAGAGCTGCTATAAATATTTTTGTACATGTGGGACCCTTTCCCATTTTTATGTTCTTTTGGGGATACAGTCCTAGAAGTGATATTGTTGAGTCAAACGGTATGCATATTTTTGTAGCCCTTTGGGTGTAGTTCCAAACCACTCTCTAGAATGGTTGGATGAGCTCACAGCTCCACCAACAATGAATTAGTGTTCCAACTCTCCACATCTTCTCCAACATTTATCATTTTCCTGTTCTATCATGTTTGCCAATCTGATAGGTGTGATGTGGCACCTCAGAGTTGTCTTGATTTTCATCTCTCTAATCAGTAGTGATTTAGAGCACTTTTTCATATGATTATAGATATCTTTAATTTCTTCCTCTGAAAATTGCCTGTTCATATACTTTGACCATTTATCAACTGGGGAATGGCTCTTATTTTTATAAATTTAACTAAGTTTCTTATATATTTGAGAAGTGATTGCTTTATCAGAAAAACTTGCAATGAAATTTTTTTGATATTATCTCATTATCTATGGTATCCTTTAGCAAACCTATAATTTTCCTGATTGTCTCTTTTATTTAGACCTATTTTTTGCTTTTGAGTTATCTGCCTTTTTTACCAAAGCTGAAACATAAGATCTGTTCTAGCCCCTTATTTTGATTCTCTGTGAGTGTCATTCTGTTTCAAGTATGTCTCTTGTAAATAGCATATTGTTGGATTCTGTTTTCTAACTGATTGTGCTATTCACCCATTTTATGGGTGAGTTCATCCCATTCACATCTGCATTACTAGCTGGATATTTCTTCTGTTTCTCCTTCTCTTTCTCTTTTTATCTTGTCCCTCCTTAAAAGTCTGTTTTGGTTCTGATCACTGCCTCCCTTAAGCTACCCTCTCCTCTGTCACCCTCATCTCCTTCTTTTATTCCCTTCCCCTCCCACTTTCCTGTTGGTGTATATATGTGTATGTACGTATACTATTCTCTTTGAACTAATTCCAATGAGAGTGAGGTCCAAACTTGCCAACCCCCTGTCCATTTTTTCCTCCACTATAAAAGCTCTTTCCTACATACTTCTTTTATGTGAGATAATTTCCCCTATTCTTTCTCTCCCTCTCCCCTTCTCCCAGTGCATCCTTCTTTCTCATACCTTCATTTTTGAGGATATCATCCCACACAATTGACTCACACTTGTGCCCTCAGCCTTTGTAAGACTCCTTCTAATTGTCCTAGTAATAATAAAGTTCTTAGGAGTTACATGTCATATTCCCAGTTTAACCTTGAGTCCCTTATGATTTCTCTTTTATGTTTACCTTTTAATGCTTCTCTTGAGTCTTGTGTTTGAATGTCAAATTTTCTATTCAGCTCTGGTCTTTTCATCAAGAATGCTTATGTATGACTTTGTACATGATGTTCCAGACTATATATAGCTTGTATGCATATACATATATAACCTGTGCCTTAACTTTGTCTCCTTCATTAGAATATGAACTCCTTGAGGACAAGGCCTGTGTTTTTGTTTTTCTTTGTAAACTCAGCACATTAGCACAATGTTTGGCATATACGAGGTACTTAAATGGTTATTTATTGATTAATTTCCTTTCCTTCTACCAACTTCAAAATCCCCTTGGAATATGGATTCTGACCTTGTAACTCAATGGAAACTGCACTTTTCAAGATTATAAAGGATATTTTAATTGCTAATTCATTTTTCCTGACCCCTCTAATGTATTTGACACTGTTGGCCAAACTCTATTCAGTGAAAAGTTATAAACATCTACTATGTGCCAGGCACAGTTCTAAGGGCTGGGGATACAATGAAAGGTAGTTTCTGCCCTCAAGGAGCTCATAATATAATGGAGAAGATAATACATTAAAAAAAAATCTGAAAAGCAATGGGGTAGGAGGGAAGTCATGGACAAGAGGGGTTGTGTGATGGAAAAATGCAGCAGTGGTGAGAAATGCTCAGATCTAAGAAGGCGTATGTTACTGGATGGGAAATGATAAGGAAAATTCCACGAATGCCATCCTCAAAAAGTAGAGAATCATGGTGGAACTCCCAGCTGTCTACATTCCACCAGGGATGTTTTTGAGGAGGTGTAAGTTTGAGTTGATTTCATCCTGCAGAATGAAGAGTTTCTGGAGATGATGAAGTCCAGGAAGGGAACCAGGTGGGAAATAAATCTCCTCCTAGATTCTTTCCTCTCTCTGGATATTCATGACATTGTTTTCCCTTGATTCTTGGCCTGTCTGACTTCTCCTCAGTCTGTTACAAATCATTATCCACCAAACCTGACTCTATCCTTGAATGTGCCTAAAGCCTCTATCTGAGACATCTTTTTTATTTATAAAATTGATAGACACGCATTTTAAGGAACTTTTGGTGACAATATATGAAGGGAAGCAGTAGTCTTTCACAAGGAATTTTCTTTAGTGGATTAAGTTTTCAAAGAATCATGGAATGTAAGAGTTGGAAGAGGCCACAGAGACTTTATAAGCCATGCAAGATCTAGCACAGTTCCTGAAATGGACAAACATCCCCTTTATGATAAACCCCCAAAGTAGTCTTTCAACCTTTTCTTGAAGACCTCTAGTAGAGGGAGCCTATTATCTCCCAAAACATTTCATTCCATTTTTGGATAGTTCTAATGGCTAGAAAGGGGCAGCTAGGTGGTGCAGTAGATAGAGCACTGATCCTGAACTTGTCATCCTGAGTTCAAATCTGGCCTCAGACACTGACTAGCTGTGTGACCCTGGGCAAGTCACTTAACCCTGTTTGTTAATTTCCTCCTCTGTAAAATGAGCTGGAGAAGGAAATGGCAAACAACTCCAGTATCCAAGAAAACCTCAAATGGGATCATGAAGAGTCAACACAACTGAACAATGAAACAAAAAGAAGTTGGAAATTTTGGGGGCACATGTCTACATATGTTTCTGCAGCTTTCCATTATTACTTGTAAATCTGTCCTCTAGGACTAAGCAGAATAAATCTAATTCTTATTCTAGATGACATTTCAATACTTGATATGGGTTTACGATCTCATTACTATGGGTACGCCTACTGACAATACAGAGCAATCAAACTTGCTGCCCATTATCCATAAGTGCAGTGAAATTCCCACTGCTACCCAACCAGGTTAAAATGTAATGGAGAAATATTTAACAGGATAAATTAAAATATAATAATACAAAGCAGATAATATTAATTTGTGGTCTTCTAAGTCAATATGCCCTTGCAGTCATCCATTTTTATTTGAGTTTGACATCCCTAGATCATAGCTTATCTGTCTGTTATCTCTCACTCTCTCTACATGACTGGTCATATACCTCACTGAGGGTAATATCTTTTATGCTGATTTTGTTTTACAATTTTTTTATTTTTTGTTGATAATATTCTGTAGCTCTATATTCCCAACATGCATTTCTTTATCACTCTTTGGGCGACATGATTTTAATTCTTTGGAATGTGATTTACCAATCATATAGCATCACCAGAAGAAGAATGGTATAAAAAAAAGATGGCCCCTTTTTCAGGGAGAATCATGAGGAAATGAAAATCACTGAAAATTTCTATAAAAAGCAATTCAAGTTGTTTTCTTCCTATTTAATTCTTGACCAGATTGTTATTCATTTTCAGTGACTATCCAAGATGTATGACTGATGACCCAGCTCTATGGCACATCTATTCAGCTACATAGCATAGAATGACAATAATTATTCTTCATCCATTTAGTTTTTTCATTCTGAATAGTTGAGCTACATTATTTTGAATTATAATAGATCTCATATAGGATGTTCTTATTGTTTTAAAGAGTGATGCACCTAGCATGTTTCAGGAAATTCTTTATAGTTGTAAATATACATGGGATCAACTCTTTGGAGGAGAACCTATAGTACGACATTAGCTCTACTGAAGATAGTGCTTTTTAATGGTTAACAAACAATAACCAGAGTGGAGCATTGCCTTCTCTATATCTTTTAGTCAAATTATGGAACTGTAAAAATAAGTTTTATCACTTGTGAAACTTGACCTAATCCTTTCTCGTATCTTCAGCAAGGATGCTTTCAATGCATAGACTATTTTCATTGATTCTCATAGACAAAGGTTTTGTGACAATGGAAAGGTAGTAATTGATATTTACCTTAGTAGTAATAACATCTGTGATTTTCCCCTTTGATTGGATATCCTACTTTCTTTCAAATATTTTGAGAGTCATTTCTGAATTACCTCAAAATATACCACCTCCAGTCAGACTCCCTCTGTATATACTTGATCTAGTGTAACTACTCTTTCTATCTTTGTTTTTTTTTTTAATGCCATTTCTTAAATATGGCACCTCAGGGACTGTGATGTTAGAATCCAGATTTAGTGTCTCCATTGTCATTATTGAAGAATATAGATTGTTATAGCTCTTCAAATACTTGAAGACAGGTACCATGTCCATCCCCAAATTACCAATCTAGAAACTAAACATATCAAGGTTCTCCAACCACTCCTTACATGTATGGTCTTAAAGTCCTTTACCAGCCTATTTAACCTCTTTTGAATCTCTAGTTTATCAAGTTCCTTCCTAAAAATGACATCCATAAATGATCATAGTATTTCAGATCTCTGGTATTTCAGAGATGGTGAGACTAGCACTTTCCTTGTCCTGGCCATTATGCTTTTCTTAATGCAATTTAAGGTCACATTAGCTTTTTTTTTTGCTGCTACATCACACTAACACAATTGATTAAAAAGTATTGTGAAAAGGTCTTGCTATGTTGATGATTTATTGACAATGTGAAAGAACATTTGACTCAGCAAAGGAAAATGTAGGCTTAAAGGCTTTCCTCCAATGAGGTGCCTCTTATACATATGTTAAGAGTATACAGGATTTCCTGATAATTACAACCATAGAAATAACTTTAAAAAGCTGATGCTTTTTAAACATCTATTAAACAGGTAGTCAGAGTTGAAGTGAAGTTCCCTGTAGACAATGTGGTTTTCCAGATGCTCCTGTTTTGGGATATCATTGTACTGATTAGATTAAACCCTGGAATACCACAGTGCTGACTCCATGAGCCCCATAACCACTCAAAAAAGAGGGTCAAAAATATAGGAAAAAATAAATAAATGAAGGGTAGCTCTTGTTTGCTATGACATGCAGTTGGATAGATCATTGAACTAGTCCATCCATCACTGCGTATATCTTAAAAATTCCTTCAAATGGACAATAAGTTGGGCTCAGAATACTAGGAAGTGAGTAGGAAGGGTTGTGTTTGAGAAACTGCATAGGGCTTTCAATGGTCCTAAGATATCTACACACACACACACACACACACACACACACACACACTACATACACACAATCTTTTAAACACCAGTATTCTTCAGGTAATGCTAAATAACTGCACATATGGAATATTCTAGTCTCCAAGGAATCAGAAATGTGTATGATCTAAAGGGCAATGGGGATGGGTGATGGGTACAAGTAGGATGTAGCATGTTGCTAAAGAGGAATAACATGCAAGAAGTAGCATAAAAAATGTCATCCAGGAAGTGTATGATTGTAAAACAAGGTGTGTGGGTTATGTAGCAAGAGTGCATAACAAATGGGCAGCATGAGCCTTTCACTTTTAACAGAATTTTAAAGGATCTAGATGAAAATCTCCAGAGCCTTCCATAGACCATCTGTGGAGGATGTGGATAAGAATTGCACAGGTTTATAAGGAATGGATAGGCTGCATTCTGTACTGTTAGGAAGTGGACCCACATCTACATAATAATGAATCCACTGAGATACTAAAGTGGTTACTATAGACATACTCTCAAATGATGCCTTGCTTCCCTTAATATAGGTTTCCATATTAAATCTACCGTTCACTATTTTAAGTGCATTCTAAATCTATTTATATTTTTAATCTTTTAAGATAATGAATTTCATGTGTTTATTATCTTCTATAGAAATAGAATTTCTTTTTAATTTTTCTAAATCTACTTTATTAGATGAAAACAAAAATCTTTTTCCAGAATTCTTGGAATTGGTCAACAATTCCATAGAAATTAATCAACAGTTATTTATCAAGAATCTACTATATATAAGATGTCAGTCAAAAAAGTTTTAGAATTAGTAGAATATAAACTCTTTGAAGGTAAGGGCTGTCTCACTTTTGTATTTGTACCTCCAGTGATTGGCACAGTTCTTGGCATACTGTAGAGGTAACAACCCTCTGGTAAAACTTTGATACAGCTGATAGATATAATCCTCTTTCTCATAAACATCTATGGTTAATAATAATTGTAATAAACAATAACATTTATATGGTACTTTAAGATTTGTGAAGCACTTTGTATATGTTAATTCAATTGATTGTCCTAGAATTTCACTACATCTTATAAGCCTATCTCAGATCTGTATATGAAGATGTACATCTCTCAGAGCCACACAGCAGAGAGTGATGTTTTCTAGAGTAGGCCTGGAATACCAACCCCTCAGCCCATTGTTAAAGTTTTCACTCTCTACATTGGCACATAATCACAAGTCTTTCATATATTTCAAAGCTACTCTTCCAAGGTCAGAATAAACTGGAAGCATTTTAAAATCTGGCTTATAAGACATGGGTCTAATGTCGCAACCCCTAGGATTACATAGACACTTTCATACATGCTTGCTGATTTGTTGAAAGAAGTATAAAACACAGTTCTTACTCTCAAGAAGATTTCAATCTTGTTAGGGAAATAAGTGGCTAAGAATACAAGCCACTGTTCAATGAGGTCTGAAGTGAGGGTCATAGAAAATAGCTTGGGTCGTCTTAATGGAAACGGTGGATCTTGTTTGGTCATTACTTTCTTCATCTCTAGAATTAGGGTTGGACTGAATCCGGAGTAGATAAGTTAGAGGGTCAGATCCAGCCCGCTCCCAGATTTTTGTATGACTTGAGAGCTAAGAATGATTTTCACATTTTAAAAAAATGCCATAAAATTTCATTTAAAAAATGGTCCACAGACTGTAATTTGCTGACTTGTACTAGATCATCTCGCAATTTCCCTTCCAACCCAATACTCTATGATTCTATGAATTAGTCTGTAAAGGATGGGTAAGAGTCAGATTTGATGAAATACTATAGAAACATTTTCCATTCCCAAAGATCACAACACTTAAATGCAAGATTAAAAATAGTATTGCACCTGATGGGTATTTGAGCACCTTCAGGAAATGCCTCTACTTCCTGACGAATTCATGAATACAGAACAAAACTTCCACCACAACCAGCTTAAATCCATGCTTGGGAAGAATTTTGGTCCCTTTCCTTTAGGTCATCTTGCTATGGCTATTCAAAGGAGATTGTTGTTGATCCCAAGTTTTCTGTAAGCTCTAAGGTCATGAAAAAGAAAAAGGAAAATAAATTTCCTATGGAAAATTTAAAATTTAAGATGTTTTAAATGCTTTAGAGTGGGTCAGATCACCAGAACATAAATCCTGCCAAAGTGAATAACCTCCCCAGTAAACAAAAACAAATACTGCTCTCCCCAAGGCAATGGCAAAAAGCAGGAGATTGTTGGCTACGCCTGCCAAGAAGCAGTGATTTACTGACACATCATTTGAGTCAATGGGAAATACTGTATTTCCAGACTCGGGTAATGAATGAATTGAAAGCTGAGGGCTTGAACTTTTCAAGGTTCCCACAGGCTGCATCCACGAAGCGGTGCTCTTGCTCTGAAAGGAAGGATTTGCCCTGATTTGGAAGGAAGTGGAATAAATAGGAGTGGAAGTGGCAAGGTCACCTTTAATATCATTCGAACTACTTCTTAACAAGCTTTACAATTGCTTTGTTTCTTCCTCCCCTAGTGCTATAAACAGGCCCAGCCAAAAGAAAGCTCCTCAAGTGCACATAACACCAGGAAGCCCTGAAACCTGTTAGGGAGGGATGGGAGCAGGCCAAGCTCACCAGTATCAGGCACGGAATAGTCTAACAATTCTACTATGATGTATACAGGAGGGAAAACCGCTTGTTTTTAAAGGAAGGAGTTACATTGTCCTAAATTCCTGTGTTTAAAATATATGGAACAAACAAGTTACATTTAGATTATTTAAAAGATGGGCATGGATGAATTGCACTGACCACTCGCTTTTCACTTGGACTTTTCAACTAACTTTAAATAAATAATACAGACTTGTGCAAACACAAAATATAAAACCTTCACCTTGGCTGCCTCATTCATTTCTCCTTCAATGTTCTTGTAAAAAATGTTATCATTATAATGCTTTTCCTCATAATTCTTCCCTGACTTGCTCCAAACTTACCTCTTTTTTTCTCTCTGTTGGGACCCCTCTACCCACTCCCCATGCGTCTTTCTCATTTGTTAATTTCTTCAACACTAAGACTATTCCTAAGCTTATATCAAACAAGACTCTCTTAACATTTGATTTTGTTTTCTGCTTTGGGGTTTTGTTTTATTTTTTCTTTCTTTTCCTTTTTCTTTTGACCCTCCTCTGACCTCCACTTTTTTTATTTCTCCCTCTTTGTTTTCTATTCTCTTATTCTGTAGATTTTTCTTCCCCATTCTTTGCCAGGAGAGTTAAAAAAAATAAAACAAACAATAACCTACACTATATCCTTAATAAGACATACAAAAATTATATTTAATTTTTGTAGGTTCTTTCCATAGATTACATAGTCATGTAAAATTGAGTTAATATTAATGACTACTTAGGACTTAATTTTCATACTCCTCAACTATCCTGCCTAACTGGCAAATTCAGAGAGCTCCAGTATAACCTGAAGAACAAAACGTTCATATGCTGCTCTCCATCTCCCACTGCCTTCTGTTTGCCTATGGCCTTTCCCCACCCTCCTTTATCTCCTACCCACCTTATCCTTTTACAGGGTAATATGCTGAATTCCTAAGCACAGTGGCATTGCTCTAAATATGCTATTGCTTAAGATGCAAAAAATATGTACCCTAAAGGATATATAACAAAAATATGAGTGCTAGAATGTGAGATACGGGGTTTCATCTTATACAACATGCTATTTTTAGCAGCATGACATATAGCATGCTGCAAACAGTTTTGGACATTTGGATAGTTTCTCCCCAATAAAAAAAGTCTTAAGAAAACATTGTTTTCACTATTTTTCTAATAAATGGTACTAAGGGATACTATTACAGCAGACAGGGGAAGGATATGAAGAATAGCTGTTTGTGAAATATCTCTCAGTCATGCATTCATGTTAGTTTACTTCCAAAAAAGATGTACAAATGAAGTAAAGAAATAAAGATGGGCAGTGAAGGGAAGTTAGCACAAAGCTATCTGGTCTAGAAAATATTCTAATAGTATTTTTTGAAATGCCATTTTTAGCATAGCACAACATTGGTGTTTTTCTTTGAATGCTATAACCAAATAAGACAACATATTGAAAGTAGTAGGTCTTTCCACAGGGCTTCTGCACTGTCACTGTTCAAAACAAAGTCTCTTTCAACAAGATGCCCACATCCGATGACTGATGGTGAAATGCTAAATGAATTTGTAATCCCTAATAATAACTTCTTGTTAACTGTGGGTCCCTACTCACCCCAAACTTCCATCAAGACTTTTAATGGTCTATCATTAAAAAGTTTGATGGGTAAAATACAGCATAAAAAAAATCAAGTCAGATCTAAGAAAGGGGCTGGAATTGGAGAGTTGAATGTGATTAGAAGAGCCTGTGATTAAAACAAGAATTGTTTTAATTAATTTTTTATTAATTTATTTTAATTTTGAATTAATTTTTCTGATAAAGAAGTAAACTCACAGGGTACAGGTTAACCAGAATACAGAGGTCAAGGACAAGGCTAATTCAAATCTTCAGTGATTTCCTATTCTCTACCAAGTAAAGTTAAAAGTGTTTTGACCAGAATTCAAGGTCTGACACAATCTACTGGCAATTTGCCATTTCAGGTTTACCTCATAATACTCCTCTTTGTGGATCTACACTCAGTCAGTGCCAAGTAGGTTCTAGGCACTATGGTAAGAGCTGGGGATAAAAAAAGGAAAAAGCCTGTGCTTTTATCCTCACAAGAGCTCACAATCTAATAAGAGAAACAACTATGTTAAATTTGATCTACTTGCTGTCCCCTAAATGTATCTCACACTTTCTCTTTACTTTTGCTTGTGCTATGCCTTATGCCAAAAATGTCTTCTCTTCCTCTCTTAAACTCTTGGATTCCACTCTGTCCTAGGTGGTGAAGCTGATAGAGTGCCAGGCCTGGAGTCAGGAAGACTCATTTTCCTGAATTCGAATCTGGTCTCAGGCACTTACTAGTTGTGTGACCCTGGGCAAGTAACGCTGTTTGCCTAAGTTTCCTCATCTGTAAAATGAGCTGGAAAAGGAATGGCAAACTACTCCAGTTTCTAGGCCAAAAACCCCCCAATGGAATCAACGAGTAGGAAACAACTGGAACAACTAAACCACAGTAAAATGGAGATAATAGCAGCACCTATCTCCTAGAACTGTTTTATCAACTGAGATAAAGTTTTGTGAAGCTTAAAACATTATATAAATGCTAGTTATTAAGATATGTTCTGGAGGTGCTAACCAGCTCCCTTCACCATGCCATCCTTTTGTCCCTGGGCCATCTGCTCCTGTGCTCGTTTGTCCACTTGCCTTCGTCCTGCCTGGGTCTCATCAAAGTGTGATTGCCACTCTACTTCCCACTGCCATTGTGTTAACTGGTGAGTTCCCTAAGAGCTGGAGGGACCTGCCCTTATTTCATAATTTCACAAATTATTAATTCAGAGGATCATGATTGCACTTTTTAAATGCATGAAAGAGAACAGGAGGAAGTACAAAAGGAGACATAGACAATCAGAAGATTTGTTACAT
The DNA here is from genome assembly GCA_028658325.1 of Potorous gilbertii. Classification (NCBI taxonomy): domain Eukaryota; kingdom Metazoa; phylum Chordata; class Mammalia; order Diprotodontia; family Potoroidae; genus Potorous; species Potorous gilbertii. Next base: position 249,288,382 of record CM053771.1, on the reverse strand, counting down.
ACTTTAGAGAAAAGCAAGCTAACCCTAATTCATGGTTTCTTATATAATCCTCCTGTTCTGTTTTGTGTATTAAATGTTCTTTTTTTTAATGTTTGTTAAATTCAGAATAAAAATAATAAAAAAAATATTTCTTATAGAGGGGTTAAGAAGGATGAGGATGGAGAAAAGGTGATAAGAATTAGAAACTCAGAAATCATTTATAACTTGAGAAAGAGCATTTTCTGTTGGATGGTGAATTCAGAAGCCAGACTGAAAGGCATTAAGAAGTCAGTGAAGGAAAGAAAGTGGATGCAACAACGTAGGAGTCTTCTTCTGGGAGACTGCTATGAAAGGGAGGAGTGATATTACTTTGGAGCTTGGTAGGGTCAAGTGAATGTTTTTCAAGTTCCCACTGGCACTGGAAAAAAAAATAAAAAATGACCACTGAAAATTCCTTGATTGACTGTTAAATGTGTGACATATAGTAGGTGATCAATAAATGGTTAATGAATTAATGAATTGACAATCCACAGCCAAGAAGATTGATGTTTTTACATAACTAATAAATTGTGACTAATTCTTGCCAAAAGCAGAATTGAAAGAGAATGTGAAAAAAATAGGTCTGAACTTTACCGTTTCAAAAGAACACCCTATTCTTCTGCTACAGGGAGAGAAATAGCGTAACTTACACATATTGTACAGCTGAAGCATCTGGATGCCCATCCCACAGTCTCTCTTGTAAAGAGAATGTTTCCTTACAGTTGTGCTAAGTTTTAAAAATGTGGCTCACTGATTATATTTCTTAAGAGATGGTTGAAGATTTGCTTAAAGTGTTCATATACATGTGCGCCTGTGTCTGCACACACACACACACACACACACACACACACTAGCTTGAGAAGATTGGTTTTTATTACATACTTTTCCATTGCCTGACAGGGCAAATGAGCCTTTGTGTTCTGGGTGGTCAGTAAATGTGCATGAAACAAAGGATTTTGATGCTTAAAAGAAATATGCTCATCCTTTTTTCCACCCCACCTACAGTGTGTGAGAAAAATAATGGCTTTGCAGCTATAATGTATGCAGCAAGGATTTACAGGACAAGCAAATAGAGCCCCTTCTAACCTATTACATTTCAACATTTAAATAAAGCAATATCTGTTAAAGAGAGGAGAATTAGCTCAAATGGTAGGGTGCTTGTTTAGCATGCAAGAGGCATCAATGCCCACTTTCTCCAAGCGTTGGAGGCAGTTAGGTGGCTCAGTGGACCGAGTCCTGGGACTGGAGTCAAGAACTGAGTTCAAATCTGATCTCAGACATTTACTAGCTGTGTGACCTTGGGAAAGTCACTTAACCTCTGCCTTAAGCCACTGGAGAAGGAAATGACAAACCATTCTAGTATCTTTGCCAAGAAAACCCCATGGACAGTATGGTCTTGAAGAGTACGATGTGACTGAACAACAACCATACCTGTTAAAATAGCAAGAGACTGCATCCCAACTTTGTCATCTAGACATTTATTCCCCTATTGGAAATCAGAGGTCACTTGAATTCAGATACTACTCATGATGAAAATATTTGGTCAGAAAATATTTCTTCGTCTAGAGATTTCTGTCTCATTACTTACAGTGCCAGAAATACATCTTACAGTGAAACTGGGGAGAAGTGTGATATAAACAAACTTCAGGTTGACTAGGGGGCAGGTCCACGGGTTTCTCTCCCTCTACCTCTTTCATTTCTTATTCTATATTCCTCAGACCAAATTTTTTTCAGAGGCAAGTTCTCCCCCATACCTCTCCTTTTCTGAAACCACAGTGTAAAGCAGCAATCCAGTACCTTCAAGGAATAGAGAAGAGTCCCTTAGACAGATTTATTGTTTCAGCAAAAAGGGATTAGTAAAGTTCCTTGGTACACCCGAGTGTAACGTTCTGCTAACTTCTCCATTATTTCTTATCCTTATCTAAACTTAGCTATTTACTCCCCAAGGCTCCCTTTTTCCATGCCAGCCTCCCTTGCCAATTAGTCCCTATTAGCCTTTATAACCTCTTTTTACTTTGAACAAATTCCTCTTACATCCTGTTTTCCTCAAACCTGCCTTCTACTTCCTCAACTTAACCAAAACCCAGGTTTTCCATAATGACACTCCTTTGCTTGAAACATTTGTCAGTGGAAATTATGTCTTTTTTTCCATCCCTCATAGGGCCAGAAAAAAGGATCAACATACATTTTACTTACCACTGAGGACTCCAGACCAATTTCCCACCTTCCTCACTTAAGAGTTTCTCCACTTTTTAAATCCTTGCCTTTCACTCATATCTCCCTCTTGCTATTCTTGGGAGGCATTGTCTACTGATCTTCACTTTTTTCTATGGACTCAAAGTCACCAACTAGTGAGTAGGCTCAGTGACTCCAGAGAGAGAGCACTGGGCCTGGAGTCAGGAAGATCAGTGTTGCAATCCTGCCTCACACTTTCTAGCTGTGTGACTCAAGTCACTTAATAGCTGTCTGCCTCAATTTCCTCAACTGTAAAATAAGGATAATGATGACACCCACTTCCTAGTGTTACAGGGAGGATCAGATGAGACTGGTATATAGTTGACACTTAATAAATGTTCATTTCCTTCTTTCCTACCTTTGCCATCACCCTCAGTGGCTTTAGTAGCCACATTAATGACACTTTCAACCTCCTTGAACACTCTAATTCCCTTTTTCACTCCGATGACTTTTGCCCCTGCGGTTCATCAACCACTGATGAGTATGTTAGCGGAACAGGCTCGGAATATCTCTGCCTCCAAGACAGCAAACTCTGAAGTGCCTTTCTCTGATCATACCTGCATAGAATCACAGGACTTAGAGCTGAAAGGAACTTTAGAGATTGCCTAATTTAACCCTATTTGACAGATGAAGAAATTGAGGCTCAACTTGCAAGAACTAAGTAATTTGTTTAAAGCCATAAAAGTAGGTAGTAGCAGACGTAGGCTTTAAACCTAGCTCCTTGGACGCCAAAGCTAAGGGTTTAATGACTATACCATTCTGCAGTCTAACTTTACTTTTCTCCCACTCACCCCTCTGCTTATCTTTCTCTTCATCTTCATGGTGAATTCCAGATCCTTGACCCCTCCTATCTCTTAGTTCATCAGCCTCCTCCAAACTTTAGTCTCCTCCCCTGTGATCTTGGGCCCTATGGCCAGTTGTCCACTACGCTCCCATTAGTACCTACAGAATCCCTTACTCCCTTGACCTTCTGCTCTGCTGGTTCTTCTAATTTCCACCCCATTGAATTTCTCTGTTCCCATTTCCAGGGTTTTTAGGATATGAGAAAAAGCAAAGAGTCGTGTCTTCATGGCTTCATGGCTTTAGTCAAATTTATGCTACCTTGGTTTTGGGGCTGTTTGATAATCTATTCATCAGTTTGACTCTATCACGTTCTTCACAGTGGCTGTTTCATACATTTTCTACCATATTCAAACTCCCAGTTTTGGGCTTCTTCCGCTCAATAAATGGCCCTGCCTTCTACTTAATGAAATTATAATCATTTAGTGTGAATTTCCTCCATTGACCTTCCCCTCACAATTTCTCTGTGATCTTTACCCATTCTTTCCTTTTTCCTCCTATCTCAGAAGAGGCTTCCTTTCTGTTTTCTCTTTCCTCATTTCCATCCCTTACCAAGTCCTCTTTGTTTTTATTCCATCAGTTATCCCCTCCCTTGCCTCTCTTATCTCTTCATCTGCATTGGCTCTTTCCTCTTGTTCTACAATCATTTTCAAGTCTCTTTCAGCCTAAAAAACAAACCACTCCAAAACAAAATTCTTCCCCCGACTTTATGGTTCCTACTTTTTATACTTGGTGTTTCCATGTTCTTAACATCTCTTTTGCACTCCTTGCAATCACACTTTTGCCTTCCTTTCACTCTACTTCAACTGTTTTCTCCAATGATCTCTAATCATCAGATCTATTGGCCCTTTATTCTTCATGGTTCATTTCTCTTCAGCATTTGACCCGGTTGATCTTGGACTCCTCCCCTTTCTTGATTTCTTCAACACTAGATTCTCTAATCATTCCTCTCTCTCCTTCCTCACCGACACAGATATGCCACAAAGTTCTTTTGGGGGACCCTTTTCCTTCTACTACACCCCCTCCTTTGGCAAACCTATCGATTCCCATGGACTCTGCAAATGGCTTACAAATATATGTCGACAAACATTTATTAAACATATCTGTGTGCCTGGTGATATGTTGGATACTGGAGACCCAAAAACAAAACTAAAAGAGTTCCAACTTTTAAGAAGCTTAAGTACCATCAGAGGAGATGTGTACTCACATAAGTATTTCCAGAATATTAGCAAAATAAAAACAAAGTATTTGGGGGGAGACAAAGCCCCAGGAGCTTGAGGGAATCAGGAAAAATTTCATGTAGAAAGTGGTGTTTAAGTTGAATCTTGAGTGAGAGAAAGAATTCTAAGGAAGAGAGAGGAAGAGGGAAGGCATTCCATGGCACAGGGGACAGTCAGAACAAAGGTATGGAGGTGGGAGATTGAAAGTCTTATGTGAGAACAGCAGGAAAGTCAGTTTGGCCTTCTGAGTATTCCTACTTCATGTAGGCATTCATACTGCTCAGTATAGATAGAAAAGTAATATATTACAAGGTGGGAAAGGTAAATTGAGGACAAGTTGTGAAGAGCTTAGAAGTTTATCATTGTCCTAGAGATGAGGGAGTCAACAGAGTTCATAAATGGGGTAATGACAGGGTTAGACCTGCACTTAAGGAAAATCACTTTGAAACTTGTATGGAGAATGAGTTGGAGAGGGAGATGAAATAAGCAGATCAGTTATAAAACTATTACAATAATGCAAGGGAGAGGTGGTAAGGACCCAAACTAAGGCAGTATCCATTTGCACATTGAGAAGAGGTCATGTGTAAGTGCTGTTGTAAAGGCAGAAATGACAATATTTGGCAATTAAATTGATATGTAGAATGAGGCAGAATGAGGAGTCAAGGATAACGCTGAAGTTGGAAACCTTTAGTTGTGAACTTAAAACACTGACAGAAATGGGGAAGTTCAAGGTTTGGGGAAAGAAGATAATGAGTTCTGTTTTGGACATACTGAATTTGACATAATAATTAAACCCATAGGAACTGATGAGTTCTGAGAAACAGTATGAAGAAGGAAGGTCTGATAGAGCCGTGGGGTATGCCCATAGCTAGGGGCATGATATGGATTATGAATCAACAAAAGAAACTAGGAATGGCCACACAGGTGGGGGAAGGCTGAGAGAACAGGTTACAAACACTCAGAGAAGGGAGAATATCCAGGAGGAGAGGCTGGCCAGTAATGTCAAATACTGTAAAGGGGCAAAATCAAGGACTGGGAAAAGGTTACCAGATGCCATCAGGTGGAAATTAAGAGGCTATTGGTAATTTTGGAGAGAAATGGTTTCCATTGAGTGATGAGGTCAGAAGTCAGATTTCAAAGGTTTAAGAAATGAGTGAAAGGAAATGAGGTGGAGGCAATGAGTGTAGACAGCTTTTTCTAGAAATTTGGCAAAGGGAGGCCAGCTTAAAAGAACTATAGAGTCTAGTGAGGCTTGGGGAGACTTGAGCATGATTATATATATGTGTGTGTGTGTGTGTGTGTGTGTGTGTGTGTGTGTGTATATATATATATATATATATATATATATATACAGGCATCTCTATTTATATCAATATGGATATATTGCCATCCAAATTAGTCAGCTTATCCTGCTGCTTACTCCTGTCTGATTTCTTTCTCATTCATTTCTTTCTTCCCATTTCTAATAATGGTACTATTTTAATTCAGGTTCTCATTAACCTGTGAAATTTTCCTCTTGCTTCCTGTGTTTCCTCCTGTCAATCTATTCTTTACCCTATTTCCAGGATAATCTTCCTAAAGCACAGATCAGACAATGCTACCAGAAAACTTTTAGTGTCTCCCTAGAATCAAGTATAAACTCCTCAGTCAAAAATTCAAGGATCGCTATGAGCTGATCACAAGTCTACATTTTTACATTCATCTCCTGCTGATTCTCTTAATTTAGCCTGCACCTCAGGATTACTTACCATTTTTAGAAGTGACATAAACTTCTCACTTACCTGTAAATGTTGTTCACTTTACTTGGAATGCCCTTCTCCTGAATTCCTGCCTGTCAAAATCCTCCTCTGCTCAAACCCAGGGTCAGCTTCTCAAAAACCTTGATAGTAAGAAGTAATCTTTCTCTTTTAATACAACCTTTTCTCTTTGTACAGCTCTCTTAAGACATATATCTCATTTTTTCTTTAAAAAAATTTTTTTTGTTTGTGGCAATTGACATTAAGTGACTTTCCCAGGGTCACACAGCTAGTAAGTGTTTGAAGCTAGATTTGATTTCAGATCCTCTTGACTACAGGGCCAATGCTTCATCAGCTGTACCTATCTAGTTGCCCCTTATTTTTCCTTTTGTAAATTTAAGTCTCTGTTTTAGTTTCCCTACTAGATTATGAAGTCTTTAAGTGAAGGAACCATGTAATGCTCACTTTATTATCTCCTACTTTACCTCCCATAATGTCCATATATAACAGGTTCTAAGTAAATATTGAATGGAATTGAATTGAATTAGCTGAAAGGAGAAGCCACTGAAGGTTGAAAGGGGGGAAAATGGAAAAAAGAAAGGGAAAAAAGCAAAGCAAATCAGAACAAGACAATCCTGAATAACTTTGATGCAAGGTTTTGTATTTGTTATTTCTTAGATTTTATTCCTTTGAAAAGATTCCCTTCTCTCTTAATACAATGACCAAAGAGATAATTACAGATTACTATTTCTGAGACGAATTAAATTGCTTCTTTCTGTTGTGACTGTAACTGGCTAACGAGACATTTTAAAAATTACATCACAGCATGTCATGTCTTCTAAATTCCAAGTTCCATTTAAATACTTTCAAGAGCTGAGATTGCATTTTTAAAAAATTTAATGTATTCACAAGAGTAATTTGTAAAGGATTGGAAAGGAAATGTGAATTCTGATAGTATCTCAGTTTGAAGCAGATGAAGCGGAACTAGAGGTCACTCACGTACCCTATCAGGAATTAGAGGAAGTGATTCCCTTTGAAAGCCTCTAATGTGTGTCAGGAATAGTGAAGAAAGCAGGTCTTCTATAGTGAATTAGATGGTGGAAAAAAAAGACGGTGGGGAGGGGGAAGAGGTGTAAAAAAGGATAACCAGGAAGGAAAATAGCCATATGCATTGTACTTGGGTAAGTGATTATCCTGTGATGTACTAAATTCTCAATTCCAATGTCATTAAGATCCTGTTTAAACTACCTCTGAAGCACACAGAGAATGGAGTCTTCCTTTATGAATACAAATGAAGCCTTAAGAACAATTGTTTGACTTCTGCTCCAGATCTTAAAGTGCTGACTGATGTTTTACTATTTTAAAGTAGGAATCTCTGTAGCTTCTGAGGATGAAAAGGACAACCATGAGTGCCAAGTGAAGGTCAGACAGACACATACCTCTGACCAATGAAGGTGATAGTAACAGAATGAGCTTTCACTGCTTCATGGCCAGTAACAAGGACCTGAATTTATATTGAGGGATGCAGTGTCAGTAAAGGAATCTAGAATGCAGGTTTGAGCTTTCCAGATGTGTGTACTAGGTACCATTTGGGGGGACCTCCATACTTCTTTAGGGCAACAAGGTGGTTCAGTGGATAGAATGCTGGACCTCTTCCTGAGTTTGAATCTGACCTTAGATACTCACTAGCTGTGTGACCCTGGGCAAGTCACTTAACCCTGTTTTGCTTTAGTTCCTTATCTATAAAATGATCTAAAGAAGGAAATGGCAAAACTGCTCCAGTACCTTTGCCAAGAAAACACCAAATAGGGTCATGAAGAGTCAGACATGACTCCACCACAACTGCCATACTTCTTTTGGCTCAATCTGGGTAAATCTTCACCCTTGGACTATTTGGAGGATTGACACCAATTCTTATGCTTTCAAGGGGGAGAAGAAAAATGAAAGAACATTATGTGTACATTCCACGGGAAGTATAGAATTATGCTAGTCCCAAAGATACAACGGTGAGTGTACTGTCATGTATAGTTGGAGCCTTACTGGAACCTCCTGAAGAGCCGACTGCCTCCAGCTACAATAGCTCCAAATTGTCCTCTCTTCTAGGTTCTGGGCTACTCTTAGTGGGAATGGAACTTCTCTCAATCAGTCAACAGGCATTTATTAGGTGCTTAGTATGCATCAGGCACTCTGAAAAGCACTGAGAACACAAATATAAATAGAAGAAAAACAGTGTCTACCTTCAAAGGTTTTACATAAAAGGAAGTTATAAGCAGGGGAGGGGAGAAGAGGAGAAAGACAAATATTCAGCCAGGGATATGGTAAAAGTCCATGGTTGGAAATCCAGGGTGCATCCTCGACAGGAATGAGGCATGGCTAGCCTCAATGTCCTCCTTTAATGGGGGGTCTGGAAGGAGTCATTCAATCAGAGGAAAAGGTCTGGGTGGAAGAGAAGCACTCACAACGTTTCAGATTCCAGGATTGGAGGGAGGCTTCACTATGAAAAGCTGGAGCCTGTCAGAAGAGGTCTAGAGTACAGGCTGGAGAAGAATAAATTTAAACAATTATAGTCCAGTTTTATTGGGTAGATAAACAAAACAGATCTGCAATATATTTGATGCTTTTCATATACATTCTACTTTTGCTGTGCTTGTTACATTCAGATATTCAGCTTGGTCAATAGGAGAATCCTATTTCCCCATCTGCTCCCCTTGACTTGATTGGCAAGGATATATTTCTGGGTGTTCACTCAACTGTGCAGCTGGCCTTGTTTTAATAAGGATTCATGACAGCAGTGGTATTAAACTCAAGTAGAAGTGGGGCCACTAATCCCTGCATAAGGATACTTGTTGGCTGCATATTGACTTAGTTTTAAAATGTAATGTCATCTATGTTTTATCATATTTTTAATTTATTTTGTTAAATATTTTCCAATTACATTTTAATCTGGTTCATTGAGCTGGTGGCATCTACTGGGGCAGCATGTTTGATACCCCTGTTCTGGGGTATGGTCTGGAGACAGTCAACAAGTCAATGAATTGATAATGTTTAATATAAAATTTTGGAATAATCTTTTTGTTCTCTCTGAAGCAAACTCAGAGAATGCCTCTTCCTATGTCAACAGAGGCCAGCTAAGGCTGATTCTGCATTCCTTGGAAGACCATTAACCTAAGACACTATCTTGAATAGTGGGACTTCCTCTATATCTTGTTATCTATGGACACATACTATGTTATTTTAATGGTAAAGAAAATATAGACATCGTAGGTTGTAATTACTATTTTTGTTTACCCTTTCCTATGTCAGTTATCTGTTTAGGGCAGGAAGCCTGCCACTCATTAGTGGTGGGATTTCCTTTCTTATCGTATGTCACCGAGACTTGTGTTTAACGAGCCTGGAATCTCAAGGCCCAACTGACATTGCTCTATTGCCTTTTCTTAGGAGAGTTTTTTTTTTCTTTTCCTCATGGCAAAATGTACTTAAGATGGATAATTTCTGTACCGAGTCAGTCAGAGTCACCTCTGGCTCCATAGCGCTATGACTGTTATCTTTAAGAGGGAATTAATGAATTAATAAATAACGCATGCCTTTAGTCTGATGTCTTTTCTTAACCAAGTTTTCAGGTCAACAGAATCGAGAGAAAAAATGCCTTATTGTGGAAAGTATACTGGATTTGGGGTCAAGAAGCTGGGTTTGAATCTGTTCTACTGTTTATTCCCTTTGTGATTTTGAGCATGTCACTCTGGTCCTCAGTTTCCTCATCTATAAAATAAGGGCATTGGTCTAGCCTAGAGAGGCTAAATGACTTGTCCATGGTCACATACCCAAAAAATATCTAAGGTAAGATTTGAAGCTAACGCTCTGGTTTTAAGTCCTGTGCTTAATCTGCTGTAGTGTGTTGCTTCTTAAATCCAGAAACCTAGATAATTAACGTTCTTCCCTCTGTTTCCCTGAGTACTTGAAAGGACTAATGGCATATTGCCATTGCTTTCAGGTGGACTGGAAGAACTAAGTTCTCAATTTGACCAGTAAGGCTATTTGACCAATGTTCACTGGCCTGTGCAGTGCCTGACCTTGAGTAAGTTCTACTGTTGAGGTTAACTGGACTTCTAGAGACTGGGTCTGGTATCAGATCTTTTGTTCCTTGCATTTCCATTGGCTTCTTCCTGTCTTCACTAACTTCCAGACCACTATGCATCTTGGGCCATGGAAACCAGCACAAGCCCTCAACCCTGATTTTGCCATTTATCTGAGTTTACACTGGGACTCATCTTTATTTCTGGTCAATGGCTTCTGATCAGCCAGTTCTGGACTGAATTGGGTGGCAGAGAGCTTATGGCTTTCTGTCTTTTTTTCCCTGTTATTAGTTTTTCTGAGTCCTTCCATAGATATTTGCTGAGGTTGATATGGGACAACTGGGTTTCTCTGTAACCTCCCATATTTCCATCTTCACTGGAAGTCTAAAAAGCTGTATATACTTATTGCCTCCCCTTCCTCATCTCCCGTTCACTTCTCAGCCCATGGTAGTCTGGATCCCAAGTTTACCACCTCTCTCCAGGCTCACTAATCATCTCTTTTTTGCTATATCTGGTGGTCCTTTCTTAGTCATTCTTCTTGAACTTGCTACAGCATTTGACAAAATTGACCACTCTTTCCTCCTTCGTATTTTGGGGTTTTTGATAGTGTAGCTCTCTTCTTATCTGGTTGATCACTGCTTTTCAGATTCCTTTGAATTTGTCCTGTTGGTAAGAGTGTGCCTCTGGGCTCTGGGTAGGAATATATCCTGGGAACTTTTCTCTTCTCTCTTTATATACACTCCCTTAATTTCTTCAGTTACTATGGGTGCAGGCATCATCATTCAATGCAAATGTCTTCCAAATCTTCAAATTCTTGACTTATATATGTATATCCAACCACAATATGACTTTGTGATTCTTCCTTGACCAAATCTCTTGCATTCTATCTCTTCACATGACTGTCACTTTAGCTCATCATCTCTCACCTCTACTGTTGCAATAGCCTTGTAAAGGGTCTCCTTAAATCCAGTCACTCACCTTTTTAATACATCCTTTACAGAGCTGTGAAATTGATATTTCCAAAAGCACAGGTCTAACTATGTCACTCCCCTGATCAAAAGACTCTAGTTCTCCCTTAGCAGTCTCTAGGATCAAATCCTTGCTTCAACATTTCAAATTCTTATAATCTGGTTCCAATCCATTTTTTCCCAGTTTAACTTCATGGTGCTTTCTCTTACATATGCTATATTCCTACCAGACTGGTCTATTTGTTGTTCCCCATATATAATTTTCCATCTCCTATCTCCATGCCTTTGCACAGCCATTTCTCCTTTACCTTAAATATTCTTTACCTTCATTTCAGCTTCCTGGAATTCTCATTTTTTGTAAGATTTGGTTCAAGGACCACCATTTCTACCAGAGGCATTTCCTGACACTAGTTGTAGGTAATTTCTGCACTCCTCCATGATGAATTTTTTTGTATTTATTTTGTATATGCTATATTTTGTATTTACTAATCTTTGTGTGCATTGTTTCCCACTAGAATAATGGAAGCTCCTGGAGAATAGAGACTTTTGTTTTTACATCTTTGTATTTTTGTTCTTGCTGTTATTTAGTCAATTTTTAGTTGTGTCTGACTCTTCCTGGCCCTTTTCGGGGTTATCTTGGCAAAGATACTCGAGTAGTTTTCCATTTCCTTGTTCAGGTCATTTTATAGATGAGGAAACTGAGGCAAACAAGGTTAATTAAGTAACTTGCACAGGGCTACACAGCTACTAAATGTCTGAGGCTGGATCTGAACTCAGAAAGATTACTCCAGACCCAGCACTCTATCCATTGGGCCACCTACCTGCCCTTCCATAATGACTTAGAAAACCACAAATTAACATTACCTATATTATATTGTTATTTATTTTGTTAAACATTTCCCAATAATATTTTTATCTGGTTTGCAATTTTGCAGTTTTGACACTTGTGTTCTTCCTAGCAGTTTTTCATCTGAATTTCCCTGATCCAAAATAAAAACTTGGTCCTCTAGTGGGAGTCAGCTATCTTCAGATGAAAAGGTTACATGCAACCTTTCATGTAAAAATACCAAAAGAAATATGAACAGATGACAAATGCCATCATATTCATAGAGTTGGCATTTAAGTATTCTAGTTGTATTGAAAATGCACACAGGATCACAGATTTTAGGGAAGTTGAAGGGAGCTAAGAGGTCAGCTAGTCCAACCTCTCTATTTTCCAGAGACGGAAGCTGAAGCCTAGGGAGTTCATGTGACTTGCTCAAGGTGACTCAGGTAAGTATCAGAGGCAGAATCTGAAGATCCTTTGGTTCCAGAACCAACCCACCAAATCAGGCTGTACATTTCCTGAGACCTGGAATCAGAATCTTGTTTTATTAAGCTCAGCACAGTGTTTTATATGTAGTAGATGCTCAATAAGGATTTGTTGAATGAATTCAATTCAAATCAGTCAACATTTATTAAGTGCCCACTATATGCCAGGCACTGTGCTAAGGATGCGGGATACAAAAAGAGGCAAAAGACAGTCAAAGAGCTTACAATCTAACAGGGGAGACGACATGCAAACAATTATGTATAAATCAAGCCATATACAGGATAAATAGAAAAGAATTAACAAGAGGGAAGGAACTGGAATTAAAAGAGGTTGGGGAAGACTTCCTGTAGGAGGTAGGATTTTAGTTGGGACTTAAAGGAAACCAGGGAGGTCAGTAGTTGAAGTGAATGAATTTGTAAAGGTATTTCATTTTAACCAACATCTGTTACCTAATAATAAGTCACATTTACATAGTTCTTTTAACATATTATTTCATTTTGGTCTCCCAACAATGTTGTGTTAGAAATACTATGATTCCTATCTTACAGATAAGAAAATTGAGGTCTAGCAAAACTAAGACAGCTGGTGGGTTCAGTGGGTAGAGCACTGGGCTCTAGCCAAAACAACGTGAGTTAAAAATCCAGATTTAGCTACCTGACACTGTGTAAATAACAACCCCTTCTTGCCTCAGTTTCCTCAACTGTAAAAATGGAGGTGATAACAGCACCTACTTCCTATGGTAGTTATGAGGATTAAATGAGTTAATATTTGTAAAGCACTTAGCACAGTGACTGGCAATAGCAGGCACTACGTAAATGCATATTTCCTTCCTTTCCCATGATCATACACCTAATAGTGTGAGAAGCTGGAGTTGAGCCCAGGTCTTCGTGTTGCTAAGTGTAGCTAGCACACTAGCTATGAGATCAGGCAGTTTTTCAGAATCTGCTGAGCAGATTCTACTGTTGAGGTCAATGCCACAGGCCATTATGCACCAATCCACTTTTCTCTGTTTTCATAATCTCTCACTGTACTCCTAACCCCAGCTAATGGTGTACTGATTGTCGGGTTGGTAGCATCAGCTTCACATACAAAGGACAGCACCATTCACTGTGTCTGTGTACTATAGGGGAACCCTGAGTTTGATGGATACAGCCTGTGATGAATTTCCAACAATGCACTTTCCCAGAAAAGAAATATTCCATGTCAAAAGTGGCTATGGAACTTTTCAACACAAGTATAGTTGAAATGATGCTGAGAAAATAACCAGTATTAAAAAATACTGCAAATATTAAACTGAAGTTTCAGTGGAAAAGCATGAGGTTGACTACATAGCTTTGGTCATAATTACTGTCTTTCCTAAATTATTTTGGGGACTCTTCTCACTATTGAAAGACACAACTGACAAAGACAAGCTTTCCCCAGATAATGCTGTCTTTCAGCACCTTTGCCTTGTTCTATTTTTCTGGGCAGGAAAGTATGGAGAAGAGCTCAGTGTCTTTTCATTATGTCTGTACAATTCATATGCAAAGCCCAAGGGGCTAAAGCTAATTCCTTGTTATACCACATAACATGCATCTGAAACATACAAAGCGTCTCATTTTATAGAGAGAATCATTTCCTCTTCTTCTGACTGCACCATATGTGGTAAAAAATCTTTTGTCTTCTGTTTTTTATTTTTAGAAATAAAAGGAGACAGATTTTTTTCCCCCTCTACTACCCAGAGGTCTATTCTCTTGCTAACATGTCTACGTAGCTACCATTGATACTGATGCCAATCATGAGCATAGAGTTGCCAAAAGGACTGTTCTCTGAGAAAAATTCCATGAGTACAAAATCATGGGAATCAAAGTCAATGGAAAAAAAGCCTATCCAAATCTACGCAAACCGCCAGGGGGGTTCAAACAGTTGTAGAACATTATCCTCTGTCTGCTCCAAAGTGGTAGTCTCTGTGGAACAAATTATTTTCTCTTTACTTACTTGAATGAAGAGGAAATTTTCTGCTTACATAAAGATAGTTATTTTAGGGAAGGTATATGTAAAAATTTTGAGCTTAAAAGAACAAGGACTTCTTCCTTTCTTTCCTTCTCCTGGTCCCTATGAAGGCCCTCAGTGCATTCATGCCATGCCTAGCCCTAGCTGTGCCATCTTTGATGGCTGCTCTCACCTTTATTCCTGATCACTCCACCCCACCGCAGTATAAAAACATACCTGTCTTTGACCACAAGTCCTTTGGACCTTGCTGATGTTGATCCAAAAAACTAGTATGTATTATGGTATTAGTGACTGACAATGCCATATTCTGCCCTGCTTCTAGCTGATATTTGCAGGTGCAAAGGAGACAACTGAAAACATAATATCTTACTTACCCCAAAAGAATGAATTTAATATTTTCCTGTAGGGGAAATATTTGGAGGGAAGGAGAATATTTTGGTAGCACCCCTCAAATCAAGTTCAATGTTTCATATGCAACATTTTTTTTGAAGTTGCTTTTTGTATATTGAAATATTTTAAGTTCGTAATTAAGAAGAATTTTTTGTTATTATAAAAAAATGGAATTTTTTTGTTGATGTCCCTGGATTCCAGTCTTGGCTCTGTCACTTGCTAGTTGTGTGACCTTGTATTAGTTGCTTCACCTCTGAACTTCTGTTTTATTATCTGTAAAATGGTGTTGCTTTGAGGAAAGTAACCCTGTAAATCTTAAAGTGCTCTTTTATTGTGAGTAGCTATTATCACTATTACTCATCCAAGAGTAAGCCAGAATGGATCCCAATGGACTTCTACTAGGTTGAATATCTTTGTAGCTCGCTATGGCTCTATATTTCCAGTCTCAGTGCCACATATTACTTTTCTCTCAAAGATGAATTTTTGATTGATAAATTCTTTTGATGAATTCTTAATTGTTAAATCAGATGGCTTCTCCTCAGTCCTTATCCTCCTTAAATTCCCCTTAAATGTCATTTGACTATTGATCATATATAATTTCCTACCTCCATGCATTTGTACAGGTCATTTCCCTCTTCATTTCTATCTTTTGGAATATTTTAAAGGCTATCTCAGATACTATCTCCTCTGGCAAACTTTCTCTGACATCATCCTTTCTTCTTTCAAGGTGTAAATATTCTCCTCTCAGATTTTCCTAGAACACTTTGTTTGAATCTCTCCTTTGCCACCATCATTCCTTACCTGGTTATCTTTTTGTATCCTCTTTCGTGGAATATAAGCTCCTTGAGGGAAGGGACTATGTCATTTTTATTTCTATATCCCTATTGCCTAGCACAGTTCCTTGCATACTGGAGGTGCTTAATAAATATTTGTTGAATTGAAATGACTACCTGATTTACCTGGAAGTCTTAGAATAATAAACTCACAGAGTTCACCCAGGAAGAGACCTTGGAGCTTATGTAATTCAATCACTTCATCTTGTGGTAATGAAACTAAAGCTCCTTTGTGATAATTTCCCAACTTCACGTAGGTAGTAGGTAGGAAGAAGCAGAGCCTGGATTTGACCCAGGTCTCCTGATTTCAAACCTTGTGCTCTTTCTACTGTTACCACCTCAAACTAAACCCTTCCAGAATCAAAGTTATCATCTTATCCTATGGCACCTATTATGTATTTCAAGGATTTGTGGTTTCATCCATGCTGGTACTCTCTCCATGAACACAGACTAAAGTTCTCTCACATAATAGATGTCTTTCAAGAGTTGTCATAGCTCCTACATTCATCACCCTCCATCTGATCTGGTGATTAACATCTCCAGACTTAGATGGCTTAGTCTTCTTATAGCAATCATCATCAGATCAGTTCTCAAAGTCTTCCAAGTAAACAGAATCTGACAGAGCTTGTACTTTGCTAGATTATTCTCATATTTTTAGGGGCCACTGACATGGCCTTTGAGAGCCTTTATTGTCCTATAAGAAGGCATCAGAGCAGAACTTTCTATCATATACTGTCTTTTATTGCAGCTAGTAATTATCTCTCCTATTAGATTATAAGCATAATGAGGGCAGAAATTATTTTATTCATCTTTGCACCTCTAAAGCAAATTCATCTTTGCAGTTTATCTTTGCACCTCTAATTCAAAAGATATGAAACAGTGAACTTGATTTGAGGGGTGCTACCAAAATATTTTCCTTCCCTCCAAATATTTCCCCCACAGGAAAATATTAAATTCATTCTTTTGGGATAAGTAAGATATTATGTTTTCAGTTGTCTCCTTTGCACCTGCAAATATCAGCTAGAAGCAGGGCAGAATATGGCATTGTCAGTCACTAATACCATAATACATACTAGTTTTTTGGATCAACATCAGCAAGGTCCAAAGGACTTGTGGTCAAAGACAGGTATGTTTTTATACTGCGGTGGGGTGGAGTGATCAGGAATAAAGGTGAGGGCAGCCTTCAAAGATGGCACAGCTAGATTCTTTTTGCTCTGGATACTTCCTACTTTGATGTAGATCATAACCTCTTTATGTAAGCACAAAATTGCTTTTTTATTATTAACTTGACAAGTCATCAATAGACACGAATAACCATAATAATAAATTACTATAAACTAATTAAAAAAATCAAAGAACAGGAAAAGAGGCATGTAGACAATGCCATGAACTTCTGTTATGCACAACTTGTTTTAAATATGCATTCAATTTAACATAGTGGTACCAACACTATCCTGCTTGCCTATAAACTCTTCTGAACTTCTTTCTGCTCTTTTCTGTGTATTTTAAATGTTTTATTTACTCTATTTTCTTCACTATTATTCATCCAAGAGTAAGCCAGAATGGATCCCAATGGACTTAGAAGAGTCATAGCTTCCAGGGACAGAGAACAGCTAGCTAATTAAAACTTTCAGGTATTTAGTCTGTCAACTCTCTAAGTTCCTGTACCTAAATCCATTGTCCCAGACAACTATCTAATTTAGAAATTGCTAATTTTCAAAGTTAGAAATTACAAATAACTCCTCTTTTACTATTTATGGGACTTCTCAAAAGCTCATTTTGGGGTAGGCTTCGCTAAAGAAGTTCCCCAAGAGTTGTATGAATCTGAGACACCATGGTTTTCTTTCAGCCTCTGTGCCTCCTACGCATGCAAATAGATGTAGGAAAGCAAAACCCAAAGAAATGAGATGAAGTTCCCAGAAGGCTATCACTCTGTATCTTAAATCCTCTGTTCTCAATTCCTTCTTTTTATGTATGGTATTCTGCCTCTCAATTCTTCTTTATCAAATGTACTGCATTAAATGTATGCCTTTCAACATGTCCATAATCCTTTTCCAAACTTATTCCTTAGCCCTCCCCAATAAATACCCTTTGTTCTAATGAAGAGGAAAGGAAGATGTTAGTCTCTTTCCTGACTCAGTGCTTCTGCTCTCATTACCTGTCCTTTATTCATACAAATCCTACCTATTCTCTCACATCCAGCTTCAGCTCCACTTCTCTGACACAATTTCTCCCCAGCATTCCAATCTCTACTGATGTCTCTCTCCTCTGTGTTTGAACTCCTACAGCATTTGTCATCCCTAGCACATCATTTAGCAATTATTGGAGTACCTTGTATTGTTCCCATGTTTCTTAAGTAAGTTTTCTCTCATCACCTCCATTGAGGGCAGATATCATGTTATCTATATCTTTGTGTTCTCCAGAATCCCTATGAGAATGCTAGGCATATAGTTGGTGCTTAATAAATAATAGTTAATGAATCAGTTGATTGATAGTGGTGATGTCACCCCTATCACAAACCAGGATGCAATGTGAGCTAGTGGTCCTAGAGATAAAGTCAAATAGACTTTTGTTGTTCCTGGTTCTCCTGATACCCCAACTTCATATTATATTCTCTGTGCTTCCTAAAATGATGCATAAATGTTAACTTTCCCCTGCTCCTTATTCCCCGTCCCCAAGAGAATACTTGTGGCAAGAGGAAGGAAGTGGGTGTAATATTTTCTTTTCTGCATTTCCTACTTCTCAAGAGAAAGAGATGGGTGGGAAAGATGGGAGAGACACAAAGAAACAGAAGGATGCTGGTAGAATCAAGACACCTTTGTGTTTTTTTTACGTTGCCTGCCTATATGCTGGGCTGCCTGGAGTGCCTTTTGAGACTCATCGCTAAAAAGGATCGAGCTACATACTATAGGTTACAAACATGTGCGTCTTACATGAACCACTGGGCTTCCTCGAAATTAACTTTTCATGCCTTCTGTCCCTGCTCTGTAAAGGGATGATGACAATTACAATAGTATGAAAGGTTTTAGGGTAGCAGAAGGTTATAGTTATACATACCAGAAAACTGCCATGCAATGCTATCCTTAGAAACCAGGAATTCATGTTGAATCGCTTCTGATTAGATTATCAGATTATTAATAGATTATCAGAAATTGAAAGGACTGTGATTATAAATCCCTTACAGACCATCAACACGTATTCTTATTAGCAGACAGGACAGTCTAAAAATACACTGGATTTAAAATCAGATGATCTTGGTTGAGTCCTAGTTTTACCACTGCATTGATCTTGACTATATTTCTTAACTGTTCTGAGTCTCAAGTACTTCATCTGTGAAGTGACTACACTTATATCATCTACTTTTCAAAAGTATCTAGAAAATGAATTGAGATATTATATGTATAATCCTTTGCAAACTTTAAAGCCCTATCTAAATGTGAATTGTTATCAGCAAGAAAGACATTATATATAATGGTCTGTAATCAGAAAACACTAAGTAAATTTGAATGGAAAGTTATTTAGCATTTTTGAATGACGAACACAAAAGGAAAGGAGAAGAGATTATCCAGTCCAGCTTTCTCATTTTAGAGGGGACAAAGTGAGACCCAGAGAGGGAGAGAATGGCAAAACTGGATCTGAGACCCTGGTTGAATGGCCCCAGGTCAGTGCTCATTACACTTGCCCACTCTGCCTCTCCTAACTCTCCATATCCATTTATTGTTGGAATAAATTATCCTTCATCTGAAAATTTGTTCATAACTTGTAATGTTTTGAATTCTCTTTCCCCAGATTTTGTGTGCAGTTGTGTAATTAAAAAAAAAAAAACAAAACTTGGTTGGCGACTTTTCCAACTTTATCTCTGGACTCCATGGAATCCTAACCCAGCAGGGACTTTTCTAGGGATTGGTTGAGGGGGGGGGGGGTGCAATGGGGAAGGCACAAAGACTTTGCTCTGTCTGTCCTCCTCTGTGTTTTTGGTTGGGGGAAGGGGTGGGAGCTTGGCAGACCCACATGCAAGTCGTACTCACATTCTAGTAGAATTCTATAGCAACAACCCTAGAAAAAAAAGGGTGGGGGATAAGAAAAGAGTGACTGAAAAGGCCTGGGAATTTGCATGCAAAACTTGACTTGACAGTGAAGGGAAAAAATGCCCAGTAGAGTTAGCTCCGGGAGAAGTCACAGAGCTGGGAGGAACCTCAGAAATCAATCCAGGCCAATTCCCTCTCATACCAGAGGACATGCCTGGCAGCCATCTGAGAACAAAGTGGTTAGGTAGGTGGATGGATAGGAGGACAATTCCCCAGTGCTTACGAGGAGGTCTAGGCATGCTACATGCTACAAATCCTGGACTCCTTGGAAGACGCACACGGTCCCATAAAACGCTAGTTGGAGAGAATTGTTTGTGTGGCATATAATTCAGTGCAGCCCCTATGACCACACTGGAGTGTAGCCTTTTGTGTTGGAGACAACAATAGAGGGGGTAAAGGGGGTGGGAGTGGGGCGGGAATTGGGCCCTGGCCTCAGTGGAGCAGACTGGCGCAGTACGTATGTGTCTCTGCCCTGGCGGCAACATGTGCTGCCTTTCAGGACGTTGCCAGGCAACCAAATGCTGCCTGCTGCAGTAACTCTAGGAGCCCCATTGAAAGGGACTGGACAGCAGAGAGAAAGGGACAGACTGACTGTTCACAGGCTATTGTGGACCCGATGAGGAGGCAGACAGAAAGGAAAAAGCAAGGGGAGAAAAACAAAGGAGCAGGGGGTGATGTCAGGATCAGAGCTATTTATTGCTAAGGGAGGTCCGCACTGTGGGCGCCCCCTTTCCTGAAGTTGGTCCGAACTGGTGTTGCCCTACTTTTTTCTTGTGCCTCTTGCCTCATCACAGGGGACAGACCCTCAGGAGTGACTCCAGGTCTCCTCTGTCTTGAGGATCTGTGTTCTTGGTCCAGAAGCCTAATCAAATTATCTATCTATTGTTTGACACATGTAAACAACCCAAACTCACAGTAAAATCCTTTCATGATTCCTTTTTTTTTCCAAGTGGCCAGCTGAAATAAATTTATGAAGTAAGAAAAACTCCCTCATTGGGAATGGGTATCTTGTGGGAAAATAGATGGGACCTCACAAAACCCATGTAGTTAAAAGCAAAACTTTTAGCAGGAATGTCAGGGAAGAGATTTCTTGTGTGTGAGTGGGAGGAGGCCTGGGAGGGAGGAATGAAAATTGTGCTTATGTGTGCTAGAGGAGTTAGTTCTTCCTAGTTTTTTGTTTTCCCACAACATACATTGCTAAGACCTCCCAAAATGTAATCCCTCTTCACAACTAAAGCCAATGATGTCAAACAGGCTGGGAGAGAAATAGCAAAGCAGTGACACAGGCTCTCCCCCTGACCCTGAGGGGCGTGAGCTGAGTACTGCCAGCTCCCACTAAGCCAGGGTGGGAGCCATCAGGCTTGAGACCCAAACCCAACCCTTCCCAAAGGAGACTGAATAAAACATTCTTGGCCAATTTATTTTTAACCCAGTTTTTACCTGACTAAGAATTGGTTTAGTGGTCTCACATTCTGGAAAGGGAGACAGTATTTCTCACCTCTTTGTTAATTTATTGCACCTGACTTCTTTTCCCCTTTGCATGCTTCCTAAATGATAAAGTCTCCTGAGGACTCATTCCCACTCCTCTTTTAAATTCTGTGAGGTCCACTAAAATGTTAATGGCTGATAAGAAACCTTAGGTATTGTTAGCATCCCAAGCATATTTATAAGGCCTTTTAATTCTTGAATGCTCAAAGGAATGAATTTCTCATGCTAGAATTACAGGGATGAAGGGGAGGTGAACAAGGGAAAGGGGGAGAGGATTTTTGGGCAATTGTCCAACATTTGTGAAATTATGCCAATATGTAGCTATTTATGATTAAGGCCAGACCCACTGCCAGAATCAAAAGGGCTGGAAATCTACCTTACCTGGCTCTCTAAGACAACGCAAGGCCTCTAGGCAGAACTGTATTAAAAAGCTTTCTAGACAAAATGCTATCTACTCTTTTCTTTAAAATCCTCAGAGAAGGGATTTTATATTCAAGGAGGATGGAGACACAGGAAGGTGTTAGCAAAAGAGGATGCAGTGTCTTTCTCTGGAGATCTTTAAGAAGTAGTAGACATCTCTTTCCCTGATAGGATTTTCACTTTGGATGTTCTTTATGTATTCCAGGAGGTTTTATGGTGCAATGGGAATATCTTTATTTCTTTGATTTCTTGGCAGTATACTGTTTCTTTTACTCCATTTCTGCTTTGTAACTGTATGACTGCTAGCAATTTACCTAACTTTTCTGAGCCTCAGTTTCCCCATCTGTAAAAATGGGCATAATAGAAACTACTCACTTCATAGGATTACAATAAGGAAAGAACTTTGTCAACCTTGCAGCATTATGCAAATTCAAGTTTTTAATTCATATACCCATAATTGTTTGGTATAACAACTTACAAGGTTTTAAACTGAGTTTCACTACTTAACTTATCTCAAACTGCACCTTCTCCTGTCAATGGACTACTTCCCTACTAGCTACAAACATGTCCATCTCTCCCCTATACTTGAAACACCCTCACTTGATCTTTCCATCTCATAACACTCTATATCTCTTCTGCCTTTTTTTTTTTTTTACCAAACTTCAAAAGGCTGGCTACAGTAGGTGTTTCCACTCACTTCCTTCCCTCCAACTCTCTTCTTAACCCCTTACAATCTGACTTCTGACCTCATCATTCCACCAAAACTGCTCTCTCCACAGTTACCCATGATCTTTTAGTTGCCAGATCCAATGGCCTTCATTCAGTCCTCCTTCTCTTTGATCCCAGAAGCTTCTGACACTGTTGATCACTCCTTATCGCTTACTCTCTAGGTTTTGGGGACACCACTCACTCGTGGCTCTCTTCCTACCTATCTAGCTGTCTCTTCTCTGTCTCCTTTGTTAGAGGGATCTCACAGCATTCTGCTCTGGGCCCTCTTCTCTCCTCCCTCTCTTCTACTTCACTTGGTGATCTCATCAGCTCACAAGAACTTAATTACCACATGTAATCCTGATGATTCTCAAGTCTACTTATCCTCTCCCAACATCTCTTCTGACTTCCACTTGCAAATTTTCAAATGCCTTTCAGACATTTCAAACTGGCTGACTCACAGACATCTTAAATTAACATGTCCCAAACAGAACTCTTTATTATCTTTTCCCTTTACCTTTCTCCATTTCTCCTAACTTCTCTATTTCTGTAGAGGACAACACCATCCTCCTAGTCCCAAAGGCCTTCAACCTAGGATTCCTCACTATTTCTCACTCCTTATGTCTAATCTATTGCTAAAGCTGGTTGATTTTACCTTCACAACATCTTTAAAATATTCTTTTCTTCTCTGATATTACTACCAATCTGATGCAGACCCTCATCATCCCATGCCTGGATTGTTGCAATAGCTGGTGAGTCTTCCAGCCACAAGTCTCTCCCTATATCAATAGTGATAACAACAACTGCTAGTATTACTACAAGAATCACCATAATAAATAATTAAAGAATTTGAAACTCTAGCCCCCAAGCCCAATATCTTACAAAATATAAGCTCCCAGGCAATTGCCAATCATCTTGACTTCTGTCTTGCCACTGGACTTCCATGACTCTGGAAGGGAAAATGAGGCTGATGACTTTTCAAAGTTCTGCCTCATTTAAATCCAGTTCACGTACAAGTCAAGACATCACCCTTGTGATGTCACTGGTCCTTTAGAATGAAGGACAAGCAATAGCAACTTCAGTCCATCCTCCATTCACCTGCCAAAGTCATTTTCCTGAAGAACAAGTCCATGTCACCCCATACTCAATCAAATCTACTAGCCAGCTATTGCTTCCAAGACAAATACAAACCCATCTGTTTGGCATTCAAAGCCCTTCATAACCTCTACTTTTCCAATTTTCTTACACTTCAACCTCCCCAGTCACCCATATTTTTTCATCCAATGATTCCGTGAATAAGACATTCCATCTCTCAGCTCTGGGCATTTTCTCTGATTGTCCCCCATTCCCTAAATGCTCTTCTCCTTCATCATTCCTCTGGGCTTCTCAATCTTCTTCCAAGTCTCAACTAAAATCTTGACTTCTATAGGAATAATTTCCCAATTCTTCTTAATTCTAGTGTCTTCCCTCTATAAATTATTTCCTATTTATACTATATATAGTATAAATTTGCTTATTGTCTGTTACATTGGATTATGAGTTTCTAAAGGGCAAGGTCTTTTACCTCTTTTCTATATCCCCCATGATTAGCATAGTGCCTGGCACATAGTAGGTACTTAACAAATGCTTGTTGTCTGACTGATTGACCTCATCCCACTATGCATCAGCACAGAAGCTTTGATCTGCTCTGGTTGATGTTCACCTTTCCTTAGGCAGCCTGGTGGCCCCATGTCCTGAGGATTCACCATACTAATGATGCCAGATTTAATGGGAAAATCTGGCTTTAGTATACTATAGCTCAGAATTCCTTAGTTCACTCATCTCACATCATACAAGGTTGGGTTTTGCTCACAATATGTCTGTAGCAGTAGATAGACTGGAATGATAATTTTGTACTTGTTACTGGAACCTAAAACAGGACTCAATCTAGTAAAAGCAAGTTCGATCCATCAGTGCCACTTCACTCTGAAAGAGTGCCCATAGAATATTGCCTCCACCTGGAAGCTAAGTAAACCTGGTGCCTAATGAGACTCATTTAGGTTTGATAAAGATTGGCCAGTTTGCTAGGATACTTGAATATAGAGAGACATTTTCTAGGATGGCACAGAATAGAGACTCCTAAGCAGAAGGATACTATGCTTTCGATATAATCTGTGGGACTGTAATGTATCCCTCACCACCCATGTATCACTTAAAACTAAGACATTTAATGATCTTGTGAAATTATTGTAAGCATAGTTCTCATCAGATTCAGAGATTTACATTTTATCACCAGAATCAACAGCCTGGAGAGGGCATTATTGCTTATCTTACAGAGCTCTACCATCTGTCTTATCACTGATGTTTTGAGGATTTCATAGATGATATGTCATGGGATTAGCATGTGTGTAGATTTCACACTAAAGCTAGACCTCCAATGAGTGGATGAAATTTGACACTTTTAATATTCCAAGACAGGGACCTAATTAGTGATACTATATCACTAAGGTTAAGCAGCTCCCACTATACATACTATCATTAGGTAGGAAGTTCTTGCCAAAAAGATAAGTAAAACTTAGGAATTACCTATTATAGGTGAACTTATTCTTCTAGAAAATAGAAGTCATTTCATCATTCCTCTACCACATGAAACATATTCTCGAATCATTTCCATGCGTTGTTGCTTTTCTTCTAATAGTAAAGATAGGTGGAGTCTTGGAAACCTAAGTTTCATAAAAGAACTTTTGGATTAATTAACATACCATTGATGAGACTCACAGAAGAAATTGTCCTTCTACAGAGGCAAGGTAGATGGATGAGGGAGGAGTTAGAAGGTAGGGTGAAGGACACAACTGTTGCTGATCTAGTAAGGTAGACTAAGCCCCTTTTACTATAAACATAAACCCTTTGGTGTTCCCTGTGACGAACACATTGGACAGATTGCATCAGAGTCTAGCACACAAGACTACTTCCCTACTGACACAAACAACACAGAACAGAAAAATACATAGAAAAAGAGAGTGAGAAACATTAAGTTCGCAGAATTGCCCTGCTCTGGATCATCTGGTTCTTTCATTTTCTAGGCTTTCACATTTCCCTAGGGGAACACGACATTTCTATTGATAATTAAAAATAAGATAGATTTTTAAAATGTATAGTAATTTGGGAGGAACACTAACTGAAGGAAACAAGAAAGTGCTCTTGAAGAAGGTGGACTTAAAGAGAGGTAGGGATACCAAGAGACAAAGATGAAGGAAGTCAACATTCCAGGCACGGGGGACAGTATGGAAACCAGAGATGGAATGTTATTTGCAGGGAACAATTCAGTTTGGCTAGAGTATGAAGTGCATGAAGGGGAATAATGTGTAATAAGTAGAAAGATACTCTCGAGCAAAATTGTTATTAAAGGGGGGAAAAATCTTTGTATCAGATTTATCTGATGCAGGTATATTAGCAATTAGCAAATGTATAAGATCTCCAAAACATTCCCTTATAGATAAAGAGTCAAAGGATGTGAAGAAACAGTTCTCTAAAGAGGAATCAGAAACCATTAACAACTATAGGAAAGAATGTTCCAAATCAATATTAATACAAGAAATTCAAAGCAAAGCAACCCTGAGGTTTTACCTCATGCCCTGGAAATTTGCAAAGATAACAAAAGATGAGGCTAGTCAATGTTGGAAGGACTGGGAGAAGAAGTGGTGAGGCATTGTTGGTGAAGTTATGAACCAGTACAACCATTTTAGAGAGCAATCTTGAATTATGCAAATAAAGTGACTAAAATATCCATACCCTTTGACCCAGAGGTTTTACCACTAGGATTGGTACCCCAAGGAGGCCATTGTGGTAAAAAGAAAATCCCTATATACACCAAAATATTTATACCAGCACTTTTTATGATAAAGAATTGGAAGCAAAGTACATTCACATCAGTTGGAAAATGGCTAAATAAATGAATGTAATGTATTACTGTGCTATAATAAATGATAAATATGATGAATACAGAGAATCACAGAAACTCCACAAACTGGAGTAAGGAGAGCCAAACACACACACATACACACAAAGTGGCCACAATGATATAGAGAGAGCAATCACAAAAAACCCAAAAGGAAATGTGACAAAATTATCAAGAATAAGAATGACTGCATGGAAGAGGCATGAGAAGACACCCCATCCCACTCCTTTGAAAAGGTGGAAGATCTACAAGTATAACACATTGCACTTTTTTTTTTACGTTATTCAATATATTGATCAGTTATACTTATTTTTTCCTTCCTTTTCTTTTATATTTAAAAACATTATTTATCATATGAGATGTCTCTCTGGAGTAGGGAGAAGGGTACTAAGTGAAAATATGGTGATGCAAAACAAAAGGCACAAGAAAAACCTTATAAAAAATCAAATAGAACAATTTGTATTTTGTCCTAGAGGCAAAAAAGAGCCACTGGAACTTCAGGAACAGCAGTGGGACGTGGTCAGATCTGTGCTTTATGAATATCAACTTTGCATCTGGGTGGAAAATGCACTGGGGAGAAGAGAAACTGGAAACAGGGAGATCAATTAGAAACTATTGTGCAATTTAAGGGAAGAGGTGAGGAGGACTTGAACTATGTTGTGGTTTGAGAAGAAAAAAAGGGATGAACATAAGAGATGTTGAAAAGATGAAACAAGACTGGACAACTGATTAGATACAGTGGAGCGAGTGACCTGAAGATGAATCTTCAGTTTCAGATTTTGGTGGTTGAAGGAATAGTGGAGCTTTCGACAGAAATAGGGAAGCTATAAAGAGAGATGAGTTTAATGAGGAAAGATAATAAGTTCTGTTTTAGACCTGTTGAGTTTTGACATTCAGGAGTGATGTCCAGCTTGCAGATGAATATGTAGCAATATGTAGCTCAGGAGAAAGAAGAAAGGAAGGAAGTCCAGGTATTGTGCTAAGTGTTTTACAGATGTTATCTTATTTGATCCTCAGAATGTAGGTGCTATGATTAACCCCGTTTTTTCTTTTCCTTTTTAAAAATAAATTTATTTATTTTTAGTTTTCAACACTCACTTCCATAATATTTTGAGTTCTAAGTTTTCTCCCCATTTTCCCCCTCCCCTAACCCCAAGATATTATGTAATTTGTTATAGGCTCTACATATACATTTATATTAAACCAATTTTCATATTAGTCATGTTGTAAAGAAGAATTAGAACCAGTGGAAGAAACCATAAGAAAAGAGAAACAACAACAAAAAAAAGAGAGAGCAAATGATTTGCTTCGATTTGCATTCCGACTCCATAGTTCTTTTTCTGGATGTGGATAGCATTTTCCATCATGAGTCCTTTGGAATTGACTTAGATCCTTGCCTTGCTAAGAAGAGGTAAGTCTGTGAGTTCTTATCCAAGAAATCTTTGGGTTAATCAAACATTAGATGACTGTAGTCTTGTGTATATTATTCCCATTTTACAGTTAAGGAAACTGAGGCTTACAAATGTTTAGTGACTTGCCTAGGGTCACACACCTAGTCAGTGTCTAAAACTACTCCTCAGGAAGATGAGTCCAAGACCAGTGTTGTATTCACTTTGCCACCTGACTGTCTCTAAAAAGATAAAGGCTGGAAAATAAGACTCAGAAATCATCTGTAAAGAGATGGTTATCGTTTTTGGTCCTTTGCTCTTGAAGAAGATTGATGACATCACAAGGGGGTATCTTGACTTGTGTGTGAATTGGATTTAATGAAGCAGAGCTCTCATTCTCTCCTGCAGAGGTGGTGGTGGAATCCATGAAGCTGATAACTAAGAGAGAATATAAAGAAAAACATAAGGGCCCAGGACAGAGACCTAAGATACAGCTAGGTGTAGGGGCAAAACTGAGTAAAGAATCTGCAAAGGAGACCACTAAAAGTCACCAGTTTAATAAACTTTTCCAGGATGTTGGGACCAGCGATGAACACATAGCACTGCATACCATCACCCCACCTCTTTCTACCAACTTTTTTGACTGAGTTTCAACAGGTAGGAAGAGGCTGCCAAATTATTTTTCCTTTGTAAAGGAGGAAAGACAGAATGTTAGAACATTGAGTTCAGCTCCCACGTATATTGGTTTCTTCCAATTTTGGCCACCTCATTTGGGAGGTGAAGAAATTGAGTCATTTCATTGAAGTTATGTGATTT